>VZRZ01001990.1:660902-995749 GCA_013398175.1 Climacteris rufus
CCCCGGGCGTCCCCTCCCTCCCTGCCTGCCCCGGGCAGCCGGCCTTGTCCCCGCTCGGCGGGGCAGCTCCGGGCTCCCGCCGCCCCGCGCGGCTGCTGCCCGGGCTGGGCGCGGGGACATCCCCGTCCCCTCCCTCCCTCCCTCCCCGCCCCGTTCGGTCTCTCCGCGCCGCACTTCGCGGTGCTCCTCAGCGGGAAGAGCTGCCGGGGACCGCGGTTTGGTGGGTCCCTACTTGTGTGCGAGCCCGGTTCTTTCATGCTGGCTTAGCTTTTTTTTTTTCCTTTCCTCTTCTTTCTTTTTCCCTCCCACTTTGCATCAGTCTCTGTTAGAAAGCGCTCGAGAAGGGACGACGGGGCGCGGGGGGGCGATTGCCGCCGCCTGGTAGATGGAAAACTATGAATTTTACATATGAATTGCCAGATGGAGAATGGTTAATTTATAGGTTATGTATTGTTTACGTTGAGAGCCTCCGGTCAGGAATCTAGGTCCGTAACTTCATCCCGCTGCAAATAAATCACTATCTGTTCTTCAAAACAAATCAACAATTAATGACGGTGAACAGACCTGGAAAATTAAACTGCGGCAGACCAGCTCCTACAGAGCTGGATTTTGTCTTGCCAGCCTTATTCTGACTTTTATGCTTGCTTGCTGCGCGCTTGCTTTCTGAGAGCTGTGATTATTTAGTTAGGCGTTGTGTTTTCCCGTTTAGCACAACTGCTGAGGCATTCTCGTGTTGGTCTTTGTTTTGTGCTTGCCGAGTAGGTGCTTGGGCTGTAATTGATTTCTTTTTGCTGGGGATGGAATAGAAGGACCGTTGAAAATTTGAGTGCGTTTGTAGTTGAGACCGAGTGCCGAATCACGTTTTGGGAAGGGGATAAGACAACGTGCATTCTTTTAGGTTTTCCCTCTCCAAACTAGTGGGATTGTTCAGTTTTCAGGTGATAGAAATTTTGCCTGGTAGGTCATGTGCATGCTATAGATACGGTAAATATTATTCTGTATAAAGTCATAGCACGAAAAGATGTGAAGCAGCTGAATGTATGGCATGCTCAGAGCACCTGAAAGAAGGCTGGCAGTGACAGGCCGTCAGGTAAGGCAGGTTAGCAGAGGTGTGTGCATCGTGTTCATCACAGCGTTCGAAAGCGTGCACTGCTGGGGAAAGTAGTTTAGTACTTTAGTACTTTAGCACTGGCCCTACATCGTGTCTGTGTTTGAAGCAAGGTTGAACTTAATTACTGTAAGGTGGGAGGATATGATGTGTCTGGGTGTGGTGTTTTGGTTTTGTTTTGGGTTTTTTTTGTATAGTTCCTATACCATAGTATTTGCCTATGGATCTCTTGCATTCTCCTTACTAGTTGGTGTACAGACTGGTTAAACTATAGTTCATTTTTGGATGAAACAACTAAATTAATCAAACTAGAATGGAAAATCAGATGTGTTTAGCATTTGTAACTCCTTTTTTCTCTTGTAAATATTGAATTTAGAGTTTATCTAGCAAGCTTACTTATGGACTGAAATTGAGCAAGTCAGATAAGTCATTATTAAGCTGTAATTAACCATATAAAAGCCAACAGTCATTGCTAGCATTTGAAAAAGCACAGTAATGAAATATGGACATAACCTCAGGCATTATCCATTTTTGCCCATAGAACAGGAGGTTCTGTTACCTCCTGTAGATTGAGAGAGATGCTTTTTCCTTTGGGATATGTTGTGCTCCATCAGGCTTTCAGGTTATACCTTTTTCCTCTCTTTCTTCAGTCACACAGTTTATATTCATACAGAAGAGTAAGAGAGTATATGGGCATGTGTAGAAGTCTTCTGGTTTAGTAAAATATTTCATTTAAAGCTGTTTGGAGTAAATGGGTTTTTTCTTTAAACCTGCATTTGGGAGAGGTGATAAAGGCTACTTGTTGCACCAGGAGAATTTTCATGGGAGCAATGAATAAGAAAATGTGAAGCTGGACAGTAAAAGCATGCAAAATTGGAGAGGGAAATAAAGTGTGATGCTACAACTCATTATTTTTCCCTATCAGTTTCATTGTAATATCCCTATCCCTTTATATTGTTTGTCCCAAATATTCTGCCAAGAAATAGGAAGGTATGTCTTTCCTGCTGCCTTCAGACAAGTGCCTTTAGAGAATCAAAAAGTAGTTCTGATATGTGGTACATTATCTTACCACTTGTCAGTATCATTCTCCTTCTAACAGATTTCTAAAGTAATGGTGTTTTTAGTCTTAGCACAAAATGTCAATACTGCAACCTGAAATAATCTTTGGATAGACTGAGAGAATGTTGGAGGCTTTCAGACCGTTTTGAAACTAGGTGGTAAGGGAAAACAGAGGAAACTTAAAAGGTATGTCAGTGTGACAGTCCTTAGTGGTGAAGTGTTGGCTTAATTTTCCAGATTTGTAGACCCTCTGGACTATCTGAATGGCACTGACAGATCCTGAAAGGAATCAAGACTTTTAAAGAATTTCAAAATATATGCTTAAAAAAAAATAATCTTTTCTTGCCCTTGGAGGTTGAACATCTAAAAGTCAAGACTGTACATGTGTATAAATTACATACCTATTGCTTTTCCATTGGTAGCCTCTTCAGTTGAATGTAGTCTTGTAGAAAAGCTGAGGGGTTTTTATCTGCTTAGTTCTGTTGCTAAGAACAGAACTTAGTAAAGTTCTGTGAAGTATAAATAAATAAAATATATCAAAAGCGAAGTGTATGAATGAAAATTAACTTTGTTATTTTAGGAAGTTAGTGGTTTGTTTGAAAACCTCTTTGGAACATTTAGGATTCCACAATAAAAAAGCTGTTTATGCGAATATTTGCTGTAACAAATCTAATTTGGAAGAATTCAATGAAATACAAGTAATATTGTAGCTTCATTCCTAAGAATGAAAATGTTAAAAACTCCATTCCTTTTAAAGAATGTCTCAGCATATACTGCTTTTCAGCCTTTACTAAAGTGTGAAGAAGTCCTTGAAATAGGTTCTGAGGATTAAGACCTCTATTACTTTGTCCCCATCTGTGGAATTTACTCTTTTGCATCCCATCCCAAGGAGTGGAAAAACATTCTGCATCATTCTGCTTATTGAACACTACCTGATCTTCAGCTCTGTTTTTTCAGCTCACAACAACTTCGGTATTAATATGCTTCAAGAAATAATAATAAAAAAAGAGCCATACCTCATTGGGAACAGATGGGGATGTTTGTACTAATCATCTTGTGTCTGTCACCGTTTACGTGGTGGTACCATAACCAGGGATCAGGACCCCATCTGGGGTTTCTAATTTAGACCCTGTTCTTTAAAGATCGATTCCAGACAATACTAACTGTGGATACTTTTTCTATGCCTTAATTAGAAATCCTGGTGGATGTTTCTGCTGCTGAAATGAGATGCTTCACTTGCATGCTTTTTAAGGGATAAAAAGAGAGATGAAGTTATCAGTCAGAAATGTTATTGTCTTAATTGTTTCCATTGTAGTCACCTAAACTACATTTTCATAGAATGTAGAATGGCCTGTGTTGGAAGGGCCCTTGAAGATTATGTAGTTCCAAGCCCCCTTGCATGGGCAGGAGCTGTCCGCTAGACCAGGTTGCTCAGAATCCCATCCAGCTTGCTCTTCAACACTTTTAGGGATGGAGCATCTGTCAACTCAGTGGGCAGCCTGTTCCAGTGCCTCACTACCCTCACAGGAAGAAACTTTTTCCTAACATCTCCTGTAAACCTACTCTCTTTCAGTTTGAAGCCATCCCCCTTGCCCTGTCACTATGTGCTCTAGTGAAAAGTTCCTTCATATTTCTCATGGGCTCCCTTCAGGTACTGAAAGGTCACCCTGAAGCCTTCTGTTTTCGAGGCTGAACAGTCTCAAGTCTCTCAGCCTTTCCTCACAGGAGAGGTGTTCCCTCCCTCTAATCAACTTGATGGCTTCCTCTGAACTTGCTCCGAGAGGCTGATGGCCTACCTGTGTTGGATCAGGAGTTTGTAGCTCTTTTAAAGAATCCTCAATTCACCTAATCAGTTAGAAAGTGAGGCTTTCCACCATCTGTGCCTTTTGCTTGTCCACAACTTTTGCCAAAGCAGCCTTTGGTTCTCTCTGAGACATCGCTGTATATCCACATTGTAGCTCAATTCCGTGTCAAAACCCTGCGTTCTGAAAGTCTTAGAAAGTAAGGGAGCAAATAAAAAACTACTAAAAGGAAAAAACAAACCAACCAAAAACCTAACAGTTACCCATACTAAGTAAAAACATTGCTCACGAGGAAGTCCTAAAGAAAATGTACATCAAAACTTCCTGTATGTGATCTTTGGGCCACCTTGAGTTTGACTTCTGTTAGTACTGCTGTGTTACTTGGATTTACCATTCCAATGAAGACAGTCAGATTTCTAGGTAATCTTTGTCACTACATATGTTAAGTTTCTGTTCTTAACAAAAAAGAATTGTCAGTTACGAGACATGAGCAGAAGATACTTCATGGAAAGTTTTAATTGCATTTATGTTTTTTAGGGTGTTTTTCTGCATCTACCTACTTAAAATTTGAGAGACTTTTCTTGAGAGACTTCTTTGAGAGGTGCTGGGCAGCTTGCCATTAGGTGTGATACTTTCTCTGATAATTTTGTTATTTGGCAGCCAGTAGAAGCATTATGTGTAGTTCCTGAACACAGAAACAAAACGTATGGAAGCAAGTGTAACTTTTTGTGTGATCAGTTTGTGAAAGCTTTTGTAAGGGACAATGTCTGCGGACAGTCCAAGTGCCACTCAGTGCTTTTTCCAAGGTCTAAGGGAGACAAAATTGTCTTAATTCACTTAAGTCATGGTATAAAATAAAGTTTACATTTGCTTTTCTTCCTCTGAGTATGATCTGGTCAGAATAAGGCTATAATTTTTGCTTTCCTGGGTTTTGGAAATGAAAGAAAAATAGATAAGCCAATGATAAACTCTTCAGAAGAGTTATGAGGAAGTTCTTCAGAGGGACAGCAAACAGCAGATGAATTTCCTCTTCCATTTGTCCAACTTAGATTGTGCAGTTTGTAATTCCTTCAGTTACAGAAATGCTTCCAAGAACTAAGAAAAGAGATTTTGATGTATATACAGTTTTTGGAAAAAAGCATTGCACGTTTAGAGTAACTTTTTGTTTCTTAATGGGCCATTGTCCCCTAAATCTTCTGTATTACATACAAAAATGCCTTTAAATAATATTAAAATTGCAATTGCTTTTTAAAAATAGTAACCAGTTTAAATTAATTTCTGTCTTTCTAAGTATGTGTTATGGTAGTCTTTAGTAATGATGTGTTGGGTTTTTTTCAATGCTCTGTATTTAGGAATTTGAGCTGCATATCAAAGACAGCAGACGTATTTCCCAAAAGCAGGAAAATGTAAAATGAATTGACAGGGAACTGTGGGAAGGGGAAGTCATATCTGGTAATTTGAATGACTGAATGTCATTTTGGGATACTGGAATTCATTCTTTCTATCAGTTTCTTCTGGTCTCAGGCAAGTCTGTTTAAACCAAGCTTTCCACAAGAGCTTGTTAGTAGTGCTTTGATTTCCTGGGAGACAGGCTCTAGACCCGGGCTGCTTCTGCTTGGCTCAACAGATGCTTCAGTTTAAGATGCGGTGCTGGATAAATTGGTGTACTTATAAAGTTTTGTCCTGAATTCCTCTAACTTTTTTTTCCAGGCAAAATTGGTGGATAGCCATGAAATTTCAGCCTGTAACTTGTGTTAGTCTTCTATAAAATGGGATGAATACTCATTTTAATGAAAAATTGGTGAGAATGTTGCAGAAACAAGTTCGTTTTTATGGCACACTAACATAATACAGCAGTGAAACCTTACAAAAGCCCAGTAAGAAATTAAGTATCTTCAGAGTGTGACTTAAATAGAGTATAATAAGGGACACACGTAAAATTGCAAGGAGGAAAGTTGCCTGGCTTCTTTGCTTTGAAGGAGAAATAAGTGTTGTGGTGTGGAAAAAAACTAGTGAAGGATCAGGTATATCAGCTCCTTTGTGTGTATTTACATTAATATCGTATAAGAAGCTTTAATTCTGTTTTTAATAACTGATTTTAGAACTGTTTCTGTGTTTTCACTGTTCCTTTCTAAGCAAACTTAGTACACAAATTCCCTGTATGGATGTGTGTTCCTGTGAATCATTAGGTTATAACCTTTAGCTTTGTATATCTATGACTAATTGATGGAATGCTACTAGTAGCAATAAGTTTTTTCTCTTTTAGCAGCTTGAAGTGGGCTGAGGTATGAGAGCTTTTCAGTGGATTCTTGCAAGTATTTGTTATTGGTACAAGGGCAGTGTAATGTGGTGTTTGCACATTGTACTGCAGGCCCTAGAAAGGACTGAGGTCTGCTGGGGCTGCGTTCCCCTCCTGCCAGCTGCAGGAGGGGATTTTTCTTCTCCAGTCTCTCCAGTGACTTCTCTGTCTAGTTTGTCCTCATACCTCCTAGGCTTTTGATTCCAATCCTTCATTGTACAAGTTAACCCTACTTCCTCTCTCACATTTTTTCAACAAATCTTAGACTTTACAGAACCATAGAATGGGTAAGGTTGGAAGGGACCACTGGAGGTCATCTAGTCCAGCCCCCCCAGCTCAAACAGTGTCCCCTGGAGCGCCTTACTTGGGGCTATGTCCTGATGGCTTTTGAGTATCTCCAGGGAAGAAGACTCCACAACCTCTCTAGGCAGTCTGTTCCAGTGCTCAGTCATCCCCAAGGAAAAGGAGCTTTTTCATGTGTTCCATTAGAACTTTGTGCATCAGTTTCTGCCCCTTGCCTCCTGTCCTACTGTGCAGCACCATGGAGAAGAGCCTGGCTCCATCCTCTTGACAGGCTCCATCTGCTTTGGATACTCACTGTAGATGTTAGGGACCTCAAGGCTGATAGGAAATGTTAACTGTGGTATATGGGGGTGGGTTATTTTTTGTTTGGATTTTTTTGTCCTTTTTTGTTTTGTTCCTGTTTTCTTTTTCTGCCTTCTCCCATTAGCTTTGCTTCTTGGTTGAATGTCTTTTCTGTAACCCCTAAACTTGTTGGTCTCTGCAGTGGAGTTGGTACAAGTGTGTCCAAACCCCAGCTGTCTCCATGGTAGGCTAAGCTTTTTGTCTTAAAAACTTAATTAAGACAGACTGCTCTTGAGCTGAAAATCTGGCTAAGGTGTGAACAAATCCAGCTTTTTGTGCTGAAGAAACAGCAACGTCTGGATGTGAGCCAACAGGTGGATTAGTGATGGATTCAGCTGTCAGCAGGACTTACCAGATGTGTTTGTTAGTCTGGTTTGGCTGTGTTAACCTTCTAACTTTGGGGGAATAAAGAGAGAGCAACTTACAGTGTGCACATGAACAGCTATATTTATTTATTAATAATTTAAAGCTTGCTCCTTTCAGTTGCAAACCCCATCCTTTTAAAATGAATAAGGATTAGTTTCCTATAGGTGTTACCTGTGTCCTGATTTCTATTTATAGGATACAATCCAGTGGGGAGTGTATAGGGTTTTTGGTCATTGTTTCTGATTAGGTTTTTTTTTAATGCTCTCCTGGGTAGGAGAACAGTTCTTCTTGGGGAGCAGGTTACAGGGTGTTGTGGAGAAGTGCTCCAGTCCAATAAAATGAGGTGCTTGTCCTTACTGCACATCAGCACAGATCAGAGCCTGATGGAAGCACAGCCTACACACTGATGCACACCGTGAGTTTGTCTGTCACTGTGCAGCAAATGTGTCATAGAACCAAAGAAACTCTCAAGTTGGAAAGAACTCACAAGGATCCTTAAGTCCAACAGGACTATCTAAAACTAAATCATATGATTAGGAGTGTTGTCCAGACACTTCTTGAACTCTGACAGGCTTGGTGCCATGACCATTTCCCTGGGGCAGCCTGTTCCAGTGGCTTCATTCCATTTCCTTATGTCCTAATGTGAGTGATGAGCTGCAGCTGAAGGATAACTAAATATTAAACATGACTTTCAAAAGAGAACACAAACTACAGAGTCTGAAAATTTATTGTCAAGGTTGACATAGCTGTACACATGCTCCTGTTATACCGACACCAAGATTAAAATGCATTAATGTATATAAATTTCCGAAAGTGCGATACAAAGAAGATACAGACTCCCCTCAGCGGTGAGGGCATTGATCGGTGATGGATCAGGGGCAATGGGCACAAACTGGAACACAAGAGGTTCCTTCTCAACGTGCAGCAAGCCATTTTCACTGTGACAGTAATGAGCACCAGCACAGGTTGCTCTGGGGTTTTGCAAAGTCACTGTGCTTGGAGAGCCTCAAAAACCATCTGGCTGCACTCCTTGGCAAACCGGCTTTAGATGAGCCTTCTTGGGCAGGGAGATTGGACCAGGTGATCTCCAGAGGCCCCTTCCAACCTCAACCATTCTGTGAAAATACAACTCCATAGGGCTAAATGATTGTAAGGGATGAGTAACTATGACAAAAAGTTACAGGAGTCATTGTATTATTGGCAGGGAACTTAGATGTAGGTGGAGCATTGAGATAGGTGTCAAAGGTAAGTTAAGATTTAAATATCAAAAGAATCTTCAGCCTTTTTTTGAAGTGATCTTCCTGGTAGATTCATGTATGACAATAGGTGACTAGATTCTGAAACTACTATGGGTCCTTGTGATCTTACAATGCACTTAGTTCACCTGGTTGCAGTATGTCTTCATGTAATTTGTGCTTTGTTATCACACTTATGGGTTCTTCCTCTGCCTTTGGGGACACAATTATTTTTTTCAGTCTGCCTATCTGTCACAGCTTTGCAAAAAGCAAAATAAAATGTTTTAGCTGGGGAAAAAAGCTGAACTGATAGAAGCCATCTGGGTAGACAACTTCTATTTGTAAAACACCCAGCTGAATGTGGGTTTGGTACTAAAATTTCTGTATGCAGTTATAATATAAATTTGTTTATAGTTCACATTGACTAGGAGTGGATGCGCTGTTGCATCCGATTTTGCAGTTCAATACCCACGCTTTCTTTTAGGTCTTACAGTTCAATCCATCCCATTTGCATTCTTTGTTTAATCTTTAGTAATTCTATATCAAATAATCTGCAGAAGCATGTGAGACATTTAATTTTGTGTTTTTTAACCTTATATGCAAAGTTAGGAAAGGAAGGGCATCTCATTTGAGTGTATAAATTCTGACTTATTGCAGAAGCAACTTTATAGTGGTTGTCCATCTGTGAAATTTTACAAAATGTTACTTTGCTTCTGTGGTAGCATGCAGTATTTTTAATTTTTAGTGGCTTGTTTAATTTATTTTTAGTATTTTATTTTGGTTTTTTAGTATTCTAGGTGTTGAGGTTTTGTTCTTTTGGTGGAGGGTTGTTTAATTTTAATTCTTACTAAAAAAAAAACCTGAAACAAAATGGAAAACCAACAAAGTTTCATGGTAAGACTCAATAAGGCATTTTTAGCCAAACAAATGATATGCTAAAATAATACCAAGTGTTGTTTCCTCCCAAGGGTCCACACAGAGATTAAACTTGATTTGTCCCTAATTCTGTCTGTTGTAGTTGGCTTCTGCTTCCTGTTACGTTCCCCTGATTTTCCTCCTCATGGCTTCCATGCCATTCTTGCCTTTTTTCTCCCCTTGTGTAAGTGCTACAACTGTTAATAATTTGAAATTATGTAATGCAAGATAGCTGAGGTTTCTGTGACTGTTATGCTGTTTTTTGTTATGCTCTTTTGAAAATAGTTAATGTAAAGGAAAATAATTCCTGCCTCTTTTCTCCCATGCTTTTCTAGCAGTTGGAGGAAGGAAACAAACAATTTATGCTTTACTAAATCTTAAAGTAGCTTCCCTGCTAAAAGAGGGCTGTGCCAATATTGTGACCATACAGCAATGATGTGAAATTTTGATACCTGGGCTGGTTATCAGTTGTTCTCTTCTTTTAGAGTACCCACCTAAGAACTTTCCCTCTGTGTTTCTGGTGATTCTAGTAAAAGAGTATTTTGTGGAGTTCAAGGTCTGCTTTTCAAGTAGCTATTCATGTGCCATACAACAGCAAGGTACTAATCTGTGCATATTGATTAAGTCGTATTCGAATTGGATATTTTGCTTCAGTTAATGACAACAAAGTTGTTTTTTACTTTTGATTAAAAAGCTAGAAGTCTCTCTCTAATCGGTTTTTCTTCATTGAGCTTTTTACCTTTGAACTTTTGTCTTATGGTGGTTCATTTTCTTTGGGTGGGATCTCCTAGAGTATTTCTGGTATTTCTGGTGATTTCTGCCTCCCTTCCACTTACCCTACTGACAGGCTCTTCTTGTTGCCTCTGTGTAAGTGCTGTCCTCATGTCACGGACTTCACGTGTGCTTCTTCCAATTTAAGTTATCTAGATGATAGATGCTGGTGGCTGCACATAGTATTCCAACCAAGTTCATGCCAGTACCTTAAAATGTGTGTTAGATGTTGAGGTTCTGGTTTTGTGGGGGTTGGTTCATTTGTTTGTGCCAGAAAATCACAGAATGGATCAGGCCGGAAGGGACCAGAGTGCGGCACCTGGTCCAACCTCTGTGCTCCAGCAGGGTTGTCCGAGAGCACACGGCACAGGATTGTGTCCAGACACTTCTTGAATACCTGCATGGAGGAGAGGAGTTTCTTGAAGTACCCTGTCCTATAATTAATGCTGAATAGCAGAAGTGCATAGAAAAACCACCATGAGACTATCCCTGGACCTAGGCATAGGACCCCTCTGTAGAACCCTTTATTTTCCCCCTTACAGTTGATTTTCTTTCAGACTTGTAAGTGTATATTCTTACTTGGTTGTTTGTAAAAGTCTTTATATTTGCAAACATACCTGTTTCTCTAACCTTTCAGTGTTTTATGGAATTACAATCTGATCCATCTCTGCATCCATCCATGATTTCTAATTCAATGTTTCCATAATAAATTATATTTGGTGCAAGGAAAGTACAAATTGTTTTATCACACATGGATCAAACATAAATTGTCCAGGGGTAATATGATAAGCCTAGAAGTTACATTTATTCCTGTTTTAAAATTCTGACTTTAGCATGCAGATTTTTTCTTAAACTCTTAAAATATTATTGATATCAAACTGCTGCATCTATAGTGATAGTATTTTTACCTTTTTTTGCTTTCCATTATTAATGACAGTGCTGGCTTTATTTTCTTGTACTACACCTTAATTATTAAATACCTTTAGAAAACTTTGCATTCCATGGTGGTTCATTAATTCTGGGATGGTGCCTAAGCAGTTACTTTGAATTGAAAATGTGAAGTTCTTAAGTGTACACACAGTAACTTCTGATTAAATGTACCTGTTACCAGTTGTCACAGGAAAGTTTTACCTGCCATTGATTTGAAAATGGGTGTTCAGGTGACTTTATAGGATACTTCAGTAACTTCTCTCTCCAGTCATTACTATATAGCAGTATTTTTTCCTTTCTAGATTCTAGCTATTAAAGTGCAATTTCTTTTAAAAAATTCCTTTTTTTTAGCTTATTTACAATGGATATCTCAGTTTGGCTTCAATTCTATCTCTATTTCTGTATTTCCTGGTCTGTGGTGGAACTGTCCTCTTTTGAGGGCTCTAATTACTACTTACAACTTCTACTAAGTAGTTGTTTGAATTCACTGAGTAGTATGAAAACTTTTCTTTCACGCCAGTCAAGGGGACAAACAACTTACAGCTTAATTTTGTTCCTTTAGCATGAACATTGCCTGTTCCCCCCGTGTTGGAATTGTGTTCATCACCAAATCACTTCTTTTTGAACACTTTGGTCATAGTTTGTCTTAAGAATGTGGTTGTATAACATGACCACCTAAGGAATGTTTTCTCTAGTACTTGGCTAGCTGACAAATATATTGCAGATGTCTATTTTATTAAAATCATGTTCAGTCAGCCTAAACTCTTCTTTCTCTGTCAGATTCTTTTACTCTTGCCTTCCAATTTTTATCTCCTTGTAATTTCTTTTCCTGCAACCAAGGACAGAAATAAGAATTTTTAGTTCCTACAGTCCCTTTTACTTAGTCTTTGGTAGAAGTGTGAAAACAGAGATCCCACACTAATAGGTCAGTTTTATTTTTCCTTAGGTTGTTGAATAGTTTAATGGTGAATTCTTTTATGTAGTTTCTAATATTCTTTTAAACTGAGTGTGTTTCAGTAAAAATGCTATTTCATAAGTGGCACAAAAAAAGGAGGCAGTTTTATTGTTGTCATTTTTTCTTTTAATCACATCTGAAAAAATGATGAAACTTAAAGTTGTGTCCCTTCTGTTTTGTGGAAGTTGCAAGTGTCTGCAACACCACTGGAGAGAGCTGTGTGCTGAGATAAGTTGGTACTGAATGCTTTCTACTTGCTAAGTCTTCAGGAGGCTTTCTTTAATAAAGTTTGAAAAAATCATATCAGCGGAAATGGGGACCTGCCCGGCATCATTTGGTAACTGATTGCAATTCTCTTGGAGTTGCTTGAGGCCCTTTAGTGGGTATGTGCTGGTTTTGGTGTTGTCTTAATGCTTTCTTCTTTGTTCTCATGTATTTGTTCTTTTCCTGAATCCTCCAAATCCTCTGTAGATTGTGAAGATCTCGTCTTGCGTAATTACTACCTGCATATCTTTTAATTTTCCACAGTGTATACTTAATATCTTAATAAAGAAACTTGATGTCCTTTGTTGTATTTTCTAACGTCAGTTTGAATAAGTACTTCCTAATTTAAACAGGTGTTATTCCTTGTGTATTGACTGTCAAAGGATTGCCATTAATGGCATTCTGTAGTGAAACCCAGTACTTTTTATGGCATTTGTTGGACTGTTACTTTTACCTTATGATCTGGGTCTTTGTTCCAGAAGACATTTAATTAGTGGTTTCTTTCAATTCTTCCTGTATCAGTCCTTGCTATTCTTCCTCATAGGTATAGGAAGCTAACATTTTCTTGATATTCTGGATAATACTTGTATCTTGATTTAATGATAGTTAAGTAAACAATATAATGATACTTTTCTAAAAGAGAATGGAAGGTATTCAGTCCAGACATTCTATCTGAATCAGTATGAAGAATGATCTGGATTTACATGAGTACGCTTGGTCTAACACTCTAAATTTTTCTATTTTATTCAACAGCAGAAAATTAGCTGCCAAATTTCAGCTTGGAGTGGCTTTTTATAGACAAGTTATAACTGCCTAGCTGTCAATTTATTATGGAAATAGATTTAGTTTAGTGGCAGTTGGATAATGCAAGTCTTTAACATCTAAGCCACTTCTCACCTTGGATCAATTGTTGTCAATCAGCTATATACCAGCAGGAATTTACCAGGATATAGAGAATTTCTCTAAATTGCTGAAATTGTTAAATTGTTCGTGCTTTATTAATAATACTGATGAAGTAGAAAGATGCTTGCCTCTTCCGCTTCTGTAAGTTGCTAAGTAATCTTTTAATGGTATCTTGTTACATCTTTTGTGGAAATTACATGTTGACCAATTTTTTTATACATCCTGTGTTGCTGAAACAAAGTGATCTCAAAGTATTTGTCATGGTTTATATTATTGCATACCTACTGAGGGTGCAAAAATAAAACAATATATATAAATGATAAAAAAATATGACAAACAGCATGTTGAAGGAGGAAGAGAGCTTTGGAGTGCAATCTGTATTGTGATTTATGAGATGGAAAAGATTTTACTTCTTTGCAATATCCCATGAGACAAGTTAGGAAAACGTGTTTGCATCTTCTAAACTGTTTTTGTGTTGCTGATGGAATGGCCTGTAACAGTGAAAGGCCACTGGTCATACTGCTTGACTGTGGAGAACGTGTTGATGAATATTTGCCAATCCTTTTTTTGACTACACTTTCTTGTTGGAATTATATGAATTGTGGAAACACGTATATTTAGTTCTTTGCACATTGCAAATTTTTTCCATGCCAACCACTTACTAAATTCACTGAAGCTTCTAATGCCTTTGTGAGTGTTAAGAAAGAGTAATTCTCAGTGGCTCATTGAAAAATGTCTTTCAAATGTAGATGTAGAGATACATGTATTAGTATACATCACATTTATGTAGGCTTTCTTAGGTTTTGTATACATAATTTAAATATGATCTCAAGAATAGCTATATAAATATGTACAATTCAGTGAAAGTTCTGAAAAATAAGAATGATGATGAAATTTTCTTAGTTGATCACTGTTTCTGGTGATCTTCTAAGTCCTCATGTTTGGATTCTGGATTTTAAAGGGGAGGTGACAGTAAGGGGAGACAGACTTGTGAGGAATATCAGGTTGATACGCTAGAGCTTGCTTCAGCACTTGGGTAAGAGTTCTACAAAAATATCTGGAGGATTAAGAATTAGACATATGTATAGATCTCTGGAAAGGTACTGTTGACACATGACTTCATGTATGTTAAGGCATAGTTTGCTTAATGATTAGCACAGTTAATTAAATCACCGTAGGCAATGTCAACTGTCAACCAAACAAAATACAATTAAATGGAGTTTGGTTTAAGTCCTCCTTTTAGATCATTGACTTAACATCCTCTAATGATAATTATTGACCTATGAAATATATTTGCATAGATACTTAATATGCAAGATGTCAATCTATTTTATTTGCATTATCACAATCTGTATTTTACAGTATTGAACAAGTAGTATATGTGGAGTTAAACTATTCATAAAGTTATGTACTATATAGAAACTGTCTGAATATTGAGTCTTTTAATAATACAATGGCCTGGAGACTTAGCTGGAACTGAGTAGCTATGGGGTGCTACTAATTATGTACAAAACTCATGTGTAGTTTATTTATTTGAGTTTATCCAAATTTTGGCAGTGGTACTTATTACTAATTAATTCTGTTTAGATTAATTGATTGTTCCTATTTATGGTCTGGCTGACAATCATAATTTTACATTAAACGTGATCTTTCCATTTGCCTTTTGTCACAGGAGGTGGATGGCTTTTTAATCCATCCTATTCTAATGCCCAATAAATGCAACTTCCACTTTCATTTTTTTTCTCATGCTTTAATTTTCCTGTTTTCATTGTACACAGGGTATCTATTTTGTCATCTTTCTTTTCTCTTTACTAGTTTCTTCCACCTCACCTCCCTTATAATTTAGGTTTTAATTTGTCATGCTATTTTATACATACTATTCTTCAATATGTGCCTACAGACTTGCTCTTGGTTCTTGAGTTTAAATCTTTGAAGTTATAGTTGCAGTGGTGCTTCTGTGTTGAAAGAAGCAGTACCTAGTCACCTAAAGTCTTATTGTGTTGTCTCCTTGTGTACAAAGAGTAGAGTTTGTATTTTAAATGCTGTTACCTTAAAATAGGTTTATTTTCTTCATAGTTTTTGAAGACAACTTATCTTCACTTACTGTACTGTTTAACATAACTGAAGCAACCAAAGCCTGATTGAATAATGATTTTTATTCCTACGTGTTAGGACTGGAATTTGTTTGTTACGTATTTGTTCAAGTTTCTTGTTGTATTTATCTCCCTATTTTGTCCTCATATAAACAGCAGAAACAATGCACATCTTAATGCTTAGTTCATGTGCTTACATTCTCCATGGTGCAAAGCATTTCATTGTGTGAAGTGTTTTCTTGCCTTAGAAAAGGCATCCATGTGAACATTTTCCTTTTTCACAGAATCATTAAGATTGGAAAAGACCTCTAATATCACTGAGTCCAGCTGTTGATCCAGAACCACAATGTTCTCCACTAAACCATGTCCCCAGCTGCTCTATCCACGCACCTTTTGAACACTTCAAGGGATGGTGTTCCTACCACTTCCATGGGCAGCCTTTTCCAATGCCTGACCACCTTTCTGGTGAAAAATTTTTACCTAACATCAAATCTAAACCTCCTCTAATGCAACCTGAGGCCATTTCCTCTTGTGTTGTTACTTGTTACCTGGGAGAACAGACTAATCCCCACCTCACCACACCTTTTTTCAGGTAGTTGTAGAGAGAAATAAGGTCTACCCTGAGTCTCCTCTTCTCCAAACTAAACACATCCAGCTCCCTCAGCCTCTTCTTGTGAAACTTGTTCTCTTTCCCCTTTCTTTTCTTTCTTTTCCCTTCTGATTGTGTATATGGAATAATACTGGATTTCTGAAAACATGGTGGAGAACTTCTAAAATTTCAGTTGATAAAAAGAGAAACTGTCAGCTGAGTCTCTGTTGGATCTCAAAGAAACTTTCAAAGAATTTCTGTCTTTGAAAATGCTGCCATCTTCCAGTGTATTGCAAAATAAGACAGTGTATCTTTAAAAATGAATTTTAAAAGCTTTCTGAAATTCAGTCATTGGATATCACCTCACTGGCTTATGGATTTTCATGTTCAACATGTTGTAGATACAGTTGGCCTTGAGGCTGTTGTTCTTAGCTGTCACTGTCTTCTTTTTCCCCGACAGAAGTTCACTGAAGCAGCTGATGTATCTTTTACATGAGATCACAGACACTTGCATTGGCTAGTATCACCAAAACACCTCCCTCTCCCAAAAAGTAAAATCCCAGATGCTGCTAAGTGTTCCACACAGGTTATACTGGCAGTCCAGAAGAACATGAACTTCTAGCAGTGGGATGTAACAAACTAAGTTTTACTTAGGCAATGATTGAAGTTACAACTGTTGTACAAGGGGATAGAATTTTATCTTGTTTGAGTGACAGGTTTGGTTTTCTGCTGTTTCTTTTGAATGAATGGTTTTTGTTTCTCTCAGTAAAGCTTACCATTAATCCTAAAAAAGCCTTCAGTAATGATCTGCATATTTGTACTATATAGGAAGTTTAGAAGGTTTATAATTCTTTATCCCTTATGTTCTAAGTGATAGGCTGTTTCAGAGAACCTTTTAAAAATTGTTTTGACCCTATAAGACTAGGTGTATTAATTCGATAGAAAATTAAGTCCTATTTAGATTTTCCTGTACTTTTGAGAGGGATAAGCTGTGTACATCCCTGTCTGTAACCTTGGCTGGCTGCAAGGCATTAACGCTGCTGCTCTCTCACTCCCCTTGCTTAATGGAATGGGAAGGAAATAACATAAAAAAGCTCATGGATGAAGATAAATGCAGGGAGATTGCTTTCATTCTTCACTAACCTCGGTGTCTACAGGGTTATGTCATGTTTTTCACACTTTTCTTTCTCTTAACTGCTGTGCATCACTTTTTACCAGGTCTTAAATTTGTTATCACAGAGTCACTACAGTGTCACTGATGGCTCAGCTTTGGCGAGGGATGAGTCCATTTTGAAGCTGTGTGGAAGTGGCTCTTTTCTCTATGGGAGCAGCCCCATGTCTCTTCCCACAGGGGCTATCCCTTCAGCCTCCCCCAATACCGAAGCCTTGCCACATAAACATGGTATAGATGTTCAGTTTCATCCAGACCTGGGATGCCACTGAAGCTTAGAAGCTTGGTTTCATGGCAATTGGACATATCAGCTGGACAGTTCAACTTGATAAGAATGTGTGAGTTTCTATCGTTTCAAAATGTACTCCAAATGGGAATACATCACCATGTTTCTAATCAAGTTTCCACTGCATTTGATCTGATCTGACAGCTGTCCACCACTGGAAAAGGGAGTTTTGTTTCCCAGTTCCCTTAGTTCCTGTTCTATCCCTTGAGTAAGCTTTGATGCTTGTCACACGCTTTTCAAAAACAATTTGGCTTGTTTTTTGAGTTGGGGAGTTTGGTCCAACAAAGAATCTGATGCTTTTACACATTCTCAGATTCAGGGGAGCAAGCCCTTCTGCTGCGATGAGCTGTTAAAATGTATTTAGCTATGATATATAATATCATCCCCCCGTCTGAAAGGTAGAGTGTATCTGTGTCAAACAGCAAGAAGAGTGAACTTGAGTACAATTTCTGAGTGCTTTTGAGGAGTCCTGGTCTTAGTGTCAAGACAGTGCATTAAAGAAATATAACCAGGATAAAAGTGACATCATATTTTAGTATTAGAAAAAGTTACTTCAGTGAGTTTTGTTTCCTCCCAGCTTTATTATGTGTTATTATCAGTTTTTACTTCAACTGCAAGTACATAGCACTGTCCACCTGCTGGGTATGTGTAGGTACAGAGAAGATGACAAACTGAGTTGACTTTTGAATATTTGTTGAAATACATTTTCTATCATGCCTGCTGAATGAAATCGCATTATGTTCATTCTACTTATGTTTTCCCTGTTTACCAAAATAAAATGTGTTGTGCTATATGTGTTCTTGGAAAAAAAAAAGTTTAAAAGTCAGTGTTTAAAAGTCAGTGACTTTTTCTTTGGTAAAAGATCAGTGAAGATGAAGTAAAATCTGTAACTTCGGTTGTTATCATGAAATATGGACTGAAGAATACAAAACATGTTGACATGTTTTGGAGGGGATGGGTAGATGAATATACTTCAAGTTTCAGTTTTCCTTCAGTGTAGAATGGCCTTGGCTTGGGGGCCAGTAAGTTTTAATTCTGGCTGTTAAGGAACATGCTGCTAAGCCCATCTCTTCTGCATTCTGACTGATTTTTATTTCTGATGTTACAAGTCCAAGAAGTTCAAAGTATGTATAGATCCTTGTATAGCAGGTGTGCAGGAAGAAAATGCCTGACTTGGAATTCACAGTTCAGGACAATCATGACTTCTAGAAGTCAATCATACTTTTAGCTAAATAAATAAGAATATCAAGGCAATGACAAAGAAATTTGTTTCTTTTGTTATATTCTTCATTTATAGCTGCCCTGGTACAGTCTTTGTTTTAGATCCTAATTGTCCCCACACATGCCACCTGGGTTTTTTTCACTGTCCTTTGTGTTTATTGCTTTTATGTAAGTAAAGCTTTCAGTTCAGCTTCCTTCTCTACAGCACTGGAACTCTGCATAACTTAGGGTGGATTAGATGGCAGTCTGTATTTGCATCAGTTTCAAGGGACTGAGAAAACAAGTAACTGGGTTGTTTTCCTAGTTGGAATTTAGGAAGCAGATACTGTTGCTTATCTGCAGTGTTTTACCCGAAAGCCTGTCTTCAGTGGTGTAGAGGAAAGACTTGTATTTGGTCTGCTCTGTTTCTGTCTCTAGTTTCATTCTCTATCTATTGCTTGTCTGGCAGCATTGGCAAGTTAAAGTGCACTTAGATGTCTGAGCATCCAAGCTAGCTAGGATTTATTACTACCAAGAGGTGGAAACAGATCATAAAATACAAGAAGATTCTCGGTTGCATCTCATAAGTGTGAATATCATATACATTCTGGAATGAGGAGTTTTAGCTTTTTGTGTTGTGTACGTCTTGAAAGGACAGTCTACCTGCATATCCAAACCATTGCTGTGTCCCACAGGTTACTGAAACCAATCAAAATATTTTGTCTTTTTATGTTTGTATGGGTTTTGTTGGTATATTTCTGGTTGGGTTTTGTTTGTTAGAGTGGGACAAATAAGGTTAGACATGAACTAGCTAAACAACATTGTCTTTTTAATTTCTTTCCACAGTTTTAGAACCGTGAAATCATGGCTCATTCAAAGACGAGAGCCAATGATGGAAAAATCACATATCCTCCGGGAGTCAAAGAAATCTCTGATAAAATATCTAAAGAAGAGATGGTGAGAAGGCTAAAGGTCAGTAAGCAAGTAACTGTTTGCAGATTCAAGTTTCTTGTAAAAGATGTTCAATGATCCTATTAGTATGCTTTATATCAGGAAGGTTTTCTTTTTCCTTCGGGCTTTACCTTTTCAATGCGTAGGAGGAACTTGTTTGCTCTTGTGCCTTCTCTTCTACCACTTTCTTGAAGTGGCTTGTTCAAAAATTTTTAAATGAAATAAAAAATTGCATATAGCAATGAGCTGCATTAATTTCAAATACCATTTAAATTTTATTTCAGCTGCTACGCTAAGTCAGTACTTTCATTGTTTTCCAGTATTTTCCTCTCTAAAAGAGTCATGATTTTGGAAATAATCTGTGTGCCTCTGAATACATTTCTTTTATGCGTTTGTGCTTTTTGGCTTGTTTATAAACACCTTTATTCTCATTGTTTTAGCCTGTATTGTGGTGAAGGTTGTCTTTGATTATGCAATGTATTTCTGTCTTTAATTTCTTGACCACTTGATTTGGCCTAAGGGTACAGGAAGGCTGGACAGATCTGGAGGCTAATATTGTTACTACAGTTCTTTACCCTTGTACTCTCACAAAAAAGGCAGGCCTGTGTTGTGCGGAAGGAATGCCTGCAACTTGGGCTTGCCCTGTGAAACAGGAGGGAACAGATGTGGGAGAGGAACCTTAAAGGATTCCAACAGATGGAAGAGCTTAATTTGGAGCTTTTTATTAAGAAATAGTTTTAAGTCAGAACTATGGGTAAATTAACAAAAACTCAGTAAAATCCCAAAACACAAGGATTGCTTCTCCTCTTCCCCTTAGTAACCTGTCTAGGATTTGGGCTGGTAGACTTTAGTCAGTATATTGCATTCTATGATGTTGAATAAAAGACAATGTTTATAACTTTATGTATGAGTGATTCCTAAGAGAATAAATTCTTTGTTAACACTTAGGTATTTTTTTGAAGCTTGTGAAAATGCTGCACCACAGTTCTTACTGATCCTTTTTCTCGTGTAGTTTAATTTAAGTTTTGGCCTTGAGTGTCTAGTCCCTTCTGTTCTGTCATCTTGATCTGTCTTGCAGAAGAAGTGGACTTTGTAGGGTGTCTTGTGTTTCTTGTCAGCTCTTTTTTCTGGCTGTGAATTAGTTGGTGCTCAGGCGGGGAGAAAACTGCACAGTGTTTCTTTATAAAGTACTGGATGGTCCCCTTACACACCACAAGGGTATAGAACTACACTATGAACACAGTTGCAGGTGCTAAAGGACAGAAGTTGATAAATAAGTGAACTATTAGCCTCTTGATTTCTCTGACTGCCAAATTCACATAACTATTAGGGAAAAAGCACTTTTCTGTGCATTTTGATTTGCACAAGCAGAAATTCTGCTGTTTTGTTGATGACAATATATTAATATGAATGCAAATTATTGGGAAATCAGAGAATAAAATGGAAAATATGCACAGTGAATTTCTGTATTAGCATCACTTACTTCAGAAATTTTATGCATTTCTTATTGATGCCCTCTCCAACTTATAATAGATTTGTAAAGGAGATAGAAACCAGTTACAGTCATGAACTAGCACTGAAGACAAAAGAAGGTGGTAAACACTTGGAAATGATGAATAGTGTGAGAGAGGCATTTTTTCCACGCTTTCTTTTAATACACAAGAATCAAGTCATCATCTTATGAAATATTAATTTTAGACCAGAAGTCTGATAGTGCACTTTTCTGTAAGTTTTATACAAGTAAATTCCAAAGCTTATTTCTGTACAATGATGTAGTAAAAGTTGAATGTGTTAAGAAGTGTGTGCCACATCTGGAAGATGAAGCTCCAGGACTATAAATCATGGTGGTCTGGGTGTGATTTCAGGCTCAGGAATCCTCTAACCTAGTGCTTTGCAGGAAGCTAGAAAGCTATGCTAGGACAATGAGATTGTTTTCTTTTGTTTTTCCTTAAACATTGTGATGGATTGCACTGCAGACAGGATGACTGATATTTGTTGTCCTTACTTGTACAGATGTTCATGTTATCAGGGAAGAAACATGAAAGGTTTGATTTTAGAATAGAAAAAACCCTTACTTTTTGCAAGAACACTTGTGACATCTGAACATTTATTTATTTATTACCTTGTTAAGTACATAAATCTAAATACTTTTCATAGACATGAAAACAATTCTGATTTGTAAATTACTTTAATTGGTGTGTAAGGGCACCAGTACACTTCAAGTGGTTCATCTTGTGTCTGACTGGGAAGGACTTTATTTTTCTTGCAAAGGAAGTTATGTGTCTGCATAAGCTGCTAAACTTCTGTGCCTTTTAGTAAAGGATTCTCACATGCTTGAACACTTTCCAGCTTCTGTGATCCTAATTATGCAGAAGTTTGTTATTTTTTTTAAAGTTGGGCTTATTGCTCCTGGACCAGTTATAGTGAATTTCTCTAGGGGGAAGAAACCCAACAAAATAACAAATTATACCAAACGAAAATATTTTGCAGTGTTTTAGGATTCTGGGCTTTGACATCATTATTCTTTGAAAAATATCTCTTCCTGCACTGGTGAAACAGATGGGGATTTTGACTTTGATTCTCACGATTGTGTATCTAAGTCTTTATCACCTTTTGTTAATTTTAGTGAGAGTTGAAATCCTTAAAATAACTCTACCTCTGTGAGTCAAATAAGGAAGCGGAGAAAAGCTTGATTACTTTGTTTTGTCAATAAATTTTTCTCCTTCAGACAGTTTTTTAAATATAAGAATTTTCACCAACTAGCAGTTCCTAATTATAGTTTTTCCTGCTTTTGTTTTATTTAGCATCTTAAAGATTTGGTGTCTCAGATGCTTTTTTTCTTCCATAACTTCTGTCTACTGGATCCTAATAATTGTAGTGGTCATTTTAGTCCTGTTGGACAATATCTATGGGCTGCTGTGCTCCTGGATTTATACATATTTTTGCTAAAAGTGTGTGCTCTGCTTCTGGACAGCACAGGGCATAGAATTTTTCTCAAAGCAGTTAAAGGGAAAAACCTGAGACTGGAAGAGAATAGAAGAAAAAAAAACCAGTAACTGAATAGTTAGGGGAGAAACAAATATTTTGGGTAACGTTTTTCTGTTTTCTGAATTTTTAAGTGAATGGTTGTAACAGTCAATGCCATTGTACTTCTTGAAATCTCCAGCGTGGTTATATGGTTTCTCAAAAATTCTACAGCTAGGCTTTCAGTAGTTCTGTTGAGACTGTGTGTTGAGACAGTTAATGGAGAACTTGACTGGATCTTTCCTATACCCTGAAAAATAAAACACTGGTTAATCAACTAATCACTACTACATAGCTGGTAATGCTTCTGATAGAAGTTTCACAAAACCAGAAAATGAAATTGTAGGACTCTGTTACACAGAGTATTTAAGTTCATGTACTGATGTGTATCTGTCTGTTTAGATGGTTGTGAAAACTTTCATGGATATGGACCAGGACTCTGAAGAAGAAAAGGAGCTCTACCTAAATCTTGCTTTACACCTTGCTTCAGATTTTTTCCTCAAACACCCTGATAAGGATGTACGTTTGTTGGTAGCCTGTTGTCTTGCTGATATTTTCAGAATTTATGCCCCTGAAGCTCCATACACTTCACCGGATAAACTGAAGGTAAATGAAATTAATCTCTTTTTCCACACCAGGTTTTTATACTCAGTGATTAATAAAACTAATTATGATTGGTTTTTTTCATCCTTTATTTCTGGATCAGCCTAAGCAGTTCAAAGTTTTCACTTGATTTTGGGATATGATTGTTTGGTCAAGTCAATAGTTCATGAGATAAAGGGCTATACAGTACATCTTCCAATAACTTTCGGAGTTTTGAATTTGTATTGAAAAGAAATGTCTTATTGGGATTTGCAGGTAGCGGTCTGTTACTTTGTAAATATTGATTATATCTATAGCTTTTATCATAATCTCTTGCAAGATAGCTTATGCCTTCACTTGGGAAAATACCCCTTCATCTCCAATTAAACTACCAAGAGATGAGTACTTGTATTTTTATGGATAAAGGATCTACTGAAACAAAGATAAAGTACTTTTGTACAAAGTTTAATGATTTTTGATTTGACTTAGAAAATTCTGCAGTTACAAACTTCACTGATCCCACTAGATGGAGATGGTTGATAGAGAAATGTCAGGTTTGAAAAGGCAGTACAGATCTGCCCCATTTGTTTAAAAAGATAAATTGTAGTTTGTTTTGTGTTTTTACTTTTTTACATGTTTTCATAAAAATCTAACTTTGCTCTCAAAATCAAACTGTTTCCCTTGCATAGTCAGAATCTAGAGTGATGAACTGAGTTTTAGAGAAAATGTACAAAAAAACAGGTGAAAGTAACACTGAAAAATGTGTGGTTTTTATCTCCCTGATTTAAGAGTGTGTGTGGTCTTTTTTGTTTATTTTGATTTGGTCTGTGTGTATTCCACAGGAGTGTTAAAAGATGGTTGTGGTGGAAGGTCTATCTATTATCACTTAAGAGGAGATCAATTTCTCATCCAGTGGTTGCACCACCAGTGCTTCCTAAGTCAGGAAACAGTACAGTTTCAACTGTAGTGCGTCTTTTGTTAACAGACTTACTGGAGAGATACCTAGGGATTTTTGTTAGCTCTGTTTTCTTAATTCTGTGTTAGTGTGTAATCAGGGATATCACATCTACTTACCTTATTTATTGATTACACCATCTTCAACTGGAGACAAATATTAACTTTCTCTACTGTGCTGTATTTAAGTTTGGTTTTTGGGCATCCTGATTTCTTTTTCAGTTTTGAGTAGAAGTTTTCATTTTCTTGTTAGGCCTAGAGTTTTTATTTCTCTCTTTCTGAGTTGGGCGAACTAAGTTCCTCCTCACAGCATCTGATCTACCAAACGCTCCTAAGTTTCAAATTTCAGAGTGTACAATATTGGAGGGTTTACATCACTGATACATACTTAACACATAAACACACTCCAGCCATTACTTGGACAGAGCTCTGAAGGCATGAAAGACTTCCACTACCAGCATTGATTTCTGTAATTTGTGTGGGTTTCAGAATTCACTTTCTTGATGTAGCTTTCTAAAGACATTCTGAGAAATAAAGAAAAACCACACAATAGGGACCTTTGCCTAGGGCTACTGGGGTAGATTTTTTGCAAACCTGTTCCCTCTGAACACAGCTTTTGTGGTTGCAGAACAAGCTCTGATAGAAATGTTGAAGAGTTCCCTCCACTTATGACAGAGGTAAGAGGAAGAATGCTTCCTCTTGGGTTATATCTTGGCACTATTTTTACCCAATATTGAATATCACATCCATACTGCAGCTGGGTCTATTCTTGTATGTTTAGTACCAAAGTTAAAAATGGCAAAGGGGAGTGCTGAAAAGGATTCATTTCTTGAGAGAAAAAAACCTTAAATATGAAGTTTTTGCCCTTGCTTCAGACTCCTTGGATCTCTATGCATTGTGCAAGTGAGATGCTGAGGAATGGGATCAGAATCTCAGGTTTCCCTCTTGTATATGTATCATCAGTATAAATCTTGCATTCCTTGCTAATTATTGAAAGAGTTTTGATAATAGGGATGGAAAATGCCATGAGTAGAATAAGAGAGAGCTGGAGTATGTTTGCTCTTCTGCGATCTGGAAACTTCTAACTTTGAGCCCTCCTCAGTCCGTGGAAAGCCTAGAGCCCAAATCTAATTTTTTGGTGGGAAGGTAATCTAATCACTTACATGTGTCAATTGGAAATGACTTGAACAGAAGGACTGTCTGTCTGTCTCTGCTGAAATGGAGATGTTTAAAGGTGTATATGGTAGCAGAACTTCAACTATCTGAATGTGTTCTCTGGTGAGAGGCCTGGCTCTGAAAATTATTGAAGCCACTATGTGGTTAATTGGCATCAAGTAATCCACAAAAAATTATGAATGTTTTTCCTAACGTTGAAGTGTAAGAACTTTTGTTTCTAAAGTCTGGATTCTAATGTAGACTTGCTTCATGCAGTCTGATGTGAAAACATTGTCCAGGTGTGAAAGTATCGCAATTTTTTAGCTGCAGCCAAAGTATTTTAACCTGTGTTTTGGATTTATAAATGCATGTTCAAATAGTTATATTATGTATGCTTAAAAAAGGGAAAGATGTTTGATCATAGTAGGTGAGATATTAAAAATTAGTGAGTAATTCTGAGTTTACTCTGTCTTGCTTTCTTTAAAACAGTAATAGGAAAAATAGTCTAGGAGTAAATGCTTACTTTTTCAAATGCTGCTGTTGCTTGAAGCATTCAGATGTTGGATTTACTGTACATGTATGCTATACCTGATGTACATGTATAACTGATACCTGCAGTTATACACAGCACAGTGATGAGAAATTTATAAAAATTTGGAAAGTTAGTAGGGTCTTTGAATGACATTCAGTAGATAAATATTGCATACTGAGCTGCAGGATAAAAAGTAAGGTACTTGGTTAAATAAATTGGTTGAGATTTACCTGTACAAGTGAAGTTTAACAGAAATAATTAACATAGGGCATGAGTTCTAAACTTAAGTAGTTTTTGTATTTGGCTTTGGTCAGTCTGTCACATGCTCCCTTTCTTCTTTAATTGATTCTTGTTCTTCCCTGAGACTCAATTTTTATGTCTTCTAAACTTCACAGAAGCTTCTGGTGTACCAATTTTCCATAAGAAAGCACTTGGTTTGTGTGGGGACTGATGGCCTGCTAGTGGTTCAGGCACTAATTTTTAAGGGAGGGATTCTTCAGATGGCCTTTTGCCTGTGGACTGAATGCTCCTGAGTGGTTGCAGATGATCAAATGTGTCCTTTGAACTGTCTTTTGGTTTAATTTCAGCTAAAGAGTCTAGATGTGTGCTCTGTAAGTGACCTGAAGTGTGAACCGAACCGTGATCCTTCTGATCATCCTTAGCACTCCAAAATCCCAGTCTTGCTCAAAATGTTTATTTACATAGCCATATCTTTGAACAGTGTGTTTACTGTGCTTTTTTGCCATGAGGTGATGATGTCAGGAGTACTCTAGTTCTTGCTTTTACCTAGAACCACAGTAAGTGCTCAGCTTAATGATTAAGGCTGGATTTGGGAGTTATAGTGTTAGAAAAAAGGAATCCCATTCTTATCTTTTGTCTGTCTCATTCTTCGGGTGCTGAGGGGAAGTGGTCATTTTGAAGATGTTATAGAAAAGCTTCATAGAGTATTTCTAGGATAGTTTTTTCAGGGTTAACAGTAAGGCTTTAATGTATTTATTGTGGCAACTTTATACCTTTTGGAACTTATATTTCATTTAACAATCTAGGTGTAAATCGAATTATAGATATAGCTGAGGCTGTGAACAGTGTTTCTGGTGATGCGTATCTCTAAATACTTTGATTTCATGTAGTAGTTGTGACTTTCCAGTGTTAATAATCTGAATATAAAAAGCATTTTAAAAAGATACCTTCCCGTGTGTTTCCATTCTGTTCATAATTGACTGTTTGTTCCTTATAACCTGCTTCAATTTGCTCTGTGTGAGACTTTCTGAAGGAGCCTTCTGGTGTTGAAAGTTGATAGAGGAAGCAGAAGGAACTTGGTTTAGTTTTTTTGCAAGAGATGTGATCTGTGTCAATATCATGATGACTGAGAAATGTACAAACAATACAGTGTGAACATATAATAATACTGTTAGGAAAGATGTAGTTGCCGACCGCTTTTTTCCCTTTCTTTTGAAACCTACTGCAGTATGAAGTAAAAATATTAAATTCATTGTCTTGCTGAATAATAATCTTTTGACTTCTGCAGCATGCCAGCCAGTTGCAGCTCTGTTTGTCGAGAGGAGTGCTTTTCTGTGGAAATGGAAAACATTTGTTTCCTTAGGAAAAGGTTACTTTCTCAACCCATTAAAGAAACATGAAGTATTTAAAAATTCCTCCTTGACATTTTCCATGATGTTTTGGTAGATGATCTTCTTTTGGACAGTGAAATAGTGTCTGTCATTGCTGCGTATTTTGTAGTGATTAAATAATACTAGTAAATTAAAAAGGTAATTATTTTAATTTTGAAAGTTTAATTGCAGTTGATTAAGTAATTACCACTTCTTTCTTTTCAGGATATATTTATGTTCATAACAAGGCAACTTAAAGGTTTAGAAGATACAAAAAGCCCCCAGTTTAATCGATATTTTTATTTGCTTGAGGTAAGCTTCATAATTTATTTCAGAATAACTGTTAAATGTAATCTTTCAGCTTAACCTTCTCTTAACTACTCCTTTTATTTTTTCCTGTTTCAACACAGAACATTGCTTGGGTCAAGTCTTATAACATATGCTTTGAATTAGAAGACAGCAATGAGATTTTTACACAGCTGTATAGAACCCTGTTTTCAGTAATAAAGTAAGTATTGTCATCCCCAATTACAATATATTATTGTTTGATTGAGGTCAGTTGCTTCTAACATAGCTGTTCAGTGTGACTTTCAACATTAATGAGCTTAGTTTTGTAATTCAATTTAACTAAAGGTAGCAGTAAAAATACAACAAGCTGTCAGTTTTGTCTGTTTTAATGAAACAAGACACACTACACATCATCATTTTTTACCCCTAAGAAACTTAGCTTTGATTGTCATTTACTGTATTTATTTTATTCTATGCTTGAAATTGAATGGTGTAATATGCAGTTCTAAGGAATTTGGAGGATCATTGCTGTAAAAACAAGAATCAGAAAGTGGTGAACACTGGAAGGTATTGCAAGAGGTCATTATTCTGTTCCCTTTGCTCAAACCAGGTCAGTTCGAGCAGATTGCCCAGAACTGCAGCCAATTGTGTTTTGGTATCTCCAGGGATGGAGAGGCTGTGCCCTCTTTGGGCAACCTTCTAGTGCTCAATCACCCTTTTATTTAAAAAGTTTCTTATGTTTAAATGGTATAGCCTCTATTTCACCTTGTGCTGATTGCCTCTTACTCTGCCACCAGACATCACTGAATGGGTGGTGTTAAGATAGTCTTGCCCTGTCTTCTTTACTCCCATCATTGGGTATTTAAAGATAATGTTAAGTTCTTCCCTAAGCCATCTCTTATCAAGGCTAAAAAAAGTTGTCAATTCTCTCGACTCCTCCTTCCATGAGCATGGCTCCAGTCCCTTAATCATCTTTATGAACCTCTGCTGCACTGAGTCCAGGATGTGCACGTCTCTCTTGTGCTGGGAAGCCCAGAGCTGGACACAGCACACCAGAGGAAGTCTCTCCAGTGTTGGGTAGAGCAGGGGGATGTTCTAATACACTGTTTATTCATGGTAGGGACAAATACAGTCCTCTTACTATAGGAGTAAATGATGAGAGCATGAAATCCAAGAACATTTTGGAAAATGGTATATGCAAGTGAGGAATTGAAGTAATTTGACTTCTAAGAAAACTTGTGATTTACTTATTTTATTCCTTGTTTGACATCACCACAGGGAGTACTCTAATGGAAATTGTACTTTATACAGATATTACACTAAGAATCCTTGTTTTTAATTTCAGCAACGGTCATAACCAAAAAGTGCACATGCACATGGTTGATCTAATGAGTTCTATCATTTGTGAGGGAGATACTGTGTCACAGGAACTTTTGGATACAGTGTTAGTTAATCTAGTGCCAGCACATAAGGTAAGACTTAATAGTGGCTTATGTTTTGTTTTGTTTTCTTGTTTTTTAAATTTTGATTTCTTGGATGTATGTGTTCAGATATACAAATCTCCTGAAATGTCTTTATTACCTGAATTTCATTAAGGAAACAAGTAATTTTAATAGCCAGTAAATTCAGTCAAGTTTCATTGCTCTGATATACTTGCCATAAGGAACGTGTAAGTGGTCACAGTAATGTAAAATAATAAATGGCATATGAATTTAAACAGTTTTTTTATATACCATCAATACCGGTAGAATGGAATATAGAAGTTACATTTATCCTTTGGAAAGTTTTTAACTCATGTAATATTGTATCAACAGTTCACACTAATGAGTGCTGCTCTAAGTGGGAGGTAAAAAGTTATGACTGCTGATTTGTAATTGGCTCTTTTGTTTCAGAAGTGTTGGCTTGGTGTTACTGATAGCACGTTGGTGTGTTGCTGATGCAGTGATAGAATTAACTGTGTGCAGAAATGGCAGTGCCTGAAGAGCTCAAGGGATGATTGTCTCACCTTAAGGAATAATGTCTTGTCAAAAAATTAAAAGTGTCCTATAGATGAACTAAATGAAAAACTTCAGAACTGTGCATGTGTTGTGATATTTATATGTTTAAAAAGCTTGGAAGTCTGACTTCTTAGTTCAGAAAACTGTGTCCTATTGAAATCTCTTGGGCTACTCACTTTTAAGTTGCATATGAGAGGTTCTGGAGAATTATCTAGGGAATGTGTCTTTAGCTGTAGTTTGGACACTTCTAATAGCTTTTTTTTCTGAAATTTTGTTCAGGAAAGTGTTAGTGCTGTAGTTTCTGTAAAGTGTAAGATTAAGTAGGTATTAACTGAGAGATGCTTTGGAGCACCTACTAGTGTGCCTTTAATACAAGCCATCAATTTCATTAAATAAATAGCACATAAATTATTTTTCTATTGACAGTGAACGACTAAATGCTTAGTATAGATCAGTAATCTTTTTTCCTCCCACTGGAAATGTTTTAGCTGTGTCCTTCAAGGAGTCTGGCACTTCTGTGCCAGGACTAGTCTGAAATTTGTGTGGCTAAAATCCAGATTTACAAAGTAAAGTTTTGGAATACAAGAAACAAAAGCAAGATTATGCAAAACACTTCAGTTTGTGTTTTCTCAGTTAAGAATCTATTGTTTCATTGTGTCATCTGTTTTCAACTTGATTTAACTGTACTATTTTTGTAGTTCATGTTTAATAAATAGATTTTTAGTTCAAAAATTTGCATTCTGTTAGACTGTCTATAGCATTAAAGCAATTCTGTTTCATATTGGATTTAAAATTACTGACTGAATATTTTAATAAGGATAATGTAGTTGGGGGTTTGCATTTTTTGCTGCTTTTCTTTTAATCAAAGTGTCTCTTTGGGTAGGGTGCTCATTTATAGCTTGCTTTCTAACTGAAATGCTTACATAATGTTGTACTTGAGTACTTTTACCTCTTGTTTTATTTTTTTTTCATACTAATGGAAAGAAGCTTTTACTATTTTTCTGTTCAGTTTCAAAATCTTCACATAGTGTTTATTTAAAATTTTGGTCCTCTACTTTCTGTGGGTACTGCTGTCATGTTGGCAAAGTGTAATGAATTCAGAGCTGAGAATTTTTCCAGTTGTCCACAGAGCACAAAACTAGAAGGAGATTAAGGATAAGGTTCACCCTAAAAAAAGAGTTGTGTCTTAGGTGACCTGGCTGTTCAGCTGTGTGGAAAAGGAAAATTGAATAATCAGACTGGTCACCAAAAACGGCTTAGTGGCAAGCATTGGTGTAGTGGTCAGTGGGGAATCCCCGGATCTCCTAGGGACCAAAAAATATGATTGAGTAGGAGGAACAGGATCTGTTACTTGCTCAGGTTCGAAGCTGACCAGATTGAGAGATTGTTGAAGATAAAGCAATTGCATCTGTAGAAAATGACACAGGCAAGTGATGTATTTTTGATATATTTAGGAGGAAGGTTGTGCATTGTGTGGCCTTGTGAACTGAGTGGCTGTAGAAGGAGTTGTATTGGGTAACACGAGATCAAGACTTGTGGATCTCAATCTGTGTAATTTATCTAACAAGTGGTCTGTAGGTGTGTCTTGGGAACAGAAGTTTCAAACAGCTCCCTTAGTTTTGGATCCTGGATGCTCAGCTCCAGTGACTGAAATTTAACATTAGACAGCTTGATACAAAAATTAAATTAATATTTTTGAGATGTAGCAATTAGTTGGGCAGTTTACCAAAGGTTAATTCGATGCTGTTACCTCTTAAAACCAAGACAATATTTTTCCAAATAGAAAAAATAGATATAGTCCATAGTCCTGAGTATTAAGTCTAAAAAGCAACAGTGCTAGCAGGATGGCTGCAAAACCTGGGCACAAGGAGCATATACAAGGCACATGATGTATTATCAAATGTCAGTCCACCATAATTAGTAGTCACTGAAGTAGCGACTACTCTAAAGTACTCTATCTGGCGTTGGTTTGTCATCCATCTCACTTGGCCAGAATAAAAGCCATACTAATGTAAGCCTGAATGAGAGCAGCTGACACCAGTATCACAAAAGAGGCATGTTGGAGTGTGCACAGGCTTGCTTGAGTAGTACAGCTGTCAGATGAGTGAATAAAATAGCAAGCTTAACGTGTCTGGCCATGTGCTCAACTCTTAATTTTGATGTGGAATTATTCTTTTCCTTTTGTAGTTTCTCTTCTTTTTATCAACTCTACTGAAATTCTTTTGATAGGATTATATTAAGAAGGAATGAAATAAAGTGACCTAAATCCAGATAAGTCTTGAAGCAAGGGAAAAGGTAATCAGTATGAAAAGGCAAGAAAAATTAATAGTTTTCCTTTCCCCTGCAATGGTCTTTTTATATTATAAAGCTTTTATGCCAGACCTGCAAACAATTTTGTGTTTGTGCAATGTGTTAGAAGGCCAATTGTACTTGATTTCCTTGGGTGTTTGCCAGTGTTCCATTTTCAGCCTCAGGACTGCTACAGGGAATCCCACATTGCACATCCCACATGCTTTATATGCTTATGCTTTAGAAAAAGTGATATTGACAATTAAATTCTAAACTGTCTCTTCTAGGAATTTGCTTAATAATTAGTGTTATCTATCTTGGCAATACTTCAGCTGAGCTTTTTTTTGTCAGCCATCCTTAAAAAACTGTTTACTTTCCCCAGTAGAACTAGAGAATTTTAGAACTGTTCTGTCAAGTGCTCTTGGATACTAATTTGGTTGCTGTGCCATTGATAATAAGCATAAAACTGAAGACCCTTTTCAAATTCCAAGAAAATAATATGTTAAAATGTCTGGTTTTCAGGAGTAGTTGCACTAGATACAGACTTGACATTTGTTTTTCCTCCTGGAGTTATTTTATAAGGGCTGATTGATGCTAACTAATAATCTTTTTTAAAGGAACATTAAGGGACATGCATATTTTTTCTGTTGCCTTTTTTTTTTCTTTTAAAGGATGAGTTCTTCACTATTTTTTTTTTTGAGCTGTTAAATTGGTCATTGAAATGTAACCGGGAAAAAGTAACTGAGAAAAAGTCAAGTTGGTATGAATTTTTATCACTTCCAACCCCATTGTACAACTACAAATTATTTCTGCTTTGGAGAGTATTATTTCTGTCCTGGAGAATATTGTCTATATAAACACAAAAATGCCTGTCAGAGAGGTTGCCACTGCTTCTTGTGTCAAAAAGTAGATGTTTGTCAAACATTCTGGAGAAAAGCAGGTATGAAAAATGAGTTGGCAAAACTGTCCACATCTTCCCAAAGTAAAGTAAAATGCTTGAAATACCAGCAACATGGGCATAAAAGTCATGGTAGGAATTGACATGAGGGAGAGAACTTATGGTTGAACAATATAGCCTGTGTTCAAATATTATTGCTGGAGCCTTCCCAAGGTTTAAAAAAAAATAAATGTTCTCCCTTTGTCAACATTCTTTCCTTTAAAGAAAACTAGAGGTTTTCAGGGGAGAAAGTCTGGTTTAGATGTTCAATGTAACCTCAGTTATCATGCAGAAGATCTGTGTTCTGCCTTTTCATGAGTGGTTCTTTAGTTTGTTATCAATCAATATTTATTTTGGTTTTTTTCCTTCAAAATGTAGTATTTGCTCATAATTACTTTAAATAGTGTTGCCAACTCATGGCTTAGTTTCTGTCCTGTTCAGGACTCTCAAAATGTTGTACTCACTGGATGTGTACATGCTCTTAAAGCATCCTGATGCAGATTATTGTCCCCATCATGAGGGCTTCTTTAAATCATTAAAAGATCTTGAAGTACATGTCCATTTTCCTTTTCAAACATATAGAAAGATTGTAGAGTGGATAATGGCATAAGAGCTTATCTAAACAGAGAGAAGGTTGTTAAATTAGGTGGTTTTTAATTTTTTCCTTTAAGAGAAGGAAGTTTAGGGTACTTTTGTGGCTGTTGAATTAGTCAGAAGTAGAGGTTTGGTTCTGTAAAAGATCTTTGAACCTATTTCATAATGGCTGGGCTGCTCTTGTTTTCATTTCAGCTAAGGCAGTGCCACTTTTTCTTGTTTCTGCTTTTATCCTGAAGCTGGAAAATGAGGAGAACTCAACTTTTTTGTGTGCTTTGAAGACTTCTTTAATATTGTTATTTTCAGAAAGTGGGGCCTCTGGACATTTGAGTATCATAACTATTGGCATTATTAAATCAAGTACATGAGGCATGAAAAAAGTAGCTGACTTTCCTTAGCCAGTTGTGCTTTAGACTGTTTTTCCTCCTTACAGCTTTTTTTAGATAGGTATTTGCATTACACTTCATTCTTACTCAGAGTTGCAAATAGCTACTTCTAGCATTTATCTTGGGAAATACTATGTGTTGAAGTGGACTGCTGTGCAAAAGATACAAGCTGAAACTCTGATGTGGATCAAAACAGATTTGCCTGTTGGAACTCTGCTGTGTTAGGTCTGCTGTTTGGACTTGTTTTATACATAAATCAGATCTTGTTCATGATCCAGAGTTCCCTCTTACCCAGGTGAAAGAGGTTTTCTTTGTTTTGGTGGAGGTGAACTGTGAAGTCAAGAAGGATCAGAACAAGACTTGCAACTGGCATACATTCCGTGTTATAGTTATTTGTGCCTTTTATTTCCTGAACAATTACAACTCCAGATGAATAACAGAAAACAAATGCTATTGGTGGAAATAGCTTTTTTTCTTTTCCTTTTTTTTTTTTTTCCCCCTGACCAGGGGAACAGCATGTAGTGCTTCTCTTTTATGGGACATGGAACAGCTGTATGGTTTTGGTAAAGGATGAAAGCATTTTATGTGTCAAAGTATCTTTCCAGAATTGGCATTTTTAGTCACCTCCTGTATTGGCTTTGAGTAAAACAGATATCTCAGGCATGAGTCTTTGTAGTGTTTCAGGTTCAATAACCTGACTTAGTTCTATCAGTAGGCAAGTCAAAGACTTTTTTTGTTTTATATTATCAGAAAATGTTAATCTGTTCTCTCTGCTGTTTAGAAGCCTATGGTTCTATAGAGTTTTTAAAATTTCAGGCAGTATGCTCCATATCTTTGCAAATCCTCTTTTTCATTCAGACAGCTATAAAGAACCAAGCATATCCAGGTGAAGAAATACCTTGGGTGTGGTAATACATCTTGTGTTTGCTTTTCATTATGCTAAAAGAGGTTTTCTTCCTTTTATGGATGAGACATATTTTTAAAAAAAGCAACCACAAACTGCCCCTTTTTACTGTTGTCTTGTAAATGGAATACGCTGGGGTTTTTTAATTGCAAAGACCAATAAAAATTATGGGAACTATATTTTTATAGAGTTTTTTAGCTATTAAAATACTATATATTCTTGTGTATTGAAGACTTTGTCTTCATTCTTCTGTGTGATAATCAACTCCGCAGTGGGTGTCATAAGGGCTGAGTTGCATTTTCTTCTGAAAATTCTTGAAAAAATAATTGTGATATAGAAATTGGAGAAGGGATGTAATAACTAGAGCGTGGAGAATGTGTGCAAGGAAAGGAAGAAAACAATGATAGAGCAATAACCCAATTAGACAAATGGAGGGATAGGAGTGTTGATGGGAGGGCATGTTTTTAAATTTTTTTGTATTCATTTAGCTTTTATTCTTTGCCCTTTTATTTTCCCATAAATTGAAATTCTAGAGGTTTTTTGTTTGCTGTTTCAGACAAAGGACTGAGTATGTTTGCATGGTGTGATAGGGAGGCTGTGATGGTGGCTCACAGGTGGCTGCTTGATGCAAGGACAGAATTGCACTTTCTGTACTCCTGTTCAAAGTCTCACTTCTGTGCTGGCTGTAGATGCTTCAGTGTTGCTTTCTATCGCTTTTCTGTTTTTTGGGGAAACCGATGAGGAATAGTAAAATGCAGGCACTGAGTTCACTGAGCAGCAGTTCTAGATGAGCAACTGAAAAGTAAGTCCTCGTTGGCCAGGAAAGAGTTTCTTTTTCTCAGTAATACCAGTGGAGACTACAGAGCTTTGTTTGGACTAGGTTTGTTTTTACTCTATTATGTTTATTACTGAAAATATAAAAAGAACAGGCTATTTCTTGAATGCATTTACCAGTACATGGTGGCTTTAAGTTCTTGGATTTGTTTTTAGTTAGGTTAATGCATGTGCTTGTAACTCTTGTGGTTTTTTGTTTGTTTGTTTTTCCCCCCAGAATTTAAACAAGCAAGCCTATGATTTGGCGAAGGCTTTGCTAAAGAGGACAGCACAAGCAATTGAACCGTACATTACCAATGTAAGTGAAGACTGCAAACAGATATGGGAATCAATACTTTCTTTAACTGAACTCTGTTATAAAAACAATGAATTGCATACAGTCAAACAGGGCTGAAAAATAACTTTTTACAGACTTTCAGTTTTCTTTGAGAAAATCATGGTGTTCATGGAGCAGTGCGTAACCTGTCTTTTTAGGTCTAATTCTTTGCTCTGTATAAACTACTAAGTACTTAATACTTTTGATTTGTGAAATGCAATGGATAATTTACTTTATGCTGTCTTGGAATACTTCGAGATTCAATCTTTAGAGTGATTGGAAGACCAAATGTATTTATATATAGTGTTCTGATAAAAATATATTAACACATTGTTTCTGTAGCAAAATTCTTCTTTTAGTGAGGAGATAAGTCTATTTAGAGCCAAGAGAATTGAAGACAGAGCAGAATTTTAATGCTGTTATCACAGCAGTGGAAGAAGAAACAGTCTAGGAACAGACTGTAAGGAAGAAAACCAACTGGTTTGAGGATTGTGGCAGAGTTGAATGTAGACATCATAGGCACTGTAATAGAAGAGGGATGAGGGGAAGTAAAGATCAGAGAGTAGCATCCTCTAACTTGAGTTGCACAATAGGAGAAGAAAATACACTTTTTTTTTTTAAGTAGTTGAGGATTTAGCAGGTCTTGTGGCATCTATCCAAAACTTCAGGAGCTTGAAAACAATAGAAAACCTTCAATGCTTTCTGCTTTCAGATTTATAACACTTAGAAAGTGGATACCTCCTAAGATTTTTAAAAATCTTCAATAAAAACTCTTACTTCAAACTGCTGTTTGGGAAGGTGTTGCTACATGGGAATGTGTTTTTAATGTTGTTCATCTGTAAGATTAGATTGCAGCCTGGGTGACAGTTTCTGAGTTTTGAGGAAGTCTGTACAATAAGAATCTTCCTTTCACAGGAAGAATGCACATGGAGTCTTCTTTTCTTTGTTTCCCACAAGAGAGAATGATTATGTGGTTTTGAAAGTTTTCTTTCTTGAAATGCATTAAAAACACAGTAACAGTTAGTTTCCTAACCAGGAGTATATACAATCAGGCAGCTCTGTATCCAGAAAAGTAAAATGTTTCTTCAAGACAGTCTTTAACTTCTATTAAAATGCACTATATTATATATATTCCTCTCTAGTTGCTTCTTACCCATCTGAGAGGACATAGTTGAAAATAGTGTGGAAATATTTTCTTGAATGAGAAGCAGAAAGTTTCCCTCAAATATGTCAAGTTTACCGAGAAAGAATAACTGCTTTACAGGTGCATTATACTGCTTGTAAATAAAAATTCTGGAACAGTCAGTTACTAATTTCCATGCTTTTACTTTCAAGTCCTTAACCTGTCAGCTCTGTAGTATAGTAATTAGCCAGTAATTGTTTCAGCCTTGGTTTGACTAAATGTTAGAATACTTTTGAAATTATCGTTCTCAGTAGTGAAATAACTCAAGATATAGTCCCATTATTAAAAGATGTGATGCACTGAAACTCCTTCAAAGTTGTGCTTCTGAAATTAATTGTAGGCCTGCTGGGGTAAACTAAACATCACTTTTAATGTGTTTTCCCTTATGTATAACACTGAATACAAGACAATGTAATTTCAAGATTTCTGCTACAGAATTTGGATCTGTGTGTGCCACCCTTCATCCCTTTTCTTTTAGTAGTGAAATTAATGTTAAATTAAAAGTGATTTAATGGTTTAGGATTTAGCATAGGATTTAGAAGAGTGTATATATACTCTTGTTGTTGATGTGTAATCTATTTTATTTTCCAGTTCTTCAATCAGGTCCTCATGCTTGGTAAAACATCAATTAGTGACCTGTCAGAGCACGTGTTCGATTTGATTCTGGAGTTATACAATATTGACAGCCACCTCTTGCTTTCTGTTCTACCACAGCTTGAATTCAAACTTAAGGTAAACACTTTCTATCCTTTCTATATATTTGAAACATGTATGCTTTGACTATTAATGTTCGGAGGCTTTTTTACTGACAAGTTCTTCTAATTATTTGACAAATATAAGTAATGCTTATATATAAAATTTATCTTCTATGCATTGTTTAGGGGAAAACGCATAAAAACCCTCAAAAAACATAATTTAACTTCAAATGTTTAACCTACAGTGCGTGTATGTATATATTTGGGGTTTGGTTGGTAGATGTTTTGGGCTTGTATCTTTCAAGCAATAACTATTTTTTGGATGAGTTGAGAATTTGACCTGCTTTATCCTTGGGTTTACTGTATTATTTATTGTGAAAGATTTAATATATTGAATACATGTACTGATGATTTTGTCCAAACAGTAGTTCTGTGACAAGTATAAGCAGAGAACTGGAATGCATAAATGTCTTGTAGTCATTGCTGCAATGACTTATGAAACAAGCCTGAAAAATCATATGTCTGAAAGATCGCTGGTGCTAGCTATCTATTTTAATGGGTATTTTTCTTTTTTACTTCCTTTTCAATGTGTCTCCATCACTTGGAGAAATGCAATATGTGAGTTGGTGCTCCCTTTATTCTGCACTACTTTTATTCTATCTGTCATGCTGCAGGGTTTCTGTGGAAGTGAGGAGTTTGATTAGATTAGTGTTACTGAATTTGTATGTGGTCTGTTATGAAACTTGAGGGCTAATGTGCAATGGGCCACTTCTGAATTTGCATGGATTTTTATTATCAAGGACAGATTTCAGGTTTGTAGCACCTTTGGCCTGTTCTTATTGTAATATTTATTATCATAGTGGTTTTTTTCTTGCCTATTATTTTTCCCTAATGTTGCTAGGCAGGCATATTACACTTGTTGGATGAGGGGTTTTTTAATGCTTTATCATTCCATTCACATTTCTGAAAGAAGTGGGGTTCAATTTATTGCTTGCTGTCTGTGCCTTCAAAGTAGACCTTTTTCAGCCTTTAATTCCTGTTCCTACAGAGGGCAAACAATTATCATTCTCATTCCAAAAAAACAGTACTTCTGCAACTGAAGGTGTTATACAGGATATTTAATCTTAACTGCTGCCTTATCCTTTTTTACAGTATCTAATTGCAGTACCTTTCCCATCTTTAAGTCCACTTAAAACTGCAGTTTCCTGAATTGTCATCCTACTCCTTCATTGATTCTCATATTTCATGATTTCAATACTGGTGTCTTTTTTGAATCTTACTTTATTGGAATCAGAATGTCTAATAGCTAAAAGTCAATATTTTGTTCCCTCCTTCTCCACCCTGGAATGATTTCTGGTCTTTCTTCAGCTGGCTGATTTCAGCCCTAAGCATTTCCATGTTTTCTTTGTACTTCTTAATTTACAACACTTTTTTTTATGTTTACAGTTCTGTTCTTTGTTTAGTATGCCTCTTCAGGTGATGTACATGTATTTTGTTGCTCTTTGTCTCCTTCATCCTTAGCATAGTTCTTTCTCTGTTGTGTGAACCCTTGGAGGTAAGTGGTTCATCCTTGATGTCTTTGAGATGAGTTTAACAATGTTTCCAGGAAACATTCGATTTTGATAGTTACAGTCTTACCACTGTTATTCCTTAATGTCATCTTGAACTCATTGTAGTTTGCACTGTAATCATCTTGTTACTCCAGGTGTGTGTTTTGATATCTTAAGTTACAAGAACAAATAACATATGCCTATTTTGTCCCGTTGGCTGTCAAATATAATTTGACCCATCTTTTATGGAAAAAAAAAAAAGCACCTCAGTTTGGAATAGGATATAGCTGGTTTAAATTTGGAGATGCTGGAACAGGTTGCCCAGAGAACTTGTGAACGCTCCATCCCCGGAAGTGTTTAAGGCCACGTTGGATGGGTCTTTGAGCAACCTGGTTTAGTGGATGGTGTTCTGCCCATGTCAGGAGGGTTGAACTAGATGGTCCTTAAAAATCCCTTCCAACCCAAACCATTTTATGGTTCTAAATGAGTTGAGGGGGTTTTAACATCTTTCTGGGGTTAGAAGTGCATTTTGAAGATAAATATTCTAAAATATTAAATGAAATGTAGTCTCTGAGATCAAGACAAGTTCATTCTGTATGCAGGCCTGCTGGCGATGATTAAATACTTTTCACTCCAACAATAGCTTTGACTTTATTGTAAACAGCAGCAGCCAGTGTCAAACATTTTTTAATTCAATTCCAGATAAATAGCTCATTAGTGTGATTTCAGTGAAACTCCAAGTGTTTACAGTTGAAGACAGCCTATTTATTATTGCTTTGAATGAAAAGAAACTGGACAGCAGTAACCCTGTTAAGCCTGATGAAGCTTTGGGTTAGGTGGGCGATCAAGGAGAAGAACATGCGTGACAGTCCATACTCAAAATTGGGAGAGGGGAGATATCTTTTTGAATAAAGGTCAATTAAAGTTAATGATACAGTAACCAAGAACTTCACTGAGCGCTGCATATTAGTCAGAGCTTGAGTCAGTGATTTTGTCTTTGCTGGATTTGGTGCATAGAATTGCATCTCTCTATATGCCCATTGTTTAGGAACCTTGTCCTTCTGAGCTCGCTCACCATGGGCTACTAAGTATTTAAGTTGTAAAGTATATTTAGATGAAACACATAGTTTAACAGGAACATCTGGTTTTTGTTCTGTGATATTGACCTGATATGGCTCTTGAATATACAGTTGTGATAATAGAAGGTGAATACTCAAGTAATGTTTATGAGGTCGTGGGACAGTTACTGTATTCTAAGATCTCGTATTGTTGCTTTGCTGCTAAGGAGATTTGTATTATTCCTTAGCAGATATCATAGAATCATAGAATACCAGATTGAAAGGGACCTGAAGGATCATCTGGTTAAAATTTTGTTGGCGAAAGCACAATCTAGACAAAATTGCCTGTCTAGCTGGATCTTAAAATGTCCAGTGTCAGGGAATCTACCATCTCCCTGGGGAGATTATTCCAATGGCTGATTGATCTCATGGTGAAAAGTTTTCCTCCTGTGTCCAGTGTTGAAGGAAAGCTGTGATTGCCTGAACAGTTGAGTTGTGGAGATGTGCCAGAATGATCTCATCTTGCATGCATTGAACAGACAGAAGGGGACATATTATCTGTGCTTCTCAAAAAAGCAGTAAATGAATATGAATTTTGGCCAGATGAAGTACACTCGTGGTAGACTTAGCTGACCAAGATGTCAAGTGTTCTGGCTCACTTGACTGATGAGGTGCAACCTTGGTTTCTGTTGTAAAATGGACAATTTCTGCATGAATTTTAGCAGATTCCTCCTAGTATCAGCAATGTTACCTCTAGTTGCATATTCTGTATGTGAAACAGAATCTCTGTGTAATGTCTTGTTTCTTTGCTTCTAACCATTTAGCCTTGTGAAAAGGAGGCTCAAGGGAGACCCCATCACTCCCTACAACACCTCAAAGGAGGTTGTAGGAAAGTGGGGGTCAGTCTCTTCTCCCAGGTAATAAGTGACAGGACCAGGGAAAATGGCCTCAAGTTAGACCAGGGGAGATTTAGATTTGATATTAGGGAAAATTTTTTCACTTAAAGGGTTCTTAAGAATTGGAACAGACTGCTTAGGGAAGTGGTGGAATTACCATCTCTTGGAAGATGTCAGAAGATAAGTGGATGTAATGGTTTCTTTGTAAACACAGTGGTGCTTGATTAACAGCAGGACTCAAGGATCTTAGAGATTTTTTTTTCCCAACCTTAATGACTCTGATGCTTATGTTTTGAAAATGAACTGAGGATGGTTTTCCCCCAACCACCAGGTGAGCTTCACCTGAGCAATCTCTGCTGCCAGCCAGTTGATTGGACTGCCTTCTTCTCAGCCATTGTGGCTGATGGGAGTTTGAGGACGAGAACAAACATCTTTGAGTTTGTGACTTATTACCTGACAGGATTCAAATCTCTTGCTCTCCATCTCCCTGAATTTTTTTGCATTCTTTCTGGCAGGAAGTCTTCTCATTTATCTTTGTGGGTTTAGGGTTCTAGACCGTCTCTTTGAGTGTGGGTAAAATCCAAGGGCTTTCCTGTCAGAGACCAAATAAATTTTTGACCGTGTGTAGAGGGGTTAAGAAAGTCCTAGTATGAAACTTGTGGAAGAGCTTAGGTGCCTCAGTAAAACCGTTGAACATATTTAGTATTTTGAATGTAAATGATGTGGCCATCTAGTGTTAAACACCTTGAGGTTCTGGTACCACAGTGAAGGCACAGGTAAAGGCTTTCTCCTTGTGCCACTCCCCCTTCTCCCTGCAAGTAGGCTGAGGCAGGGCCAGAAGATGAAAGAGGACACATGCTCAGCAGTAAAAGGTCAGGGAAAGGAGGAGGAATGGATTATGTTTGTGTTCATGGTGTTTATCTTCCCAAGCAAGCACTATGCAAGGAGACCCTGCTTTCCAGGAACTGCCAGGACATCTCTCTGCCAGTGGGAAGTAGTGAATGAATTCCTCTCTTTGCTCTGCTTGCACACATAGCTTTTACTTTACCTGTTAAACTGTTGTTATCCTGATCTATTGGCCTCTTAACCTTCCTTCACTTCATCTTTCTGTTGGAGAGGAGAGTGAGTGAGAGGCTGGGTGGGTGTTTTGATTTTGGCTGGTGTCTGCCTACCACACCTTTATAGATTTTTGTAAAGAAAAAGCTCGCGTGTTCTCAGGTGGCAGAACTCTGTTGTAAGCTCTGTGAGAGCTGTGTGAAATCATGGCTGCTTCTTCCAAGTAACCATTTTTTTCTGCCTGATTTTGGGAAAGGAGTCTGGAGAACTAGCAGATATTGGTTTAACTTAACCTTGTCTGTGAGGGTCAGTCATTTGTGCCTGATCTTGACATTTTAAGGTGGTGTGTTTAGAGATCTAGCCCTGACACAGAAGCATTATTGGTTCAGGAAAGAGCTAGGAATGTGTAGGTCAGCTTGTAGAAGAAATTGAAGTATAGGCACTTAATTCAAATTTAGTATTTGAATTCTAGAAATTTGTGTTGCAGAAAGTGAATTATATTTTAATGTTCAGGAGAATGAAAGCTTATGAATAAGACTATTTTGGAAATAACTGTAGTGGGGTTTAGGCTTTTCTCTTACTATCTTACTAAGCCAATATAATGTAATGAATAAAACCAATAAAAGGTTGACTTATTGTAGAGCTGCCTTTCCTCCTGAGTATGGTAGTTCAGATTTTTCTCATGTTTCAGGTAACATGTCTACTTCTTATTCCCAAATTCTGCCAGATCCTGGGTGCTGCCTGTGCTTTTGGACTCAGTAGTGGTAACAATCTGACTGGCTTCAGCTGCTGTTGGTGACAGACCCTAATGTCTAGGCAGAAGAGCAGCTGCCTGTGTGTTGGGAGCATGTATGGGGAACTGAAAATATCCAATAATCATTGGAATAATCAGTCATTGGAGTAATCTCCCCAGGGAAATGGTAGATTCCTTGGCACTGGGCATTTTAAGATCCAGCTAGACAGAGTCAATTTTTATTGACAACTCATGATGTAACACTATTAGATTGGATTTACCTAAGAAAATAGGTGAAGGGTGTGATTCTTCAACTACGCAATGTTTTATAAAATGGAGAAAGGTTAAGATTTTTTCAGAGTTAGATACCCTTTTTCTTCACCCTCAGAAAAAAAGTGGAGATTAAAGTAGAATAAAGGGGAGACTGTAGAAGCAATACATTGATTCAGTAAAAAGTACAGGTGTATTTTTGTTACTCCTAGGAGTGCATATAAGAATGTTTCAAGGGGGCCAACATCAGGGGACAAATGTAGAAAGGACCAAATTAAAGACCTTGATCCATAAATATTCATTATATATCCACAAATATTTGTTGATTCTACAATGACTAAAAATAGAAGTGGGTTGTCTTATAGTTGGATTAGCAGGCGATACAGCAAAAGCTTCTTCTGCAACTAATTAATTAAGGATATTTTAGGTTTTTGTTGTTTTGTGGGTTTGTTTTGTTGGTTTGATTTGTTTTGTTGGGTTGCCTTTTTCTTTCCTCTATATTTCTGGCTGTGTAATGAAGGACTTGAGTGTTTAGCATGATCTCAGCTCTTCCACCTGGCTCCTTCCACTCTCTGGATTGTCTTGCTCTGGATCTGTGTTGGTTACCTAAAAAAATTCAGAAATGCTTAATATTTTTAATGTTTTGTTGTTTTAAGCAGGAGTGGATAGGATGTGATTCATGGAGGTTGGACTAATGTAGGCTACAAAAAAAGTTCTTAACCGTGGGCCACAGTATGAGAATCTGTAGTGTAATGGACACTTATAAGCTGGAACTCGTCAAGAATAAACAATACCACTTACTGCAGATTAAGAGGAGGTGGTTGTAGAAGGCTTTCAGTAATGTCAATTTGAATGTTAATTGAAAAAAATCAGTCAACTGCAAAAAAACATATGAATGGATTTGCTATTAATGCTTCAAATACTTAATACTGAAGTGTTAGCAAAAGGCATTACTCTATTGTAATGGCCTAATATATCACTGTTAGGAATTACTGCATCCTTAGCTTCTCTTGCTCTGTTGCTTTAAGGATTTTACAAATGCTTTTACTGTTCCTAGGATTCTGAATTAAAAAGACATGCTGGCAAACTTTTCAGCCCTTTTATGGTATTGAGTCAGGAGGAGTAGTTTGTCTTTAAAACTGTGGTGTTGTATAAAAGAACTCTGACAGCTATATTGTGCTCTTATTTCTTGTTCATGTTCAAAAGGTGATGCTGAACTAATAAGAATTCAAAGATGATAGAAAAGAGCAGTATTTTGCACAGTTCTTACCTTTATTACCAGAAAAAAGGCTGACAATCATAAGGGATTAATATTATCTAATAAATATAAATTAATTTTAGCTACTCCCTTTTCAAGGAATTGTGGCAGCCAGTTGTTTTTTCCCTTTTTTTAATAAGCAAGGAAAAATATTGGTGAACAGTAAGTACATGCTAATTGCACAATTGATAGCTTACATTTCCTAAGTATGTTTTAAGGTTCACATACTGTGTATTGTATTAAAGATGTGTGAGGCAAACCAATGATGATGGAAATATACTGGAGAAGGTGTTGGTTTGTCTCTCTTTGTGCTAATTTTAAATATAAAAGAAAAATATCTATTGTACCTCAGCAGTTTTGAATATAGGCTAAAATCAGGACCCAGATCCTGTGGATGTCAGATCTTGGGTACTTATTCTGATGTTCCCTAGAAACTTGTATACTGGAAACTGTTATTTTGAACTAAATAATTTCAATTAAGCAGTTAAGCACTGTTCTATAGAACTGTAAACCTTTATCTGCAGGCAAACATGGAATGAGTTTTGTGAGTTTTACGTTGTGCCTGAATTTGTGCAGGCACATATCAGATTGCTTAACAATCAGTAACCTGTAAATAAGGGTTAAAAAGATGTATTTTTCAACAGACTTTGTTCACAACTTTTTTGTCTCTACATTGTTTTTCATTTTCTTTATTCTTTTGTGTTTTCAAAAAAGTAGTGAAGGGTTTTTGTCTTGAGATAGATGTTTTATATAAGAGAAATCTATTTATCTGTATTATGATATTTCTAGAAGTATGTAAGTGTATTGGTGTAAAAAGTGCAAAAACCAGATCTCTGTTTTTTTGAGTTAATTTTCTTTTTTAATTTAAAAAGAAATCTGTTCATTTTCCAGAGCAATGACAATGAAGAACGTCTGCAGGTTGTAAAGCTTCTAGCAAAAATGTTTGGGGCGAAGGATTCGGAGTTGGCGTCTCAAAATAAACCCCTTTGGCAGTGCTACCTGGGGAGGTATGTTCTGCTTTAGTTCCCTGCCTAGGGAGGGAAAAACATTCAATGAAATGAAATTCAGTTTCTTGGGGTTTTTTTTAAAGTGACACAGCTAAGTGTTTAATTCCTTCCTGCTGCTTTATCTGCAATCTGAGATAATGCTGAAGCAATTTTACATATATCTTCCACATCTGTCATTCTGTAGAGTGAAATTTACAAATCATCCCCTTAAAAGTTCATTTGTTGCAGCTAACTTTATTGCCATTGTCGAGAAAAATGAATACTTCATTTTAATTTCTTCACAAGTTAAACTATTCAATAATGGATTGATTCTAAAATGGCATCAAATGGCATTTTCAGTATCAGAACTGGTATATTAGAACTGGTTTTGAGGCTTTTATGTACAGTCTTTATATACTAGTTTCAATTTTTTTAGTGATAAGAGTACCTCAAAAGAAGTATGTAGTATTTACAATGTTGCAAACATACATATTTTGTTTTTGAAATATTTTGCCAGTTTGAGATAGAAAATATAGCTGGAGCTTGTAGTCAGGAGAAACTCAAGTATGGCTACTATGATGAAGATATTTTTGATTTGAATAAATGAGGATACATTTTAAAAGTTATGACAAATGCTGCAGTTTATGACTGAAGGTAGCATTCAATCATGTCAAAACTAGAATCCTCAAATAAATGCTACTTTTAAAAGTATAAGAAACATAATTGAAGCAAAGTATTTTGCTTGAAAGTATATAACTATTTAAAACATGGAATGTCATCAAAAACCCACCATACCACATCTAATTAGGCCCAAAGGAAAATGCTTAATTGTGTTACAATGTGAATACTGTTTGTTCATAATAACTGTTTTTAAATAGTTATGAATCACATATATGCATTTAGTTCTTTTAAGGATTTTCACAAAGTTATAATAGCTGTGTTATTGAAGAAAGCTTTCTTAAAAATCACTTGATTTTGAAAAAACACCTGGCTTTTGCTAAAACAGTTATTTCTTAAAATTTGTTTGATAAATAATCATTTCAACAGCAATAGTAATCTAAAACTACATTTTAATTTGTTTCAAACAAAGCATTTTAGAGGGTATCTTGAAAATGCATTTAATTTTTAAAGACTTGTCTGTAACTAATTGCATGAATAGTTTTATTATAAAATTACTTATACAAAAAATAAAAAATAAGAAAATACTGGTTTTCAAGCATCACATCTAATTCAGTCTTTTGAAAGGAAATCTTGATAAATGATTCATCTCAGAAGAAATTTGTAGTAGACTAAATGTGCATTTGTTTGCTGTCTGTCATATCACAGTCTTATAAAATTTTGGGGTTCTGATACATGGTTCATGTTAATTATGTGTAGCATTACAGAAAAGGAATTAAAACTTATCAGACATCTTTCTAATAGTTTTTTGTCTGCCTGGGAGTTTTTTATGTGTACCAGGAGAAGATACTTCTTTTTATGTTCAAAACATGATTAATAAATGAGTATGAGAATTTTTTTTAAGCTGAAGACAGTCTACTTAATACTGTGAAATCAGAGATGCTGTATGCATGTAACCATGCATAGAAATAATAAAAAATATTTACAGAAGTATTTGTTATTGTGTAGAAATGAATAAATTGATTTGGTAGAAATAGAATTTTTGTAGCTGTAATGCATTGCCTTGTTTCTAACCAGGTTTAATGATATCCATGTACCTATTCGCCTTGAGTGTGTGAAATTTGCAAGTCACTGCCTTATGAACCATCCTGACCTGGCAAAAGACTTAACAGGTATCAGTTTTATTATAACATTAAAACACCATTTTAAGTCTCCTGCAAAAGCCAAGGAGGCCAGTTGTAATCCTAAGTAACACTGTCAGATGTTGTGGAGGATCTAATTGATGTTGGAGTTCTAAGTCAAATTCTCTTTCTTTAGTGTTGCTTCTCAGGCTGAAGGGATTGTACACAAAACGTGACTTAACCAAAGAGATCGCTCTCCCTCTCATACATTTGCATTTACATTACATACAGTTGCATTCCCAGCTACTGCTGAAATGAAGCACCATGGGATCAGTAAAGACAGCCTGCCTAACCTAATGGTTCTGGCATTTATTCATTAGGGTGCTGAGGGGAGACTTCAGTTCCGCAAAGCTGAAATGTGTAAATCTTATACAGCCACTGTATGAAAACACGAAAACAGTCCTTAACTGTGACCACAGCTTCACAGCTCCACCTCCTTCAGATCAAGCACAGCCTGCAATTTAAGACCTCTGTAGGAAGAAGGCAACCAGCATCAACTGAAGCATTTAGTATTTATTGCTCTCTATGCCTTGGAAAAAAGTAATTGAGAATCGGTTGGTTTGGTTTGGATGCTGTATCTTTTTCTGATCAATAAACTCCTGCTGGTAATTTTTTTGAGGCAATATCTTTGTCTAGTTGGTTTAAGGAGGAAATTTGAAGGACTGTAAAGTGCATGGGATTGCTCTCCTGCTTGCTGAACGTTTGTCAAATTGGACACAAATAGAGGCAGGCTGGAGTCATCCTGTAGCTACAGTGTTATGCAGAGCTTAGCTCAGTTGGTGGGAGCATGGAGTTAATAACCAAAGTCATAGGTTGGATCCCTGTATGGGCCATTCACTTAAGAGTTGGATTCAATGATCCTTGTGGTCCCTTCCAACTCAGAATATTCTGTGATTCTGTATTGTTAAGCCAACTGAAAAAACCCAAAAGCTTCTGTGCCTTTCCTTAATGGAATGGTAAAAATATTTTCCTTTTTGATTATCAGAATTATATTTTAGGGTTTTTTTTAATGTTCCAGAAAGACTTTGTGCCCCCTCTAATGGTATCCTCTGGGAAATGTAATCTTGCTCGCCCCTCCTCTCTCTCCCCACAGCACTTTTCGAAGTCAAATAGTTGAAAAATTTCTCTGTCTCACTGGTGTTTGAGACCAGAATTGTTTTGTGTAATGGCAATATTTTTCATTTGTTTATGTTCCTGTGAAACAATAGGGGTTTTTTTAAAGTTTTATTTGGAATTCAAATTTCATAACCTCCAAAACTGCAGAGCATTATTTTGGAATGTGCTCTTTTGACACTTGGGCTGATTACTAGTAATGTTAATGGCTGGTATTTCAGATGAGACTTGAAAATTTTCACCTGTCATTGAACAGTAATAAGAGGTCAATAACCTCTGGTTGTTTCATTCAGAGTAAAGTTTGAATTTGCAAAGTTTCCCAATGTTCTCAATGTTGCACTGATGTGTGGAGTGTACTGTGGTCTTAACTTCTGTGTGCACATTCCTACCCTTTTATGCTTCTAAAATAACCTAAAATACATCTGATAAGATAAATGAACTTTGCCATTTTGTCAGCTCTCTAAAACGACAATAGGTAGCTAACAAGTTTGACACCTAAAAGCAGAAATTTTAAAATGTTAATAAGATTACTGGTGGTAGCAAATAAATAACAGTGTGCCAAAATAATCTAGAAAATTTGTTTTAAGGTGAATAAACTAGTATGTGTCTAAATAATCATTGTAGTTCGAAGTATGTCTCTTGATTTGTCCCTGCTTAAAATGCTTACATGGCTCTATTACACTATTGAGTGTTCCTGGAGCAGGTGGTCTAGATTCCTTGTGGATAATACAGAAGTTGTGATCAGGAGTGCAACTAATGTGCTCTAGCAGCCAAAAGGGATGGAGTCTGCAGGAAGAGAGTAGCCTCTAGCCTGATGTAAGACTTTCAAATGTATGTAGTGTGGTTAGCAAGTTCTCAAGCACTGTCTATTCTACTCTACAGAGCCAGTCCTGCTTGGCTGTAATATTTGCTAATGTATCAATAGTGTAGCTACTATAAGAAATAATAAAAATTAAAATGTAGCCACATAGTTCTGATTTCTGTAATGCCAGTAATATAAATATCTGGTAGTCTAAGCAAATACAAAGTTTTACTGACATTCCAGTTAGTCTTGGAGAAAACTATTGGTTTCTTACTGCTAATGCTTCAAAGAGAAGAAAATATTTTTTTCTGTTTCTGTCTAGAGTGAGGAAAGTAGCTCAAGTTGTGTACTTACACTTACTCATTTTCCCCCAGAATATCTGAAAGTGAGGTCACATGATCCTGAAGAGGCCATAAGACACGATGTTATAGTGTCCATAGTTACTGCTGCTAAAAAAGATCTTTTGCTTGTCAATGATCACCTGCTTAATTTCGTCAGAGAACGAACACTGGACAAGCGGGTAAGACATAATTGGTGTTAATAATGGCCATGTGTTATACTTCTAAACTGTAACATTCAGCTCTTTAAAAAGCAGCACTTCCCAAAAATGCTATACTCATTTTAAAATTACAAATGAAAACCAATATAGTGCAAAAAAATTTGAAGCAATATATTTAGTAAGGCATTTTCTTCCTGTGACTACAATGCTACATTTTTTATTGTGTTGTATTTTTATTTAAGGTGTTATGGTTTAAATAATTAAATCAGCTGCAAAACAACGATGTTGTTCCAGCTGTGCTGTTCTAGTAAACCTGTTATGTAAAAGAACACCCTTGTGAAACATTCTAACATTTTTCTTAAGAAATTTTGCAAGCAGGTTTCAAAATGTATTATATGTGTTGTAGATTATGTGCTTTTAATTGCATTATTGAGAGACTGCAAATCAGTGTAGTAGCTTTCAAATTTGAATAGTCTTGAATTTTACTTTAGCTATAATGTGTTATTTGGTAAAATTTTTGAGGTCTGCCGCTTATGTTAAAACATAGTAATTGGGTTTGTTGATGGCAGACCTTTAAAATTATTATTGTCTGATTTTCTTTTTTCACTTGGTGACTTGCTTTTTCTTGTTGCAGCTGTAACACAATCAGAGATATTGAGTATAAACTGTGAGAAAGGGTGTTGGATTAAATTCGTAATAATTTTAAATTCAAGAGGCGTACTTATATGGTAGTTACTAATGGGTAGAGTAATAGGTATGATGCAACATATGTCCTAATGAGAAACTGTTGCATTTAGAACACAATTTATCTTTTTTGAGAATTAAATTATATTATTTTCATGTAGAATATAAAATGCCTAACTGAAAAGTCTGCAGTCTTTTCAGTTTTGAGTTTTGAACTGCTAAACTGGGTACTATGTCTTTTTCTCAAGTGGAGAGTGAGGAAGGAAGCTATGATGGGACTTGCACAGATATACAAGAAATACTCATTGCAATCAGAAGCAGGAAAAGAAGCTGCAAAGCAGATATCATGGATCAAAGATAAACTTCTGCATATATACTATCAAAACAGTATTGATGACCGGTAAGTCAGTCGTAAAAGCTGGGTGATTCAGTGGACAAGTGTTATAACTTGGTATGAAGATTTGTTTTTCCTTTGTGCTCAAGTGCTGATGAGGAGGAGGAAACTTAAGAAACTTAATAATCCCGTATGTTTTGGTTCAGTGCATAATCGTATAAAGCTGCAGCCAAATGTTGTCCTGTGTAGTTTTCTTCTACTTTCTTTTTTTATTTGTTATTTTGAGGCCAAAAGTGATTCTAAAGGGTGAGATAGGTTGGAATATTTCAAGTGTTTTAGCTGTACTTTGCCACTGCTTCAGTAAAGGGCGTTTTTGTTTATATTTCAATATCTTGCCAATTTTTATGTTAAAATTCAGTAAGTAAAATTACTTAAAAGATATTGATGTAGATTTTTGTGTTGTTCATTTACGTTTTAAAGATAGCACATGTAGTGACAATGGGTAAGGCATCTCACTCTGCAGAGTGTTAGTTTTTCTGTAGTATAGTAGCCATGAATTAGAGCCTTGTCCTGGATTTGTGGTGATAGCAGTGCCTCTGTCATACCAGCTATACCCTTGTATACAGATGTTGGTATTGAAAAAGATGGTTGGTTGCACATGGGGAACTGGTTTGGAACTAGACTGCCATGACTAATCAAGGCCATCTTGTTGGCTTTGGAAATGAACCTTCACAGCATGTTGAGATACAAATGGCATTGCAAGCCCATGCAAGTCTTTTCAAAAATTCAAAACCTCATAAGGCCATCTTCAAAACAAGTAGTTGTTTCATGGTACCATGGAAGTGGACAGAACTGTCTAGATCTTCAGATCCAGTCGTACCCACTGACATTTTTCTTAAACTTCAGGATCTTTTTAAACTAGCTGGGTTTAGGTTTTGATCACCTGCTCCAGTTGTGCATAAGGAATTTTCTTTTCTAGCCTAAACATACAGGAGTATTTTCTTAACCTGTTTGTTCCATTCTGTTAATACTGACCTCAGTAGTGGACCTCAGTCTTTGACTTGTGGTTGTTTAGGAGTGCAACGTGGGCTTAGTTTCCCTTTTTTTTTTTTCTATTTTTCTTCTCAATCTTTTCTAGGTAACTGTCAGGCCCAAACCTTTCTCTCCTGCTCTTTCCAAATAAGGAGATTCATGTTATACAGAAGCTTTTAATAATTCCCTCATGCATATACCTGCATTTTTATTGCGGAAGCAAAGGAATGGGATAAACTCAGCCCTTGGGGAAGAGGCCAGGGAAGGGTAGAAGGAAGTCAGCTCCTTATTAGTACCTGAATTTTCTTTCTGGGCCTCAGGATAATGTGTGATATCATCAACATGATATTTCTTTTTTTTATTATTTTTTTAGGCCGATTGAATTGGGTCAGTTTATAAATTTACTCCAATACTGACTTGTAATGAAATCAAATGATAACATTTTATTGGGTTAATAATTCAGGGACATCTTTCTCCAAAATTGTTTGCTTCCTTCTAGATTAATACACCTGATTTGATAATGTGATTTCTTATATCTCTTACTGCCAGCATCAAAATTGTGTCTTCTATAATGATACATTTCTGTTTAATTTATGCTAAGTCAGAGGTTAAATAAATTGACCTTTAGATAGGTCTGAGATTTTTTGAATTAATGTCTCAGCCATTCAAGACCATGTTCTTCCTTTCACAGCTTAAGCTTCTTAATCCTGTCTTTCAGGTTACTTGTTGAACGCATTTTTGCTCAGTACATGGTCCCTCATAACTTGGAAACAAACGAACGGATGAAGTGTTTGTATTACCTTTATGCAACACTGGACTCAAATGCTGTGAAGTATGTGCTGCTTTTTACTATTTACAAAATATTTTTTAATACAAATATTATTGTTAATTATTTCTGAATTGGTATGAGTAGGCTAAGTCAGTGGACAGAAATAGTTAACAAACTGTTAGAAAACAGAATGCAAAAATAGTATCTGTTTTTCAAGTGAGATTTTGAAAAAGCCCTAAACCAGTAAGGTGTGTTCTAACAAGATGTGGTGCATTTTAACCATAAACAGTTAAAAAAAGGTAGTGTCAAAGATCTGGAAAGAAGCTTGAGTGCCTGACAGTCCTTTTATGTCTGAAAAGAGATAACATCTGGGGCTGATCTACCATCTCTACGTTATCTCACAATTTCTCAATTAATATACTACTAGTTGCAGCAGACAGAATGACTTAAGAATGAGAAGAAATTACTTGGTTTTTTTCTCCCTCAGTGTGCATTTCAATTATAATTACATTACATGCCTTCTCCAGCTTAAAATGGGTACATGCCCATGAATTTGACTAATAACAGTTATGCTTCTGTAATGTTCACAATTGGATTGATTTTAGATAGTTTTACTTTGTTTATCATTAAGTAGTAGTCAGTCACTTGAAAATAAGGGGTTTTTTCCCATGAGAGAGAGACTAGAAAAGGCGTTGTATATGAAAGAATGGCTTAAAAGACCCCAAAACCTTCAAATACTACAAAACTTGGTGTTTCAATCTGCTGAATTTCTTCTATTGCCTGTCTAAAGATACAATAACTATAAAAAACTAAAATTAAGAATAGTATATTAAAAGGAAACAGTTACTGTTGTAGTAATTTTTAGTGTAGGCTAAATGAAAATGCAGAATGAATTCTTTTCAGTGCTTGTTATCTCAGGTGCCAAGTAACTTCTGAGTTCTACAGTTTTTGTATGCAGCAGTACTGATCTGAAAGACACAGTTTGTTCAGCTATTTATATAGTACTGACTTTTTTACTTGTGGATTCTCTTAAGTTTTTTTAAATTTGGCTGTGACTTAATATGGCTTACTGGAAAGTGCTAATTTTCTATTTTGTTGAGTATCTTTCATGCATCTCTTATAAGCTTAATCATGTCCACTTTTCACAATTTATTCATCTAGTAGCTGCTTCCTGTCTGTGAGAAAAATACTGTTTTGATGATAAAAATCTTAAACATCTGCTTTAACCTACTTCTTGGAATGTTTTTAGAAGAGTAATTTTAGGCTAGTACAAATGAGTTTTTAATGGGCCAAACACCAGTTACTTCCTACTTCTTTTAGAGGCGGTGTACTTGAGGATCTGAAATGGAACTTATTTCGGAATTGCACTTAGTTCTGGTCTAATAGGACCAAGTAAATTTTCCGTGTTATCTTACTAGGAAACATTTCGCCTTTGCTGAAACAGCAATAAAAGTTCAGGTGATAAGTCCATTTCTGAGTCTGAAGTTGATAAAGGTTTAAAGACTCGTTTTGAACAGTTGTGTCATTCATTGAATAGATAATTTTGACAATTCTTTTAATTTTTTTCTACTTTTAGGGCATTGAATGAAATGTGGAAATGTCAAAATCTGCTACGACATCAAGTAAAGGATTTAGTTGACCTAATAAAACAACCCAAAGTGAGTTCAACTTACCTTTATCCCCCAGTGAATATGCAGTTTTAGTTAATATACTATGTTTTAATTCCGCTTGCTTGGCTATCTCGAGCTTATTTTTAATAACAGATCGAGAATATTGTGAAAGTTGACTGATACTCCATTAGGCTACATTTGTTGTAGGAAATACGTATACATTTTGTTAGTAAAAGTGAAGAGGAAAAGGGGTTGTTATAGAAATTTCTAAAATATTTTACCAGTCATTTAATACTAAAATATTTTTTAGTGTTTGCGTTACATCTTTCCAGGACTGTTCTGGCTCTTGAAAAAGGGTAGAACCAGCATATTATTTTTGACTGCTAAATAAAGTAATTGAGAAAAAGTACCTATATACTCTTATTCTCTTATGTGTGATTAGTAACTGTGAAGAAATTGGAATGTTTTTGTCCTAACAGATTACTTGTTTCTCTTCCCTCTTGGAGATTTCTTAAATGTTGTATTGGAGATAGCAAACTACAATTTAATTTTTTTGTTTGCAAATTTGCTCAGAAGAGAAAAATTAAAATTTATTGAGCATTTGGGATATTCTCATAAAGTGAATTTTGATTTGTTTTAGTTATGTCTATCATCATATTCATGGTTGGGGCAGGGAAATTACAAGATTAAATTCTTGATATGGTTTGGAATATAATTAGAACTTGACTTTAATGACAGAAGTTTGCTCTGTTGCTTTTTTTGACAGAAATAACATAGAGTAGAAGGTGCTGCCATGCTCAAATTCCCATGTGTTTGTGATTTTTATTTTCTGTATATGTATATAGTCGTGCCAAGGTAAATTTAATGAATTATCCATTTGCTGGAATTACCTTAACCAGGAAGAGAGGGTAGCTGTGTGGTTGGATTATCTAATGTATCTGCTTAGAAACACAGGTGTCTTGCCAACAGAGAGAGACTGCAGTGAAATTAATAATTTTGACTTAGTGCATTTAAAACATTCTGTAATGTATTAAATTCTAAGTGCAGTAGTTACCAGTGTAACAATACTTCATTGTATTTTGGTGACTTGTATTGAAAATCTGTTTCATATACTATTTAATGTTTTTTTGGTGTAGCTCAAATATATTTACGCCTTTAATGCCTCAGTTCCTTGGTATTTTCTACAATTCAGTTGAAAGTGAAATTTCAACTTTTCCTTTTGTTTTCAGAGAGTTGTGGTGAAAGTTCTTTCTCAATTGTAAAATATCAAATACGATAACGAATTTAACATGAAGGTCTTGATGCCAACATAAGCATTGCATTCAAGACAGTGCATGCTTTTGACATGTTTCCTTTGTCCATCTGGATTTTACACTAATTTTTGCTCTTAAATGCTAATTTTCTACACTTGAATATTCTCTTGAGGAACAAGCCTGCATGGGAGAATTTAGGGGGCTTGTGATAATCTGAGGTGCCATTGCAGGCAGCAAAAGAGTTTTGAGTCAGGGAACTTTAATTTGTTGATTTCCACAAAATTTTACTTATTTATTCTGGTATTGAGAAATAAAAGCAAACAAATGAGCACAGAGAAACGGCATTTGGCTCCCCTTAGACACCTCTCTTCCCTGCTTTGCATCCTTCGGGCCGCTGGCTGCAATCTGTCCCTTGGATGAGGCCATGGCAGCTCCGGAGATGTGGGTCAGGGCATAGTGGTTCTCTTCCTTTGCTGCTTCTTGTTTCTTACCCAGTGCTTCAACAGGGGTTTCTCCACTGGCCACAGTCCCTTTAGAATTATAATTTTCCTGTATCTTCTCTCCTACCTTTGCCTCCTGCTTTCTCAGAGGCACTGCAGGCTCCTCTGGTTGAAGTTTTGGTGTGTGCTGGGTTGGTTTGTTTGTTGCAGAGCTGGCTGGAAGTGACTTTGACTGGCACAGGGCAATCCTGACTGCACCATACATGGGTCACCCCAGCAGCCCTTTGTTACCCCAGAACTTGTTCATTATGCCCAATGCAGATGCTTTGCTATTTTTACTATAACTTTTTTTTTGTGGTGCTCTTGTGTGGTTTATTGGGGGGGGCGGGGGAGGCAATTCATAATTAATATAATTAAATCGTTGTGTGTAAGATAAGACTGCATTTTCATAACCCTAAACTGGAGGGGCATAGAGTCCAAGTAATAATCTTGAGACAAATATCCATTAACCATTTACAGCTATGTAAACGTTGTTTTCTTTCAGGAAACCAAACTCAAATTAACTAGTAGCCTTTTAGAATATGACTTTGTACTTTTTCACTTCAGTTTAATTTCTTCATTTAGTCATGATAGCTTAATTGTTGTTTTCCTGTAGTTGTTGCCCCTATGGCAAGTGTAGGTCCTCTCAGAGACAGAGGAATAGGACAAGAAATAATGTACAGAAGTTGACACAAAGAAGCTTTGGTTAGGTAGTAAGAAAGAAGAAAAAAAATGCAGTAAGTGTGATCAACTATGGCAATAGGTAGCCAAGAGGTGTTGTGAAATCATCATCCTTGTAAATATTTAAAATACAGCTAGAAGCTTGCCTGAAGCAAAACCTGATCTAATATGGTCCTGCTTTGAGTAGGCAGTTCAACTGGGTGACCTAAAGTTGTCACTGTCAGCCTACCTTATTCTGTAACTATAAATCTTTGAACTTCCCAGTCTACCTTTCTGCCATTTAGTGAAACTCTACAGGCATCTTCCTTCTTTTCTTCTTCAGGATCTCCTCAGACGAAGCACTTTTGAGGTGGCTGAAAATGTGTTAAGAAATTTTCATTGCTGTTGGTCATAATTTCTCCTAATTTAAGACAGAAGGGACATCAAACTTGCCCTTTTTAGGGCAAGAAAAGTTACTTTTCTGGAGAGTGAAAGCATAAATCACAGCTGCTATTGTTTTCTTCCTCAGCAATGGTATACAGTTAAATAAAATACATAACCTTGCATGTTCATATGTGCAAAAGTGGTGAATGCTGTTTTGTCTCTATTAGAGAATAACCTTCATTTCCTGCAGATGCATGCAAAATAGTGTAGCTCAACAGCCACAGCAGATTTTCTAAAAAGAAGTGCTTCTTCATCTGCTTCAATCTGTCATTGTTTACCAGTAGAGTTATACTACTGGAAGTTAAATAATACTTCTGCCTCATGTTATTTCATGTTTGGCTGAATTATTAGTCGTTTGCTCAACTTATGATCTGTTTTAATGGGAGCTTTAGCCAATATATGAAGACTTAGCAACCATTAGGAGACCAAACCAGTCAGGACAAAAGCAACTCTACAGTACAATTTTTGTTTTTCTCGTGAGTCACAAGAGGTTTGAATATGGAAAGCCTGTATCTGTTGACATCATTACTTGAATCCTGTAAATGATACTTGATTTCTGTCTTTTTTCACTTTATTTGTCTGAACATATGAGTTCAGCTGTGACAGCTAAGAGCCCTGAAAATGATGGCGTTGTTCTGAGACTACACATTACAGAAATAGCCCATTTGTGCTGTTCATAAGTTGTATAGTAGATTGAAAAGTAATAAAAATATTTTACATAATAGATGCTGTAGGGATTATCTACCTTTTACTTCCTGTGTCTAGCACTGAATTTACAGTGGTGGTTTTTGATTTCTCATACACTGATGTCTTAGCAGAATGGATGCTGCCTTGTTGATAATGCAGTATGGAATCTTCCTCACTCAATATTCAAGTGGAAATAAATAATGTAAAATTTTTATTTAATCAGTTTTTCTTTTGTGATTTGCAGACAGATGCCAGCAGTAAAGCTATATTCTCAAAAGTGATGGTTATAACAAGTAAGTCTGTAAATGTATTTACAGTGTCTAAAAACTACAGTTGAACTATATTGCTCTCTTGCTTTAAAAATCATGTGAGATAAGCTTATAAAAAGAAGTTTTGCCACAGATAAAATTTAAAGCAAATAATAAATGTGATGCAGCAATGTGCTTTTAAGAACGAAGGCAACTAAGTAAAATTACTTTCTTACTGTAAGAAGTCATCAGTCATGAAGCTTGTCACATTGCATTTTGGCTGCATCTGTTGTGGACTAATTCAAAATCTAAATGGTCTAGGGTGTTCATGTCTATTTTAGCATTTATTATAGACAATATATTCATGGATGCTAACTAAACTACCAAGCCATGTACTAACTTATCTGGTTTTTTGAGGCTTTGGTATTGTAAAAGTCGTTGGGTGAATGCAAAAGAGTTTGGATTTTTATGTTTTAAGCTGTTGGAATAAGATATTTGGATTGAATGTTTTAAGCTGTTGTAAAGCTTATGTTTAGTTAAGGGTAATTTAGGAAAAATACCCTTTTAATATTTTTCACACTTGTTGCATTGGGTGATCTATATACAGAGTATATTTTACTGTGGAGTTTAGGCTTTGCATTCTGATGACAGCTTAAGCTGTTAATAATATTGTTACCAAGAACAAGTAGACTTGCTGGAAAATGAGTGTGAAGGGTGAGGAAAGTAAATAGCCAGGGGAAATTTATAGACATTTGTGTCCTCATAGATAGTTCTGCACATTTTGAGGTGTTTTGTGTTTTTTTGTGGTTTTTCTTTTTGCTTGTTAGGTTTGGGTTTGTGTGGTTTATATGATGTTCTAAACTTGTGTAGTTTACGGTACATAAATAGCGATTTATTTTGCTTATTTAAAGGAAACCTTCCTGATCCAGGGAAAGCTCAAGATTTCATGAAAAAGTTCACACAAGTTCTAGAAGATGATGAAAAAATAAGGAGTCAGTTAGAAATGCTTGTTAGCCCAACTTGTTCTTGCAAACAGGCTGAAGGATGTGTGGTAAGAATTGCTCTTAAAGTGTGAATATTTTTGGAGCAGAATTGATTAGACATTTAATTAAATCTTCTGTTTCAGAGGGAAATAACAAAGAAGTTGGGCAATCCAAAGCAACCAACAAATCCTTTCTTGGAAATGATAAAGTTTCTTCTTGAGCGAATTGCTCCTGTGCACATTGATACAGAATCCATCAGGTATTTTTGTGTGTGTTGTCAGCCATAGATCACAGGGTTTGAAACTGGGGTTTTTTCCTTTGCCTTTAAGCAAAGCAGCAATGGCCTGAGTGGGTGTGGTTTAAGGCTTGGTGACCTGCAATATTTTCTTCTGTTTCACGTTGTATAGAGGTTTTTGTGTCCTTATTCAGAATGTAGGCACAAAAACAATTGAATTGTCATTCAGCATAGCTGGACCAAGCTGTCGGTAAAAGTGGATGTGTTGCTGATGGACAAAATGTGGTTTGAGACCAGCTGACTTATTTTGAAATAAATTTCTGTCCAGGCTAGTCGGCTGAAACTTTCCACCCAGAATATTAGCTCATAGTGACATAAACAGTAATGTAACTGAGGAACTAAAGATTATGGTGATGAGGAATCAAGACTTGAAGGAAGAGTAAACCAGTGAAGTTAGGGGAGTCGGGTAAAAGTAATTGCTGAAATGGTTATTTAACAGCAGTATTTGAGATAAGCATTACTGTCAAGAGGAAATATGCAGGAGATGGGTCTTTTAAATTTGTCGTCTGCCTGCTCTTAGCAGAACTGTTTAATGGTTATTTTTTTTCTTCTTTTTCAGAGACTAAATATTGTAAACAGTTATTTTCCATCAATTACTAAGAATCTCTGGCAGGTGGTGACCTCACCATAATTCTTACATGAACTTGTAATATGAACATGAACATGTTGCTTGTAATACACTTACAGTTTTTTTTATTCTGGTCATCCTTCCAGAGTAATTTGTATATAGTTTTTAATTCATGATAAATATTTTGAATTTAATACTTCATAAGCTTTGATTTAGATAGGAGATGAGGGCAACCAGATTATCTATGTAGTTGACATGTTTGTTTTATAACAATCTTACATTTTTAGTACATTTCTTTAATGAGATTATATCTTAAACCTCTGAAAACAGCCACACATGGTGGAATTGCAGTAACTACAAGGCAATATTTTGTCTTCCTCTTCAGTGCCCTTATCAAGCAAGTGAACAAGTCTATAGATGGAACAGCTGATGATGAAGATGAGGGTGTACCTACTGATCAGGCAATCAGAGCAGGTCTTGAATTGCTGAAGGCAAGTATGGACCTGGTGGTCAGTGAGCATGGGAAACTTTGCAAACAACTTTGTTCAAAAAAATTTTTAATTAGCACTCATTACTTTTAGTCATAAGCATGTGGTGCCTGTGTGGAAGAACTTGGTTTGTTTTTTGTTGTCTATGCTCATCTTATGTGGCGTGTAAGTAAGGTTATTTTTAAAAATAGTTTAGAAGCTTTTCAGGAAGTCAAAAGTAGTTGTGTGTGAGACAGCAGCAGCTGAGTTTTGATTATTAGAGCATGAATTCAGAGATTCGTGAGTATAGTTGTGCTACTCTTGGAACTGTACTTGTATATCAGTACAACACTGTGGTTCCTCCAAGTGCCTTGTAAACTGGGGTCTTACCTGCTTCAGCTATGAGTGGTCTTTGACTCAGTTAACATAGCAAACCCTATCAAATACTCCAGCTGTGGGTTGACTTCAGAGGCCTAAAAATCTAAAGGACTCCCATACTGGAGTTTTCAGAGTATTTTAGACCAGGTAAGGACTGAGTAAATTCACCTGGAAGTGTGTGACTCTTTAGTCAAATGTGCACATTTAGATAGAAGTGCAAAAAGCCAGTAGTACAGAAATGAATCTGAGTAACAATGAATCATGTTGTGAAGGACTGTATACTTGAATGAAGACTTCCAAGTCAATACTTACATATTCATATGAACTGGCATGACACATTTAAGGAAGAGGAGTAAGACTGCCCTGAAGAAAGTGGTCTGTGTGTCATGACAGTAATATAGGAAGGACAACTATAGGAGTCCAGCAATGAGAGGGCCATGCAATGAAGTGGGGAAGAAGGTAACTTGGTTAAAATAGAAAACTGCCTGTGAAGAAATTCCTAGATTTTGAGGACTGTTTCTCTGCCATGGGTCAGAATCTTGTCTGGAAAGAGGCTAGTAGTCAACAACCACTTAAAAATGAAGAGAAGACCAAATTTCATGGAGGATCAATTGACGGTTTCTTTATTTAATTTTTTTTTAACATGGGAGAACTGTCATACTTGAAAACAATAAAGTCCAAGAATCTGAAGGAGGGGTACAGAATCTACTAATCTGCTGTGGAAAGCTTGAGGGACTAAAGACCCTATTGGGTATGTCTTTGTTGCTCCTTTAGAGATAGGAATTTCACTTCAGAGCACAATCAGTTGTTCCACTTAGGAAACAAGCATGAAGTCTGGAGGCACGCAAGCTGGATTCCTTTCAGAGGAACAAAATTATGAGATGGGCTTCAGAAGCACATGTTGTCTTGCAGTGGCTAAAGTGGATTTAGTCAGTCTAAAAATACTCTGAAGTAAAACTCCTGAAACATAAATTTTGCTTCCTTAGCATCAGTTGTGTTTCTCTTAAGACCTGCTTCTGTTGTAACCCAGTACATGCTAAGGTAGATGTAACCACTGAGAAGTTCATGTTCAGAATAATAGGAGAAGAAACTGAGACTGGAGAAATAAATTAAATTTAATGAGATCATATATGAAGACAGAGAACTTGAGGAGGTACTGAAAAAAAAAAGAAGAGAAATGTGCATCATGGGACAAAACCAGGCAGAGTATTATAAATGTTCCAGTGTGGCAGTGGAAACTGACTCTTGATGAAATGTCCTCATGTAAATGGACCTTGAAAAAATGTTAACGTGCCTTTCGTCATATCTTGGCAGGTACTTTCATTTACACACCCTATCTCATTTCATTCTGCTGAAACTTTTGAATCTCTCCTCGCTTGCTTGAAAATGGATGATGAAAAAGTGGCAGAGGCTGCATTACAAATTTTCAAAAATACAGGAAGTAAAATTGAAGAAGACTTTCCTCACATACGATCGTAAGTTGTGTATCTTACTCTGAGCAGTGTTCTTTACTGTACAGGATTTTGGAAGTTCTCACTCTTCCTTTCATCTGCTGCATTCTTCTGGAAGAAAGTATTACTTAGGTAAAACAGAAAAGAGATTTTGAAAGACTTTAAACTGTAGTGCTATTTGAAGTATGCAAGTGAAATGAATATATCCAAAGTAGTGACACCTGGTATGTCACTGATACCACTGTAATTTATATATATTGTTGCCCTTCAGAATTACTTGGTGTTTGCTAAATTATGTATATACACAGTGTAAAAACATTCTTTGCAATTTGGCGGTGATGTGTAGGCAAAAATACTTTTAAAAGAACATTTAGTAACCTGGGCAGAGATAAATGCTTGTTTTACCACATGATATTTTATAAAAAAAAAACTAGGGGCTTTTTGCTTTCAAGCTATGTAAATAACCTTTTTTTCCCTTCTTTTGAAGAAAAGAAATTCCCCTAGCCAAAACAATTAGCACTTTTGCAGAGATGTTCTTCTCTTTCTATGTATATCTGTACTTTCTTGCTAGTTTGATATTTTGGAAGACTTTCAATTTGTGAAAAGGTATTTATCTCTTTGTTTGTTTGTTTTGTTACACAACTGTTTAGTGCTTTGCTTCCAGTGTTGCATCATAAAGCTAAAAAGGGACCCCCTCGTCAAGCCAAGTATGCTATTCACTGCATCCATGCAATATTTTCCAGCAAAGAAACGCAGTTTGCACAGATATTTGAGGTAAAATTAAAATAATTAAGTTATTTTTGTTGATCTTATATTGCACATGCAAACTAAGGGATGTAGTTGCAAGTTGTAGCAAATTTAGAAAATATGTTTTTTCCCTTTCTTTTTGTTCTCATATGGTTTTGGCCTGAAAAATGGCAGCAGAGGGTGTTTTTCTGTCTCATGGTTCATCATGTTTAGCATTACATATTTTAAGAGATGATAGAGTAAAACCAAGTGTTGGTTTTACTATTTACTAAAACTACAAACTGTTTATGGAAAGAGAAACCATACACTACTGCTTATCCCTGTTGAGAATGGCCAAAAGTATTTAAATGGTTGGAGAAATTAGGGAAAACTGAATTGTGGTAGAGACCAAATGAATTTTACAGCTGTAACTGCATATGTACTTTTTAATTAATGCCCATCAGCCTCTTATCTTGAAGGCCAGATCTTAATACAGTACTGGAACTGCCATCTTGAAATCTAGTTCTCCAACAAGAAAATGTTGTTGTTGGAGAACAGTGGCTTTTTAATCCATTGTTTCCTAAATGGTCCTGCTTGAGCTGTCACTTTTTGAACTGTCCAGAGGTGATGAATATTTTGTCTGGCATCTTGATGTTTCCTTTCGTTTGGGGGAGACTTGATGGGTTGGTGACTGTGTCTTTAAATAGTCAATAGTTCTTTTAAAATTGTATTTCTGAAATAGAAATAGACATGGACAACTTGGTACAAAGCTGTCATTCCCATCCCCTCTCTAAGACACAGATTATGTCAGTAATACCTGAATTTGCCTTTTTTCTAGCCACTGCATAAAAGTCTGGATCCAAGCAATTTTGAGCACCTCATTACACCCTTGGTCACTATTGGCCATATAGCGATGCTTGCACCTGACCAGTTTGCTGCCCCTTTGAAATCTTTGGTTGCTACTTTTATTGTTAAAGATTTGCTAATGAATGATAGGGTAAGTATTCTTAAAACCTTGTATCAAGATTCTGCTTCTCCTGTAGTATCATACTCAGCAAGTACTTGGGAAAATACTTGGCATGCTGGTTCTACTTTTTGTGTATGGTTGTCTTTGATTTTGACATTGAAAACCCCCAGTACAGGAAAGGAGGGTGCTACAAATTTGGTAACCTTAAAAAAGCAACAAGCTGCATAGCACAGCATTTGATCACATGTAAGCTGGCTTTGGTTAAAAAGGGGAAAATTGTTATGACTTCACTCTGTTTCTGATCTTGAGTGAGCAAGTTGTGATTTTTAGGAAGCATAATACATTTGAAAATAAAATACACTGTTTAAATGGAAGACTGAATTTTAACTTTTGAACACTATTGTATTGATAATAAAGTCAGTCTTTGATTATGATGTCGAAATGAACTTGTGCGTTGTTGGAAATTGCTTGGGGAAAGATATACTGTCTAAAACAGTAAAATGTTTAACATTTAAACAGCTTGAAGTTCTCTACTGGATGTGGAAAAACTGGAAGTTACTTTCAAAGTAATGTCTACTACACTCTAAAGCAATAGTTTTCAGGTAACAACAGCAAAAAAATCCCTTTACCAATCTTAAATTTGCTGATACTTGGATAGTGAGGTATCTCACTTCTGTAATGGGTATTTTTATAAGATACCGGAGGCGTAAAGCTGACTAGGGCTTATGGTTTTCAGAAGCACACAGGAAAGAGGAGGTTACAGCAAGTTTCACTGAAGAGTAACAGTGATGTAACAAATGTAACATTTGGTTTAGCTTCCAGGTAAAAAGACAACAAAACTTTGGGTCCCAGATGAAGAAGTGTCTCCTGAAACACTTGTTAAAGTAAGTAGCACTTCCTATGTTTTCTTGTATATTGTGTGTATAATACCTAATATGAATTTGCTCTTGGGAATATATTTTTAAATTATTATTTTATACATAAATTTACTTAAACAATTCATTAAATTTTTATATAAGCTTTTTATAGGTTTAGTTTTGTTTTGCAACACTTAACTGTGATTGTATCTGGCATACTGAAAGTAAAATTATTTTTTCCCCCTCCTGTTCAATGTAGGAGTTAAATACTATAGAAACATTGCTAAAAGTCTTTCCTCTTTGTTTTGAATTTTTATGACATTGCAAGAAACTTTGTGTTGTTTGGAAGAAGAAAAAATGGAGTTTAGATTTGTCAGTTTGCTCATATTAATAAATGTGTTACATTGTTTGTTTTTCGCTGTGTGCAATGTGTAGTAGAGAAAAAAATAGATTTTAGAAAAAATAACTTTTTTTGGAGTAAGTTTATTACATCTTCTGTACTTCATAATAGATTTGCTTTTTCACTGAATTAGAAATAGACTTGTGATGTGGAAAATACTTTCTATGTCTGTATTTGGTTTTTAAATGCCCTTCAGAACAGGAGTAGATTTTTGCTTTCACTTCTTTCAGAGTTAGAAAGATGCTTGTTTTTTGTAGCATGCTCTGTTACAGCAGTTGTTTCGTTTGTAATGTCTTTTGAAGACATTAAAGTTGCTCTGATAGTTTTAAAAAGTTCTTTTCTTCCTCTCTTGAAGTTGCTAAACTCTGCATAGCATACATCCTTGTCTGCTGATTTAGTAAGTACTTTGGTTTCCAGCTTGGTACAGTACTCATTACTGGAAAGGCTTGATTTTGTTTGGAATTGATTTGTTATTTTTGCTTGTTTGACTACAGCAAAGATATTTTTAGTATTTGTGCGATTCCATAGTTACACAGTATGCTCCAAACATTGTTAAAAGACTACACCTTTGTTTTGATTTAATGAAGTGCTAGTTTTAAATAGCCATGATTTCACTTCAGTGATTATACATGTAACTCGAAGTAGTAAATGTTAATTGTTTTTCGTAATTTCTTTAATTATTTGTGAAGCTGTAATAACTCTTTAAAATGTGCTTTTATGTTGATAAGACTTTTCATACATTTGGCTATTTGAAGGGAATTAGCCTGTAGAAATTCTTAAGGCAATTTGAATTTGAAGCCAAGCCTGAAAATTGTAAGAGGCATTTATTTGCAGGTGAAAACAGGTTATTGTGAAAATTGATTTGCAGATTTAATTAGCATTCATTACGACTGAGAAACTTAAACTTAATGAATGCTGCAGGCCATGCCATTAGTTTATAAATTATTTCTCTATGATAGTGTATTTTTCTTCACTCTGGTTTTAAAAGCCTCTTTTCCCCTTTGTAACATTATTATGTATCTCATGGGGATTTTAAAACTAGAAAGTTGGAGTATGAAAGTGGGAAGGACTGCTAAAGACTACATTTTAGTGTTGTCCAGCCTAGCAGATATAGACTGATACAGGTTAGCTGTAGTTTTGGGTGCTAAACCTTCAATGAATTGATGTCTGCAGAGAAATATTTCAGTACAATATTAACTAAGAAGTGGATTAATGGTTGTATGGGTTAGACTGGAATTCCTATGCCTGGCACTTGAGTTCTAAAGCTGTAATCTGTCTTGGCAGTGACCTGTACTGAGTACTGCACACTGTGCAGAGGATTGTGACTTCTGTAGTAGCAGTGATGTTTCTTGTTTCCTTCCATGTCACGGGAATAGAAGATTTCTCATACTGTTTCTCTGACTATGGTTTAAATGGGCTTTGTTTCATTTTTCACTGCTGCACAAACATGCAGCATTTGTGGCTCTGAAAGCTCAAGAAACTTGAGCCAGCTGCTGTCATAATGCTGATGTAGTAGGAAGACATGGAAAGGGAACCTGTTACACTTTTACAATGGAGACACAATGATAATCTGGATATCAGGGAAAAGGGTCATAACTATCTGTTGATTATTTCTAATCATTAATTTTCATCTTAAAAATTAATACTGCTGAAAGTTTATGTGAAGCAAGTATTTAATTGCAGTTTTCTCATATGACAAATCAGATTTATCATGTTATCATTTCACTATGTTAGAAACAAGTGATAGCATCCTATCACTTTTGCTTGCACTTCAGATACACATGGTACATGTAGTGCTACTAGGTCAAATACAAAGCAGTCATTTGTGGCCTTTGATATGGTTCTGACTCATTTTTGCTTTCTTGGTATTTTCATGTTGTGTATAATAATTTTTAAACTCAAAGGAGAATTCTAGGCTCATGGAACACCAATTGAAACAAGAGATTCAGGCTGGATATAAGGAAAAAACCTGAGAACAGTCAGACAATGGAACAGGTAGCAAAAGGTTGCAGGTTGCCAAGAGAGCCTGTGCAGTCTTCATTCTTGGAGGCCTTTCAACACCACAGTGGGTAAAACTGAGACCAGTGTGGTGTGATTTCATAGCTGACCTTCCTCTGAGCAGGAGATTGAACTGGAAACCTCCTGATGTTACTTGCAACTGAAAGTACCCTCTGATAGCTATCCTATCTGCTTGCAAAGGAAGAATTTAAAATATGACTACAGTCCAAACTGATGTCATTTTTGTCCAAGTTTTTGGGTAATCAGAGGTAGTCACTGGGAGAATTCTCATGCCCTGTACTAATTTCATGGGAATGCTTAATTCTGAAGGGTTGCTGAATATAATCATATCATCATTAACACCAGCAAAGAAATGGGGAAACTAGTGGGGTCAGAGGAAAATTCTGAAGGAGATGGAATTAGGACTTGACTGCATGGATGGAAGACTAGAATAGGTTTGGATAATAAAACTGGGGAAAAGGAATTATGGAGGGGGTCAATAGAATCAGGGATTGAGATCGAAATGGGTCAGGAGCCAACCAAAGATGTCAGGCCACAAGGTAGCCTGTGACTGTTCCCTGACTGAATATGCTGTTTATTTGAAGACCAAAGAGAGCTGGCATATTTGCATCCTCCTAACAAATGGGAGGCACTAATGGTTGCAGGTACTGGTTATGAATTTATGAGCTATGAAAAGATCTAATGCTATTTATTATATTGGTTTATTGCTGTTAAAATCTTCTGGTGGATATTTACAGCTGTTCCAGGGGAAAACCCTTTGAAAGCAAGAACAAGACAGTTTCCTCAGACTCTATTTGCATTTTGAGTTCTGGAGTGATAGACATCCTACAGCTTGCTGCTGTTACCCACTTAGGTGGAGTAAATGGACTACAGTGCTAAAAAATAAACTCACATATAGGTGATAGTCCTAGAACTGAGATCTGAAGGGATCATTTTGATTGGTTTGTTGCAAGGAGTAGATCAATTATATGATGAATTTAATTTGGTGATGTTGTGAGTGTTTATATAATACTTACTAGAATTGCTTTTTCCACTAATAAGAAGATTTGAAGTTACCATATCCAAAAAGTGTAAGTTTTCTAAGGCTTTTGGGTTTTGTTTTGATCTTCAGAATTCACTATATTGCTTTGTTTTGTTTCTTTTTTTTTTCCCCAAGGATGTCTGTATGATTCAGATGAGCATTTTAATTTTGCAGTAAGAAGATACTCTTCTTTGTTTTCTTTATTGTCTCTGCTGTCATATGAAAGGAAAATGGAAGGATAAAGGGATTCAAATACTAAAACAAACTTAATCTCCAAACTGATATTTTATTTTCACTAAAGCAGTGTGAAATTATTCAGTGTTTCATGATAGTTGCTGGAGTCTGCATACTGGCAGAAGCTTGCCTCAAAACACTTGGTGTTTCCATTGGCAAAAACAAGTTATCCCAAGTAACAGGCTTTGAAGCCATTCTTTAAATAGATGCGAAAGAAATATTCTTTTCCAGGATAAGTTATCTTAGTACAGGTTGCTACTCTAACAGTCAAAATGTCTATTAAGTGTTTTTTAGTTTACTTGTCTTAAATTTACACTCAAGCATTACATAGATAAATAGAGATTATATACGGATTGTTTAAACACAAGAATTTAATGCCAAAGTCATGGGTTCAATCCTCATATGGGCCATTCACTCTAAGAGTAGGACTTGATGATCCTTGTGGATCTCTTCCAACTCAGAATATTCTGTGATTCTGTGAATTATAGGAATATATAAAGAAAAAATTGTGTTCTGCTTTTTGATTCAGTAATATTTTCTTAACAAGTGTAAACTGTTTTGCCCGTTCCACGGTGTTTAATGGATGTAAGTTCAATTAAGAACATGTTTTTAAAGGACAAAATATTTGATTGTTTAGTAGAAGACTTGAGACTTTCAGTGAAAAGTTGCTGTCTGGTGAGAGTATGTTTAGTTATCTTTCAGTATTTAAATGGTGTCTTGGAGTCCTAACTGACTTGTTTGTACCACCAAAAAGCACTTGGGAAAATACTGTGTGATTAAGTTAAGATAAAGATTATTTTAAAAATGAGGCTTATGGTGTGATTTGACTTTTTGATACCTATTTTTTTTTTCAGATTCAGGCCATCAAGATGATGGTTCGGTGGTTGCTAGGAATGAAGAACAACCACAGCAAGTCAGGAACTTCTACTCTGAGGTTGCTAACAACAATATTACACAGTGATGGAGATTTAACAGAACAGGGAAAAATAAGGTATGTAACTGATGGTAATGTTTTCATTGCTGTCATGATGGTGTGGGGAGAGTTTTAATCAAAAGTAGTATGTAAACTATTCTGTTAGACTGCTTAACAATTTGTACATCTTATTTCATAAGATGTGATGGTAGGCTTGGCTGTTTTCCTAAATAAGTTTGCTGAGCCTCGGGTTTTGTAGCACTCTACGTACAGCTGAATTTTAGTTTTTATCTTCTTGCTTTTATTTCTCTCTTCAATAGGCCATTACTCATATTGCAAGTATAAACTGTGCAATTTCCTCCTTCCCTTTGAAAATTGGTTTTAATTTTTTATGCAGCTTGCTATTCTTGATGTACCAACTGCTGTGTATGCCAAAGGCCAATAGGTGGGCTTTCTAATAAAAAGTAATACCATGTTGTAGTAAACCAGGTGGAAATAGCTAGTACACAAGACACTTCTGCTCGAAGGCAGGCTAATTCCTTGAGGTCTCTAAAAGTGAAAGGGAGAGGGAAATGTGTAAAGATGATTAGGTCTCAATAAATAGTTTGCCTTTTAGGTGACTGGTAGACAACTTGTTTCTCTGAGTATCGTCTTAATCCTCTGTGGTAGGAAAAGTGACATGTTGTCAGCTACTATTGCTTGCCAAACATTGAAAATTTATGTCTACAAAAGCCATTAAGGGCATGGGTGGATTGTGCCAATATGACTAAAAAGGTTTTAATTTTCAGGTAGAGTTCAATGTTATACCGTAATTATGCAGATAGAACCCATGCAGTGTGTGCAAAATTGCAAACCTGAGAATTGTCTACTATGCTATCTTTGTAGCAGCTGTGTAGTATGTCTGAAAGTTCCTTGTAAATAATTGTTTCATAGTTTTAAATTCTGTGATGTGACCATTGATGGCAGTTGCCAGGAACCTGAATGGCAATAGTTTAGCTTTTCAGCATGACTACTTGGAGCATAAGGTAGGCTTATCCAGTAGTTTGTGAATAGATTGGTTCTGTAGATTGTGTGTGGTTTTCATGCTTGGAGTGATGAGTCCTTATTCTGCATGTTTTAGAAATTTAATTATCTCACTCTTTTTGTACTCAAAAGTAGTAGTAGAAACTTTATATAAGATGTGATCAGTTCTCCATTATTAAATCAAGTTAATGGGGGACTAGGAAGCCTTTTAGCATAGGTAGAAAGCTGCAGTGGCATGTGATGTTGCTCTGAGGTAACCCTTCAACCCCAGAGCCTGGAGCTCTGCCTGGGGATGGATAATGAGCCAACTGAGGGTTTATGGGTTAGGATTGAGGAGCAGACTGCTGTGGGTGACATCGTGGTGAGTGTCTGCTGTGGGACTCCTGATCAGGAAGAGGAAGTGGATGAGGCCGCATTTAAACAGCTGGAAACAACTTCATGTGTGCAGTCTTTGGCCCTCTGGGGGAACTTCAACCACTTCAGTGTCTGCTGGAAGAGCAACACAGCGATGCATGACAATCCAGGGCAGCATTAATGACAACTTTTTGACACAACTGGTAGAGGACCCAAGGAGAAGAGGCTCTCTGCTGGACCTCATACGTGCCAACAAGGAGAGGCTTACTGGGGTTGTGAAGGTTGAAGGCAGCCTTGGCTATAATCACCATGAGATGGTGGAGTTCAAAATCTTGAGAGCAAAAGGCAGGATCAGAGTGCTGGACTTCAGGAGAACAGTCTTGGGTATCTACAAGAATGTGCTTCTAGGGTCCCATTGGATAAGGCCTGGAGGAAAGAGAGGCCCAAGAAAGCTGGTTGCCTAGTATTCAAAAATCATCCCCCAATGCTCAACAGTCGAAGCAGAGGTCAGGCAGATACTTCAGCAGACCTGCCTGGATGAGCAAAATGCTCCTGGCAAAATTCAAACACAAAAGGAGGGATTGAGAGCAGCCCTGCAGAGTAATACTTGGGAACACTGCTGGATGAAAAGGTGGATGTGAGCCAACAGTGTGTGCTTACATTCCAGAAAGCCAATCGTGTCCTGGACCGCGTCAAAAGAAGCATGGCCAGCAGGTCAAGGGATATGGTTCTGCCTCTGTACCCCACTCTGAGACCCTACCCAAAGTACTGCGTCCAGCTCTGGGGTACTCAGCACAGGAAAGACTTGGACCTGTTCACATTCAGAGAAGGGCCACAAAAAATGATCAGAAGGCTGGAGCACTTCTCCTACAGGGAAAGGCTGAGTTGGAGTTGTTCAGCCTGGAGAGGAGAGGGGCCTGTCAAGACCTTACTGTGGTCAGTACTTAAAGAGGGTCTGTAGATAGAAGGAAGATTTTTTTTTTTATGATGCATGTGGTGAAACACTAGAACAGGATTCCCAGGGAAGTGGTAAATGCCTCATCCCTGGAAACGTTCAAGGTCAGGTTGTACAGGGCTCCAAGTAACCTGCTCATTGCAAGGGGTTGAGCTAGATGAGCTTTAACAGCCCCTTCCAACCCAACTCTTCTATGGTTGTATGAGGGATACAGAAGGTGGAAGAAGAGATGGGTAACGTGGCAGGCATACAGAGAACACCATCTGAGATACAGTTAGGAAAGCCAAATCACAGCTGGGTTAAAACCTAGTGAGAGGTGACAAAAACAATCAGAAGAGCTTCTCTAAGTAACAAAGTGACAAGAGGAAGATGAGGGAAAATGTGCACCCACTGCTGAATGAGGCAAGAGCCCCGGTGACAGGACATGTATTAATTATTTTGTGATTCCCACTATTACTTTTTGGGAAAGCTTCAAACTGGAAGAAGGGCCAGTCCATAGTCTCTGTGAGAACTATACTGCCTATGCTAACAAATACTCTCAAAACCTCAAGCAGAGATGATGTTTCAGCCCTGTTAGTTCTATGTGGAACTTGCTGACACTTCCTGACCTTTTTTCTTCACCCTTTGAGTGCTATAAGGGTATCTTCTTTCTGGCAGTGCTTGCTGTATCCCTTCTATGCAAACCTGGCGCTGCTCCTTCCTACTTAGTAGGCTTTGAAAAGAGTAAAATTGTCCATTCAATACAGAACATAACCTTTGAAATTGTACTTGATATAAGGTCATTCTGTGTGAGTTGGTGTTAGTGTTCATGGCTTGCATTTGTCTTTTAAACTATGTATAATTTGCTAAAGATAATTGAATTAAGTAAAAGTGGTAGAGCTCTGGAGACATTTGATGCTGTTTAGGTCATTAGTCATGCTGTAATCATCTTGGTGTTATTGCCCTCATCAGCCCTAAAAGTGACTCTGTCCCTATGCCTCTTGAAATCTACACAACTCTACCTCTCACTGACAGAGTAAGGGAATGTTTGATTTTTTTTTTTAATTTCAAAGCATGGTTCAGCCTGGAGTGTCCGGTGCATGCAAGGTCCTAGTTGGAAAACAAAAAAATCCCTTCTCTTGTTCATCCTTCACATGTTGAAGTAGTAGGATTGATGACTTTGTTGAATTACTTTTAAGACAACGACTGATTTCTTTGAGATGTTAGCATTTGTACTTTAAATTCATCAGTCTTGGATTTTTTTAATACTGAATTTCATCAATAAACAGTATCTCAACTGCCCCTTACAGGTCTTTCTTTTAATTTTGAAAGTCATAAACAGTCCTACAAAATTCGAGATTATACTAATTTTCTATTTGTGATTAGGTGGAACAGCTAGGTTGAATCTTGCGTGTCTTTGCAATAGGATTTTAATTTTATTCTATACTAAGCATAAAATAACAGTATTTCAGTATTGACACCAGCAGTTGCTGAAAGTATTGATATTAGATATGAAGCTGAATTGAGATTTTCTGGAAATGCTATCTGCATTTTGTCTTTAACTAAAGCTCGCCAAGAGAAAAATTAAAAACCTTTGAGTTTAGAACTTTGTAGTTCTGTGCTGTAGAAAATTTACTACATCTGATACACACCATTTTCAGCAGTTGCATTCAAAAGACACTTTGCTCTTAGTCTAAAGATAAAATGAACTTAGTCATCTATTACAATGTCTAATTAATCTTAATTTATGTTGACCTGAAGCATGGCTTTTGAACTAGAAAAGTTTGGCAGCTTTGGGGACTAGAAATGGGTTACTTCTTTGGCAGGACTCGCCCTGAAGGAAAACCAACAAGCCGAGCAGAAGGATCTTACTGCTACATGTGGTCTCTGAGGGGCAATATGGACTGTGCTGGTTCAATGCACAGCTGGAACTGTTTCACACCCGTATGGAACTTTTAGCAAGGAAAATATTTATTGCCAAGTTGGGACAAGATAATAGTAGTGCGGTAATAGGCTGTAAAATGTTGTGCCATGAAAACTACTTTGGGTTTGAAATTGCTTCTGCTGCTGGCATGGGGGCGGCTAAGGTCATGGAAACTTCTTTCTTCTTAAGTACTTGTTTTCCAGCAATGCCAACTTATTGGATTTAATTAAGTCAAATAGTTACATGATTTTTTTACTAATTAACATTCATAATCCATGTGCTTGTTTTTCAGTAAGCCTGATATGTCTCGCTTGAGGCTGGCTGCAGGGAATGCTATTGTGAAGTTGGCACAAGAACCTTGTTACCATGAAATCATCACCTTAGAACAATACCAGCTGTGTGCACTAGCCATAAATGTAAGGAAATTTGTTGGGAGTTGTGGGTTGTCAGCAGATGTATGAGTATATAGTTGTTTGTTTTGTATGTTGTGTATATTGCTGTGAATCTGGTTCTACGCAAAACCTTCAGCCTTGGCATGAAATTATTTTTCCAATACATAATCCTGAAAACTCATTTTGGATGAGAATTAGATCTATAGTACTGGACTGCCCACTGGTGGAATACTAACTTAAAGGAGTCAAATGTTAGAATATTCATAAATGAAGAAATTCAGTATATATTTAAAGTAATACCCCAGCTGCATTGTGGCATTATTAGAAGTTGAGATGATGTAAAGTACGATGAACTCTTGTGACAGCAGTGACCTTCGTTTCTCAATACTTGGGTAGGATATATTTGAAATCCAGAGGTCCGCAAAGATAATTAGCATCTTCTAAGTATTAGAAGAAATAGGGAGAGATTCCTTAGAAGATGCTGGAGTTTTCACCCTTAATTTCTGCCTGTAAGCCATTAACAGAAAGAAAATGAATTTCAAATTGTGAGTAGAGATATAGGGATCCTCTGTATTCCTGTCTTGTAGACTTAGCAAATTCTGCAGAAATGGATTCATGCCCCAAGAGTAAGGTGGTCATGAAGTTACTTCTGTTGGTCTTATTTGGTATTCTCCTGGCTTTACACAAATCAAGAAATCCTCTGGAAGGAATACCTCCTAGAAGATATCTGCAGTAATGGTGATATTCCATTCTAGACCTTAATTCCTGTAACTGGTTAAAGCTTTGAAAGCTGCAACTCATTTTAAATGTCAGAAGATTTTAAATTGGCATTTAGTGTTAGAAAATAGAGAGTGTATGGATAGTGTTTACTTTCATATAGAGTATTGTTTTTAGTTTCTTAAGTTGCTTGGAGTTGGTTACAGTTAGGCTAGAAAAATGATTCCTATACCAGAGTAAGGCAGTCTGTATTAGGCTTGGATACTGTTTTAGCTATGTTTACGTGGATTTTAAGCTTCTGCATTCCTATGAAAAAGGAGCCGTTACTCAGTTCCCAAATGCTATGAAAAACAAGACAAATGGAACAAAGCTTAAAACTACTTAAGCAGATGAAATCTAGCAAAAATGCAGCAGGAATTCAGTAGTAATACCTGAAGGTCTTTACACCCAAAACAAAGACTGATACTTTTCAGTGTTCCTATTCCAAAACTGAATAGAAATGTTAGTCTCGTCTCAAAATGAGTTTTAAAGATTTTTGCAGTTTAGAACAAAATTAGTCAAGAGAAAAATAGGCACTTAATGTAATGACAAGTAAGTTCTGTTTCTGCTCCAGAAAGGACACTCGAGCTGGATTATGTCATGCCAGACTAGCCTTGTCAGTGTAGTATTTGTGTGTTCTGTTTTCTTGTGAACCCAGTGACCAAAATTTGTTCATTTCTTCAGTCATTTCCCTCCTGTGGCAAATCTTTCTTTGTTGCAAATACCGTGCAGTTCTCTGTCAAAATTTCGCTTCATTGTTTTGATACTTCTTTTAATATTTTAGGTGCAGGCTCCTTGCCCTCCATTTCATTACTGTCTGTGCCTTTTATCGCTCATTTTCCAATTATAACAGTAACAGTCTTAACTGTGGATATTCTGACAGATGTGTTGTCACTTTTTTTTTGCTGTCTTTGTGTCTACTGCTCACTTCCCCTCAATTTTCAAAAGGAAATTTTGAGAGCTAAGATTTAAATTAGAAGAACATAATAGGGTTATCAACATTTATAAGCCAGTTAGTATCAGATTTTACTATAGCATTATAGCCTACCTTGGATTGGAAGGAAGCCATAAAAATTATCTCATTAAACTCCCCTGCTGTGGTCAGGGACGCCTTCCACTAGACCAGTTTGCTCAAAGTCCCATCCAACCTGGACCTGAACACCTCCAATGATGGGGCATCCACAACTTCTCTGGACAACCTGTTCCAGTGTGCAACTACCCTCACTGTAAAAAATCTCTTCCTTATGCCCAACCTTAACCTAACCTGTTTCAGTTTAAAACTGTTGTCCCAGAGCTGGATGTGGCACTCCAGATGGGGATCCCATGAGAGCAGAGTAGAGAATCCCCTCCCTGCCCCTGCTGGCCGCTCTCCTTTTGATCAGCCCAGGACATGGTTGACTTTCTGGGCTGCCAGCACACATGGCTGCCTCTTGTCCAGTTTTTCATCCACAAGTGACCCCCAGTCCTTCTCTGCAGGGCTGCTCTCAGTTCCTTTATCCCTCAGCCTGTATGGATACTGAAAACAGCCCCAAGCCAGGTGCAGGATCTTGCACTTGGAGCTCTTGAACCTCATTATGTTCCCACAGGCCCATTCCTCAAGCCTGTCAAGGTCCCTCTGGATGGCATCCCTTCCCTTGAGTATTTCAACTGCACCATTTGCCCTGGTATCATCCACAGTGTTGCTGAGGGATGTACTCAATCCTACTGTCTGTGTAATTAATAAAGGTGAACCATGCTGGTCCCAATATTCCCCCTTGAGGGCACCACTTGTTACTGAGCTCCATTTGGACATTGATCTTTTTCGAGTGCAGTCCTTTGGACATGACCATCCAGCCAGTTTCTTATCCACAGAGTTGTCCATCTATGAAACATGTATCTCTCCAATTTAGAGACATCAGTGTTGTCTATGACTGTGTCAAAGCCCCTGTAGAAATCTGGGTAGGTGACATCAGTTGCTCATCCCTTACCCATTTACACAGTCACTTCATTGTAAAACGTTAGACCAGTCCCTTTACAAAGGACATGATTTGTCCTTTGTAAAGCCATGTTGTCTGTCTGTAATCCCCTACGTGTGGATATCCATATGCCTTGACATCACTTCAGGAGAATCTGTTCCTCTATAGTATCATTTCTGTCACTTTCCCCTCTTCATTTATTGATATTTCTTTGTCTTTTATGACTTTCTAAGCTGTTTACTAGAATTTAGATTGTAAGCTCTGTCAGGACAGGAATTCTGGCTTTCATTTTCACTACAGCTCCTAATGGATTTTGAATAATTACAGATAACTTTTCTAGATGTTCTTGGGGTCTTCTGCAGTTTCCTTTCTTACTGTCAGTCAAGATACTCAGATGCAGAGTAGCTGTAATGGTTTCAATGACTTTTTCACTTATAAGTTGTACTGTTATTGTACTTATAAGTTGTATTGTAGTCATCTATTTTTTTTTTACATTTGGCATGTGCATGTATGCGTATATGTACGTTTTTGCTTAGTGTTTAGTATTAGAATGCATTTCTTTATGGTAGATACCGATTACTCTAAAAGGTTATTTATTCTTAACACTATCAAGTCTAGCCACAAATTAGGACATTCAGGTGACATTGTGGCCAACTCTAGTTTTGTGTTATTTAATTCACAGCAAAGTTTCTTTAAGTGGGCAGATCAGAAAGCAGATTAAACAAAAGATAAAGCTTACTTTATAAGGCCTGGTTGCACAGGTTCTGCTGTGGTGCTGAGCTGGCTTATTTTTTTCCCTCTGGTACTACAGTTTTTTAATGTGTAATGATTGGAGTGCAGAACACATAATTAAGTGTTGTCACTAATTGGTGTATGACAGTGGCACTGGTAAGCAGGGACTTTTATGATGATGGAATGCATGAGTTTTAGTCATTTTAAAATAAGTTACATATGTCTTTGGCCAATCTTGTAAGCTTACCAGCAGTTGACTTCTTTGATCTGCAGAACAAATTTTGATGTCAGCAGAGCTTCATATTGACAGAGAGTGGAAAATAATTGAGGGTAGTACTTCAGTGTTTAGCAGGCTTTCAGATCAGATTTAAGATCTGATAAACTTTGCTGCTGAATATGTAATTTAATTGTATTTAGAATGTCTTGTAGATTGCATAAGGTTCATTTGTTTAAAAAAATCCCTAAGCTTTTTCAGTTTTCTTTGTTTACTCAATGTAGTAACTGATTAATCAGAGCTATGTCTGAGTTGCATGTGATGCTTTGCAAATATGTATTTTTTAATTCTTTTAAATGGTGAGCTTCTAATTTATTTGCATTAAATTCGGAGACGTAGGTATTTAACACCGGATTAATTTATTGATTTATGTGTATGTTGTTAAAAATAGTATACATTGGTTAAGTTTTGTCCCACTTCTTCTTAGTGAACTAGTGAAATTGAGTTGAATTTAAGGTTATTCTCAATATTAAAAGTTGAAGAAATGATAATCATTCCAATTGGCCACACAACCCCATCAGTAACAATGAACTATATCTCCCTTGTCCTCTGAGGCAAAGAGGAGATGCTTCCTTGCTGGTACACTGACTAGGCAGCAGTCTCTTCTAAGCTTCCTAAAGGCTTTAGGCTTAGGTGATACTGAGGAGGGAAAGAGGGCTCTGTGTTAGCCTTCTGTTGGAGTGTGGATTTGCTATAAGGTGGCAAGAGATGTTGAGTAGCTCTCAGTGTTTGGGTTTCTGGGCTTGGATTACTTCAAGAACTCTGGCTACAGCAGGTGTTTCAGGGTTTCAGTCCATAGAAGGAATATTGCTTGTAGTGCAGAAAAGAAAATAGGGCTTGACTGAAAAAAGTTTAATCTGGTTTTCATTTTTGGTGGGGGAAGAGGAAGGCTTGTTTAATACATGATCTCCTTTGATGCCATTTTCAATTTTGTTAGAGCTGATGTTTCCAGTGGCTGGGTTTTGGCTCTGTACTTCCAATTGACTGATAGGTGGAAACCCTCTTCAGTCGTTTCTGACTTCAAAACTGTCATTTGATTAAAATAGCTGCTTATTCCTGTTAACATTTTTTCTTCATATTTAGAGATAACAATTGATCTCTTGGCTTTTTTTGGCAGGTTAAATGTGCCAAGCTGTTTTGGTGGCCTTGTTTACCTTAAGCTTTTCTGTATGTTTTCTTCAAACACTTTTCTGCATATATTTCTGTTAAGCTTCCTTGTCCTGTGTTAGTAAATGGTTTGTGGTATATTAAATGCTGTATGTAGGCTATTTTCATACAAAACAAAATAGAAGTTCATGCTTTTTTGTGGAAATATGTTGTTTCATAAACGGTGGTAGTTCAATTGCTGCATTCATATTGTTTTACATTTGTGTTATTTGCCAGCTGTTAGGCACAGGTTATTCTCTTTCCTAGTCAGTTGTAGTTCATAGGTTTCCACAGTATAATGGAAATGCTTGGTACTGTTCAGTGTTTCACCTTATCTGGTAATCCTGTTGAATTTTGTTCAGTTTTTAATATTAATGTCTTGATGAAAATGTGTGAAATTGTAGCAGTAAAATCAACACACTGGTAGTTACTGGTGACTAAAATGTTGTCATGCAGATCATTGACTTTGGCTTTACAAAGCAAGTGGCCCTATTGTAAACAATTTCAGTAACTCCATGCCTTAGTACTGTGTAAATTAGGCCTTGGGTCCTGAGTGTGATACCTTCCTGTACAATTTCTGAACCTTAACTCTTCTTCCGAGCTTCAACTGATTAATTCAATTAAATTGCTCTGAATTGGCATTAAAAAAATTTCTTGCAATTCCTGTTTCAGTGGCTTCAAGGTCTAATTGATTTTGGCATGTTTACTCAAGCTTCTGTGCTTTATTTAACAGTCTATATTGCTTTTAGAAGTTTACTGTTATCTTTTTTGGTTTTGCCTTTTTTTTTTTTTTAATAGGATGAATGTTACCAAGTGAGACAAATATTTGCTCAGAAACTTCACAAAGGCCTTTCTAGACTACGGCTGCCACTAGAATATATGGCTATTTGTGCACTGTGTGCAAAAGATCCCGTGAAAGAGAGAAGAGCTCATGCTAGGCAGTGCCTTGTGAAGAACATAAATGTCAGAAGGGAATATCTGAAGCAACATGCAGCAGTTAGTGGTAAGAGAATAGAAGTCATGTTTTGGTACAAGTGCTGTAGTTCAAATGTAATTGTGAATAGACTGAAAACATTGATGATTGTCTGTTTTTATACATAGAACTGCTGTAAATTTCACTTAAAGGTATCTAATGAAAACTGAAAATTTTCAGGTTTTCTGATTTTTCTTTTGTCTGGATTTTCTTTTGATTTTTTTTTTTAACAGGCACTTTGTAGATCTTTCAGATTTGTTAAAAACTGTGCAAATGCTTATGCCTAAATATATTGGAAGTGAAGTAGGTTTTCAAGGCAGTTATGTGTACTGCTTGACCTTAATGGTTAATAATGTTCTAAGTGAAGTGACAACGATTAATTTTATTTCATTAATTACTAATATGTAACTTTAATACATAAATGCTATACTAAATAGACTGTCCTTGCACTGCTACATTGAGGAGCATCTTGTGTTATGCTGGCAAAGGGCTGTATTTGTACACGCTTCAGGATGAGTTTATGCAATTCTTTCTTCTCAGTGCCAGCAGTCTGATCGTGGGAATGCTTTGGGAGTTATTATGGACTCATGTTAGCTATTTGTCTTTCATTAAATCAATCCTTTGGACTTAAAGCTACACACATACAGTATTACAACACTTGTATATGATCACAGGAAAAAGTAGACCTTTATGAAGAGCTGTAGGCATTTTTGAATAAGAGTTTTTGAAAGTTTTTATTTCTTTGAAAGATTTCCTGATGGTTTGACCTTTGTGAATTGAAGGGGATTTTTTCATCTTGTTTTAGCATAAACCAGACATGTTTTGTGAATCTGATATCACAGATCCTGTCAGATGACTGATTTCCTTCTGTGTTTATGAATCACTTTATATTAGCCATGTCAGTCAGTCTTTCTTAGTCCCCTTAGACTTTGATCAGAGAATAAGTCTGCAGAGAAATCCTCTTGTGTATCGTTAATTAGACTTAAAGAAAAAAGAGTGGTACTTTCCTCCCACCTCAATAACATGTAAAAAAGAAAAATAAATTGAACAGGGACCTCTAAGTCATTTTAAGACTATTCCTCTTGAAAGTTGAAAATTTTGAGTTGTGTAGATAGAAAATAAAAGAATTCCCGTATGTTTAAAATAGATGCTGCAAAGTTGCTATCAAAAATCTGTAGAAGAAATTAAGAGGAACCTAGGTGTGTGTGATTCTCTTTATCCAGTACGACCTCAAAGTGTGCCTGATCAATTTTTGTCCTGCTGAAATAATTCAGTGATGCCATTGATTTGACATGTGTTATAATCCATGAGGAGTCTGGATTAAAAATCCTGGTTGCAGGATTTTTTGAGGATTACGGTGTTAACTTTGTGCCATTTGAGTTTCCCAGTCTGAGCTTTCAGCAAATAAAATGTCTTCAACTGTTTGTATGCTAAAATATCCACATTGCAGTAGTACAGCTGAGGCTCAGTTCTGGTAATAACATGATTTTTAGATATATGTCTCCCTCTGCCACTCTCCCTACTGAGCATGCAGTAACTCAGCATAGTAATGATGGTAGTACCTCCTTTGGAAATCTGCATGCTTGATTATTGCAGCTATTTTTCTGGATCTATAAATGTGTGATTTTATGATACATTTTGTCTTGAAAGCTTGGTATAGGTGAGAAGGATACCTGTTGGATATTTTTGGGGGATTTCAGCATTTGTTGAAAATATGGTAAATTTCTGTATACCCTGCCTAAGGAAAACTTCCTCAGGACTGGTACCAGACAGCAAAATGCCTCTTTCTTCCACCCTGGCTTTTTATAGGCTGGCAGGAATTATTCTCTACCCTCTTAAATTCTCTAAATGCTATTCAGAGTGGAAGCCACTCAAGAAGAGACTTGTTTTGATTGTGTATCTGTTATTAGTTTCATCTGGGTAGAGACGTGTCTTGCATAGGAATTTTTGTTTTCTCATGATGGGCTTTTACTTGAAAGTCAGTAAGCAGTAAAATTACAAGAGTAAAGATTAGTTTTTTTAACAAATTTTCTTCCTAAAAGATCATAAAGGACTGTCAAGAAGGGTTTTGGCACATTGTAGTTTTATGTGCTGGTAGGAAAGCCACCATACCTTTCAGGTTGTGTGTTCTTTTGTTAGAGATAAAATTTCTGTTTTGTTTTCTTTTTTCTACTATTTTGCCATGACAGAGGTGAAATATGATGTCTGTCAATATTTGTTCTTTTCCTGTTTTGTCTGGAAGTAGTTAATTTTGTTTTCCAGACCCAGTTGGAATTATTGTTGTAGTTACATTAGAAATTGTCCAAGGCAGGAAGTTACTGAAAAACTGAGTTTATGAGCTCTTGATGAGCATTCTATTGAAGTTGTTAATTAGTACAAATCATAGTGGGTTGGTTTGTCTGGGGCATGTCTAAGGCAAGCCAATTTTGTTAGTGTTCTGAAGTCAGAATTACATTGTTTTTCTTCCCTGCCACATTTTAATTTTTTTTTTTATTTAGAAATGTGAAGAGCTGCTGGCTAAAATGCAGGACAGTGCTTGAAGAAGTAAAGGATGCTTTTAAAGTTAATAGTGCATTTATCAATTGAAACACATTAAAAACTGTTCTGCAAAGTACACTGGATTTCAATTACATAAATACAGCTTGAAATAGAAAGACATTGAGTGAATTTATGTATTATGTATTTTTTGTAGACTGTGCATTACCCTATTTATGCAGATCTCTAAGAATGGGATAGATTAAGACTTGACTTATTCACAGGAGCCATCTTTGTGGGCCCCCCTCTAAAAACTGGGCCTTACAAAACCAACATACTTATGCATGAAAATTTTGTCAATTTTGTAAAACCTGCAATGATATATTTTTTGATGTGCACAGTATTTGTGAAGCACATCTCATATGAGTACATATATAGGAATTAAAGATGTCAGTCTTCTAATGTGTTTTTAAGTTGTTTTCAAATATTATTAGTGTATATCATGATTTACAGATGTTTGGATTTATTAATAATTGAATATGGCATAGGTAAAAGTTCACTGAAAGAAGACTTTCCAGACTTGGTCATGGGTTTCTTATCTCAAAGTGTGATTTTTCAAAAGCAGAGCTAGGACATTCCCTCTTCCTTCACATGTGTTGTGCTGACCGCAAGCCGCCCGGTGGCCTGGCAGGCAGCAAGTTCTGATGCCCCGGCAGCCTGGCAATCAGAGTCCTGTCTGCAGCTCTCGGTGCTGCCTGCAAGTAGCTCAGTTCGAAGGCTGGCTGCTGCAAGGTGTTGCCAGGCAACAGGCAAGGATAACGGAAGAAAGAGGGACTCTTTCCTTGTGTGTAATCCCGGCTTCATTCCAGCCCTGAGGGGCAGAGTTCCAGTCGAAAGGGTGGAACAAAGGAGAAGAGCACTGGGGAGCAGTTACAGCCTCCTTTTTAAATGGGGGTGGAGAAGGGGAGGAACAAAGGGATAAACCAGTAAGGGAATGACGAGGGGTGACAGGGAACAAATCACAGAGGGTTAGGGCAGGAACATATTTGAATCAACCAATGGGGAACCGAACTGAACAGAACTTTCCAGAGCTCAATACACAGGCAATGAAACACATAAAGAAACATAGAAGTCCAAACCAACAGCATTACGGGAACAGAGAGGTTTCTAGAAGGAGTGGTGGAGATGCTGCTAGAGGGACACCCGGTGGGGAGCAGCCTTAAACCTTTGTCTCGCCCTCGGATCCACCCTCAGGGTCGGAGTCCTGGGCGGGGAAATCCACCAAATGGATGTCACTCAGCCCCAAGGTGGGCTGGGTCACTGCAACACACATGTACATTCAAGTGTTTATCCACAGCCATGTTAATACTGTGACATTGCATTTGCCACAAGCACTAAAGATGAGGTGCTTGTGCCACGGCAATATACATGGAATACCAGGATGTCTTGCTTTGTCCATTGTCTTGCCTATTGCACAGGGTACATACAGGTTTCCTAACTTGAGTGTGCTGTGCATCCTCCAGTTCCTCTCAGGCCTTAGGCTAAAGAAAGCAGTGTGGGTGTTTGCTGCAAAATGCTTTTTTACTTTTGGTGCTCATCTTGTCCTTCTGTTGCCCTTGCTGTGTGGGAGATGACTTTTTTTTCTTCTGATTTTTTTTCATCAGGCTCTGAGGTGCTGATGTTCATGCTGCATGGTGTTGCTTGGGTCAGGGAGTTTATTACCTTACAGAATGTGAATTTTGTGATCAGAACTCTGAGAGGGCCATGGGCAACAATGCTTACTTTTTGAATCCTTGAGGGAAATAGGCCTGACTGTCATAATGTAGGAAAGACTTTGTCTTGCAGTCCTGCTTAGAATTGGTTAAAAGTCTCAGAGGATGCTTGAAAAATTTGTGAATGTCACAGTACAGTTGTGCTGCTATGTTTAGGTGGGCTTGAGTCTTTCAATGTCAGTCCACTACTGCTTTGTTTCAGCTTTCATGGGACCTCCTATTCCTTCTTGAAACAGATAAGTTAGACTGTGGATTTAGAGAACATTGTGGCAATTTAACTGCAAAGCTCCTGCAAAGAGCATTTGTTTGTTCTCTTGACAGCAAGGCTGTACACTGCAATGTCCAAAGAAATAGTAGCAGCTTATCCTGCAGTTGTGCTGGTCTCACATCCTGCAGTTAACATGGATTTTGTGATCTATCCTCATTTCTTCTTTTCAAAGTTCTTCAGAATACAGGCTTTGAACTGAGGAAAGGACTGGGTAGCTAGAAAACATACAGCCCTGGGTGAGAGACACTTAAAATGTTTCATGCACGCAAGAATTAATATGTGCCCATCAACACACATTGTTGATGGAACATCATGGAAATGGAACATCATAAAGAAATAATAAGCCCACATGTGTTTATACTTAAATAAATGCTGACCTCAAAATATGCCCTTTCTTCTTTGATAGAAAAGCATATTTCTTGGTATGTATTATTTTGATGCATCTTTCTTCTGCTTTTCAGAGAAACTGTTGTCTCTTCTACCAGAGTATGTTGTTCCTTATACTATCCATCTGCTAGCTCATGACCCAGATTATGTCAAAGTCCAGGACATTGAACAACTCAAGGACATTAAAGAGTAAGACTACTTTTAATAGTGTTATTACTAATTTATTATAAGTGAAATTTTAATTCACTCTAGTACCCTGTTACCCAGTTCAGTGTGCATAATGATGGCAGTTATTGTGAGAAATAATATAGATGCTTTTCTCGTGCTCTGTGATATTTTACAGAGAAGCCCTTCACCTTCTGCTCATCTTCAGTTCATTTTTCCAAAATAATTGTTTTCCCAGAGTTAGACTGGTTCAAATTCATAATACTAGTAAAACCTAGACTAAATCTCTTCCTCAAATGTGCTTTTTTAAGGGATTTCTTTTGTACTTTTATTCATGCTGGATGCTGCATTTCTCCTCTAGGTGTCTGTGGTTCATACTGGAAATATTAATGGCTAAAAACGAAAACAACAGTCATGCATTTATCAGAAAAATGGTAGAAAATATCAAACAGACTAAGGATGCTCAAGGACCAGATGATCAAAAAATGAATGAAGTAGGTGATACTTTTTGATTGGAAGTTGCATTTAATTCTGGCCTGCTTATGCAAAGGAGTTGCTTTTTGTTTATACACCAACTTCAAAATGTCTTTCAATAGAATTGTATGTATGAGATGATAGTTTATATAGTATAATGCTTATATTTATTTTAGTTTAGATGGCAGTTATTTTCCTGTGTTTCATGAGATCTTGCACATATGCAAGGGAGTCATAATAATTTTTAGTTCTATTTCTGTCTTGGATTACTAAATGCTAAATAGATGTAAACTATAAAATCTACTGTTTAAATCGTCAACTAAAGTGCTTTTTAATATTTAATTTTCAAAGTGCAAGACTAAGTTTGGTATAGGAACAAAAATACCTAGATTGGCAATTCTGGTGTGTATTGTGTAGTGCATGTAGCAAACTTTGATCTTTTTTTTGTGGTTTTAGCATCACATAATGTACAAATCTGTCGCTTTTCTGCTTTTTCCAGAGAGATGGGTTTTGGGTAGTGGGTAGGTGGGGTGTGTGTTCATTTGTTTGTTTCAACTTTGTCTTAGAAACTGTGACAAGTGCTATTAACTGTAGAAAGATCATGATAACCATCTGTCTTCAACTGTTAGACTTACAATGCTTCTGCCTTTAGTGCCTGTATTTCAGTGTCCTGAGATAACACTGTTCAAGATGCAGGCTAGTGTCAAATATTTAAGGTGATTACTTTTAAACTGTGAGTTCTTGTTCAGTGCATCAAAAGATGCACTGTCTTTTGTCGAGATTTATGATGAACTTCTAAAGTGTTATTTGGTTTTTAATTCTGTTATTTACAGAAACTATATACAGTCTGTGATGTAGCAATGAACATCATTATGTCAAAGAGTACAACATACAGTTTGGAATCCCCTAAAGACCCTGTACTTCCAGCCAGATATTTTACTCAGCCTGATAAGGTATACCTTGGCATTTGATTTTTCTTAAGACAAGTCTGTTTAAATATTTGTTAGGTGTAATTCCACGTTGTTTTTCTTAAGTATTTCTTGTAACTTCAGACTTCATCTGGTTATATTGTACTTTTATGTATATGTTATCATAAATATTTATATATGCGTGCACACACCAATTTCTCTACCCCCATTTCTCTTCCCCTTCTCTATCCCCCTTCAATCCCCCTTCCCCAATATTACTTTTCTGGTTTAAAAATTGAAAAGCATAAATTTTGTAAAGAAAATCTTTCAGTGCAGTGTCCAGAATATGTGTTTGTATGTATATGTATATATATATAGATATCTGTATCTGTCTTGTTCACTGATTATTGCTGTAATTGCCTCCACTCCCATTTTTATTTTACAGAATTTCAGTAACACCAAAAATTATCTTCCTCCGGAAATGAAGTCTTTTTTCACCCCTGGAAAGGTAGGTATAGTGCGGGGATTTGGGTTTTGGTGCTGTGTTTGCAGTTTTGGTTGGTTGGTTTGTTTTTGTTGGGGTTTTTTTGGTGATGGTTTTGTTTGTTGTATTCTTTGTAGTTTTTGTTGCTGTTTTGGTTTTTAAAGAAAACTAGCATGTAGTTAATGAGGCACTGTTTTTAAGAGAACAGGTTGTTCCTGGATGTAGAGAAAGAGATGGGTAGAAGGGAAAACTGCTACTGTCTGTGCTGAGCTGTGGCAAGAGTAGGAAAAGCCTGAAGCCTTTAAAAGGAGAGAGTTCAAAAAACCCCAATACAACCCATAGTGTTTGTCAAGTTTCCAAAATGGTTAACCTTTTTCCCTGCAGAAGACTACAATGTTGCATACAAAGTGACAGCTATGGAAAACTCTAACAGAAATTCTTTTTGAAATCAAATAATTAATCTTTGGCAAAGCTTAATATTATTTTACAGTATCTTACAAGATAACTGACTGTTCTACAGTTTTGCTAATATGTTCTTTCAAAAAATGCATGTATTGAATGGCAGTGTTCTTTCTTCACTAAAACCAAACCTAGATACTCTTTAGAATAAAATTAAAATCTATTAAAGGAAATGACAAATTGTAGTTTTCATCTGAATTAATGTGTCCTGGTCTAGATGACAAAGAACATTAATTTGGTACCTTTTGAAAGAAAGAAATTGCAGCATCTTTATTACCCTTAACTTTGCTAATGAAGCATTAGCTGTGAGCTAATAACTTATTAATAAAGGAGGAAGCTAGGAAAAAAAAAGCATATGAGTATCTCTTTGAGAAGCTGAAAGTCAGCATTTATGAATTGGAATAGATTATCATTAAGATTATTTTGAATCCTAAGTTAAGTCTTTTATTCTTTTAAATTTCTAGTGCCAGCTACTCTAGCTCTGCTTGTATTGTTTTGAAACTTCAAATACACCTCTGCTGTTTGTTATAATCACCAAAAATTTTCATTTTCTTCACTATCATGAAAGGAATGTGAAATGAAAGTTGGTCTAGGGAGTCTTATTTTTGCAAATGGAAGATTGGCTTGAGTAGATGTTAGTGCGGTGGATATAAGCAGGGAACACAGAGGGCAGTAAAACTCTGAGTGTAGGTTTTGTGGTAAGGGAGGAGCTGTTTGTGCAGGCCCTGTTAGTCCCTCCTTAGTAGGAAGTCCAGTTCAGTGTGAATTTGAAAACTTCTTTTCTTTTGAGCTCTTTCAGCGTACACTTACTGATAAACATTTCGTTCTAAACTAATAGATGTAAATTGTTAAGCTGGATTTTGTTCTCCAAAGTTTATTTTTGGAAAGCATATGCTGGTTTTTTTGTGCTCAGTGCAGAGTGAATCTTTGTAAGTGTAAAATTCCCTCTGTCTGTAAAAGTATAAACCAGAACGTCCATAATGCATAGCTCTGAAAAAGGAACACTCAAAGCTGAGATGATATGCATGTTGAGCTTTTTTAGCTGTCACTAACTGTAGACATAGTTTCTATCTAATATTTCAATAATTTCAATCTAATATTGAAAGAGAAGTTGGATAATGAGAAATGTAGGGAATGATCTTTAATTCAACACTTTTGTACATGGGTGTTTAGCATTCACTTTAGGAGTAATTGAACTCTTTTGACTCTCTCAAAAGTTGGTATGAGCTGGAGGCATTTGACATGTCTGAAAGATAACTCAGTTAAATTAATAACCTGAAGCTCACCAGTGTCTGGAAGTTGTGGTACTTATTAAAAGCCTAACATTTTAAAATCTGTGCAAGAAGTATCAGAATCTTCTCTACAGTATTTGGCTTTTGAGATTCTCATTCATTCCCAGTTGAAACTAAGGTGGTTCCATTACACCTAAGCCAGTTCAGTGTTTCCTTTGCTGAAAGAGCCATCCTGCTGCAATTTCTGCTTTGCTGGGCCAGGTGCTTGTCTGATCCAGATGGGTGAGCTGGCTAAGGTAGATAAATCAGCAGAAAGCAAACAGCAGACAAAGTGATGAAATGGCTGACTGCAGGGTCAGGTGAGCACATGGTGCTACCAATGAGAAGAGGACAGAATCTAAGGGTGGAGAGAAGAATAGCAGTTTTGGTGGCAGATGGCTATTTGATTGCAGCTTCCTCAGCTTCCTTCTGGTGTCTGTTGTAGCTTTCATATGAAAATGTTTATCACTTTGTGTTAAAATTAAGATAATGACTGCAGAAAGTAGAATCTGTGAATATTTTAAGCATGGTACATGTTAACAATATCTGAATGTGTAGCTTAAAATATATTTTTGGTTTCAGCCCAAAGCAGCCAATGTTCTTGGAGCAGTTAATAAGCCTCTTTCGTCAGCAGGCAAGCAGTCTCAATCCAAATCTTCACGAATGGAAACTGTAAGCAATGCCAGTAGCAGTTCAAATCCAAGCTCTCCAGGAAGGATCAAAGGGAGGTTGGTAGACAACAAAGGATCTTTGGTATTACAAATATTTGTAATGGAAACTTTGAATACTTCTATAATGTTTTCTAAGTGAAAGACAGAATTCTTTCATCTTATATTGAAGTAAAGTTAGGATACCACATTGGTATAACTGAAACCATAACTTTGGCTTTCTAACTCCAGAAATAAATTTTCCTAAAAAAAAAAAAAAAAAAAAAAATTAAAAAAATAAAACATCCAAAATTGTCTGAAGGGGGAAAGGAGAGCCTCATGTGTTTTCATTTTTTGATTTTTGAGAGCAGGTTTGGGGTTTTTTGGGGTGTGTTTTAGGTAGGTAGATATATATCCCTCCACACACACGTGTATATATGTGTGTGTGCACACACAGCTGCAGTCCCTGGGAACCTGGCTGTAATGTAACACACACATCACAGCCTGTGAGAATTGGTAGGCCCTTGTGGTGATCCTGCAGGGCTTTCTCTTCTAGGCCTGCACTTTGCAGGACTTTGCATACTAGCATTTTTGGATTTTAGATTAGTTTTGTGATGAAGAGGTGAATGTACTGTAATGCTACATAAATCATCTTCTAGTTATCTATCTTTTAAAATTACAGGTTACTTTGTATCAGTTTTCTAGGTTATTAATCAGTTACTGTATCTTCTTATGTTCATTTTTTAAACTGAAAGTAACATTGTCATTAATGTTTTTTCACAGACAGTGAGAGATTGCATAGCCTCCACTATTCATATAATTTCTACTTTTCACATTCTTTTAAGACCTAGGAAATATTATGTTTGAATATAATACTTCTCATTTGGTACTTTTGTGGCTAATATATAATACTAATTTTAAATGTAGTGCAGTGTTTTACAAGAAATATTTCTCCAGTAGAAAGTTGGGAGAAAGGCTTATTTCTTACAAGTCTTGCAGGTTGTTATGTTGAACTACATTATTGGCTAACGAGAGGTGGAGTCCACATTCTTCTCTATATCCAGCAAGACAAATGAGATCAAATAAAAAAAAATGCTGCACTCACATCCTGATATGTTCTGTCATCTTCATGATCTCTTCAATTCACCTAAGTTAAGGGGATTAGTGTGATGGAGATGTCAAAGATGAAGAGAAGTGATGGTAATGAGTCAGGTTGCAGATATTTCCAGTTCAGTCTGTCTGAGTATGTACAGGCAGATTTGCATCTGTTGAGATGAAGTATAAAACCTAAGCCTCTGATTACATCCCAGTGATTACAGATTTTACACTTGTAGGAGTGAGAACATCTTTCACTCATTATGCAGTGCCCAGGCCAGGGAGTTGAGTTTGTGTATTTGAATACCACTTCTCATTTCAACACATAGCATATTTCTTTTCATTAAAAAATGTTCACTGGTATTTAAAAATGTTGCTTCTGCCTGCCCCAGAGCAGATGAAATGAAATGATTTGTGTATTGGCTTTCATGCATCACCTTTTATCTCTGGATCTCAGTGTTTTACATATGCAGGAGCCATTATTGTCCACATTTACATTTGTAGAAACTGAAATAAAAATGAAATTGCTGCTGTAAAAAGCAACAGAAAACAGGGAAATTTAAATTGCTGTTTTATTGCCTAAACCTCACCATAGGAAAGTGTGTGTACTTTGTGTGATCTGTCTGTGGGGATCTTTGATGGGTATAGGAAAGTGGAGGCAAGTGTGTACAAACACAGATCTCTTGCAGCTCAGTAAGACTCTTGTGTTTCAAAAATCTGCTTGTCTTTCCCAGTGTGAAAAGAATATTCAATGTGGTTTATGATCAAAACATTTGTCTTGAGACTTAGATGTTCTGGCCTGTGCTATAAGGCAGCTCTAGTACCCACAGTGAGGTTTGTTCGGCCAAATTGTTCATGGTTTAATAGATTTTTGTATGAAGTCTGTTGTTCTTAGTATTTTCTTTAATGATTGCCCAAAGTACTATAATAATGAGGGGAATACATGTTTATTTATCCTAGGCTTGACAGTACTGAAATGGACCACAGTGAAAATGAAGAATTCACGCTGGCTTCACCCTTACCAGGAAAGAAAACTGACAAAAGGGACGACTCTGATCTTGTAAGGGTGAGCTGTTAAAAAGTAATGTGATGATATTTGATATCATTCCAGAAAATATGCTGAAGCATGAAACTTTGTTGATATTTTAAACTACTGGAAAGTGTGTTTAGAGTTGGATATGAAAATACAATGAGGAAAAAAAAGGTTCTGTTCATCATAGAATTATATAGGTTGGAAAAGACCTTTCAAGGTCGTCAAGTCCAGCCGTTAACTCAGCACTCCAAAGTCCATCACCGAATCATGTCCCTAAATTTCCTTAGGCTTTGGAGAGTGGTGGTATCCTAACTAATTCTTACCAATGGATTTATATATATATATATGTAGATCAGTAATAATAAAGGTTCATAATGAGGATATAAAGCCTTATTTGGACTTTCACTCAGATGTAGTGCTTTAATATGTAAAAGAAATTATAAGCAGGCTAAATACTATCTTAAGCAGTACTTATACCTGTATCAAAATAAAGAAAAATAAACCTCCAAAGAAAATTAAGTTGTATTGTATTCTAAAAGCAGGTCAAATAATAAGAATTTCCCCTACCACTGGTAACTTTCACTTCTCTGTGCCTTAATAGCAGTTGACAGTCTGTAAATTCAGTAGCATTTGGGATATGCATGAAAAAGTAATAAGATCAGATTTGTTAGAATTGGATTTTCTAGGCTGCATTAAGGATGTCCTGATGTTGCTGCTGCTTTATTTATTTATTTTTTTACTGTCTCTGACATTTCTCTATTCTCTCATTATTTTTGTCTGGTGCATTTTTCTAGGTTGCTTGGGACATAAGCTACTGACTACTAAAATCTTCTGAATTTTTGCTTGTCTTGAAGTGTAAATAACTATCATATTCTTTGGGGAAAGCAAACCAGTTTATAACTAAATCAGAAAAATCAGGAATCTCTTGTAAAAAAAAATAACACTTCTGTAAACCTCAGAGTATGAGAGTCTAAACAGTTCCTGGTATGCAATTCATGTTTAGAAGCATAGCTTGAACTGGTAACTGAGAAAGCTAAGTGATAAAGCAAATGCTCTTCAGTGTTTTGAGTACTTTTGAGAACATCCTTCTGCTTTGAATCTGTAAGTGAATTGGTTAAGGTCATGGATTCAGAACCCAGTTTTAGTTTTTGGAGCTGGGGAGCAGATTGTAGTAGAAATGAACTGAGAAGCAGAATTTTAATTGGGTAGCAGAAGGCCCATGTTTTAAAGGTATCACTGTTCAGGATATTTGTCCAGATTAAAATGTAGAGTAACACCTTAGTTCTAAGGCTATGGGACTCTGTTTAACCTCAGGGAGAAACTTTACTTTGAAAACTGCAGTTTCTTACCAGCTAAAAGGAGCTACAATTACAGATGTGCATGATGACTGCAAAAGCAAATAAAACAGGGAATAATGAGGATGTCACTGACCTAGATCAACAGTTTTGTCAGTAAAGGCATGAACTGACAGGAGATGTCATCATTGTTCAAACATTTTTCTTATCTTCTTCTAGTTTAATCCTTTGTCCTTCAAAGAATTTTGTCCTAATTTCTTTTCCTTTTTACCCCTCATAATTTCTATGTTTTCTTTCTGCTTTTCTTGAAAAAGGATTTTGTATAAAGTGGAGACATGAATTTGTAAAGTGACCTCTTTCTTAGGTCACAAGGCAGATGTAAAGAGAAAAAACCTTCACTCAGCTTTTAAGTGGTGCAACTCTCATTATGTAGATTAAATTGAAATGTGGCAAATACTAATAAATGTGTTGAAATACAATAGTGTTAGTAAGAAAAAACATGGTATGAAACAAAAATACTGTGAATATTTGGACTTTTGTACAATTTCATTATCTGAAACAAAACAGTCACAGTACCTATGAAATGGTGGATGGGTAATATTTTCTACTTTTTATTTCTCCCAGGAGTAAGGGAGGGTTGGAGCAATATGGCCCTATGCTTATTGAAATCTTTGCACCGTTTATGGCTCTTTACTGTGCTTTGTAGAGAACTAGAGCGTGGAGAGGAATAGTTTCTGTTTTCAAACCCTATGATTCAGAAAGGATTCTACCTTCCTTGATATGCCAGAGGGAAGGGATGCCATCAGGAGGGACCTTGACAGGCTTGAGGAGTGGGTCTGTGGGAACATCATGAGGTTCAAGAGCTCCAAGTGCAAGATCCTGCACCTGGCTGCACGGGTTGCCCAGAGAAGTTGTGGATGCTCCATTATCGGAGGTGTTCAGGTCCAGGTTGGATGGAGCTTTGAGCAGCCAGGTCTAGTGGAGGGTGTCCCTGCCCAGGGCAGGGTGGTTGGAATGAGGTGATCTTTAGAGGTCCCTTCTGACCCAAACACGTCGGTGTTTGTTTTAAGGCTTGGGTGAGTTTTATGCTGATCAGAGCAAATGTTGAGTCTTGGTACAGCTCTGACAGTAGTGGTTTGGCAGCTAGCACTAATTCCTGTGCTTCCTTCTACGAGTGTAAATTCCGTGTGCCCACTGTCTTCTGTATCAGTACCTTGCCAGTGCCAACATAGGAGCCAGGTATAAGCACCCTGCAGCTCACAAGAGCTGAAGTCACAAGTTGGCAATTCCCATCTTCTCTATCTTTTTATTTTCTTATTGATAAAAATGCAGTTATGGATGTTCTGTCCTCCTGCGTTGGATACAGCTGAGGATACAAATGAGGAAGACCTTAAACACTTCAGGGTTTTAACTATACACCTTTCAAATAATCTTTCCCTCTTGTCTGGTATTTTATATATCGATATGTATTTATACTTTTGCAAACATTTTTGAAATGGACGGTTTAAGACAACTGGTGTAACTTACAGACTGTCTGTCTTGTTGGAGGAGGTTTCTGCATGTGATTGTATAATATGGCAGTTTAATTTTTTAATTTAATGGTGTAATCTTGCCTTTTCAGTCAGAGATGGAGAAGCCTAGAGGAAGGAAGAAGGGAGCTATCACAGATTCAGAAGAGAAACTAAGCATAGATGACCTGAATAAACTGGGTCAAGAGCAGAAACTTAGAGGTAGTCAACGGGGAAGGAAGAGACCAGCAGTTGTTTCAGAAGCTGATGAGACACAGTGGCAAGAGGAAAAAAGGCTAAAAGAAGATGTGATAGAAAGTGAGGATGAACAGAACAGCCCACCAAAGAAAGGGAGAAGAGGACGCCCTACCAGAACAAATAATGGGGCAACACCAAAGGAAGAACCAGTGGCAAAGTCATCAAAAAGGAGCAAAAAAAAACAACCACCAGCAGCTGCAGTGGAAGAGGAGGAGGAGGAGGAAGAAAGGCAAACTGAAAACATTGAACAAAAGCCCAAAGGCAGGCAAAATAGGACATCAAAAAGAACACAGCAGAGGTAAGTCCATCTTCTTGTAAGCTGCATATTTTTTATCTTTGGACATTAGTTATAATTTGATGCTTTGCAATTTGGGTCTTCCTCAAAACAGAGCAGAACCATCTGAAACTAGTACAGTTGAATCAGCACAGTCTACGCCACAGAAAAGACGAGGAAGGTCATCACAAACACCACCATCACAGCAAAAAAAAGTGTAAGTGTTCTAAATCTGTGTTTAGTGAAAATTAAATATCCTCTGTACCCCCAAGCAAACATTTACTGAAAATATTTTGAAATACTGTAGTTGACAGTTAAGAAAATAAATTGTCATTGTTATTTCTAAAATGTTTTCCTTAGCTGCTTCTCCTAGGGCATCTCAAATCAGAACAAGAGGCTGCAAGTAATTTTAATGTGCTCAGGTAGCATGTACATAGCTTTGCTTTTCTAGGAGAAAAGTCAGTGAAGCACATAAGGGCCTTGCAGATAGGGCTTTATTAGGACTTGAGAGAAATGTGATCCTGTTTGTTTTAGATAGTGGGGAAGAATCAAATTGTTACTGTGGTGAAACAGTATTGTGGAGAACTAAGTTTATTCTGATTCTCCTTAAATTAGTGTTTACTTCTTAATTTGTGGTCTTTTTACTATCCACTTGAATCATGGTGAATCCATATGAATAAAATGTGTTGTGATCAGTGAAGGGTAGTAGCTTCTGAAAATTCTGAGGTGCATTAGGCTCCAAAATGAAGATAAACTGGCTGTGGCTCTGGCTGTGGCTTCATTTTCTTGTGCCTGCTGAAGGAAACTATAGGTATCTCTACCTTTTCCATACATGTATAGATAATATACGTAAGCAGAGGTGTACAAATGGTTATTTGCCCACTTGTGTCAAACTTCAGCTCGTGGAGCATATTTACTTTTCCAGAACCTGATATAAATTCCTTGGGGCACTACTTGGGAACATATATTGTCTGATGTTTTTGTATTACTCTGTTGCTTTTCTGACTTCTGGGCTTAGTTAGCATCGTGTTGCTCTTCCTCTGGCAGCGTAATGTACTGACTTGCCTTACACCAGAGATCTGTCCTACCAGAGGACTGTGCCTGAACAAGCTTTGCACCTCATTTCAAATTCTGATTTCACACCAGATCACGTGATCTGGCATTTTGCACACACAACATCCCGACCTTGCCAGTGTTCTGTTTCGCTACCTCAGGTCAGACTTCTACTGCTCCTTTACTCTGTCACCAGAAACACAGGACCCAACACTGTCTTGGTTACCACTGAAGTCACTGCTACACATGCAGTAGAACAGGAGTTGGAAATTGCTACTGCCATGCAGAGAAGAGATACCAACAAATTATAGTTGGGTGATGTGCTATGTGGTGTTTGTCAAACATGCCCTGTAGTAAATACTTCAGTAGCTTTTCTTGGTGAAATTGGTGTGAGGTTGGTGTGTTTCTTCATTCCATTTTAAGCCAAAAGTAAACTGTATCACTACCCATGATCAGTAACAGGTATGGCTCTCATTCATGTGTATGTACATTGTTCCTGACATGAGGAACCCAAGTAAGTGGTTTCAGAGTTCAAAGTTGTTGGGTCTATTCTAGATTTCTTTTAAAAAAATATTGTGGTTGTTTTTGTTTGTTTGTTTTATCAGACCACCCAAATTTTGACTGTTCCTTTTTCAAATCTGCAAGAAAAAGGTGAGACAGTAGTAATTTCTCAATCTTCAACGTGCATTGTAGTCAAACCTTTCTCCCTCCCTCCAGTTAAACAGCAGGTTTAACTGAAGAAAGTTGAGCCAGCACTGTGTACCACAAGATAGAGTATATTTAAGCCAAATGCTTAAAGCTTTCTGGGCTCCTTGGCAATGGATTTGGCATAAGAATTTGGGATTTTGCCTATGATGTGATAGTGTATAATCTATTTCTGATAGCAAATTTGGTTACCAATTAGCGTGAACGTGAACAGGCTTATTTTTGTGCTATGTGAAGAGATGAACCTGGCTTGTGAATAATTCTTCCATTTCCTTTTCAATTCTGTTTCTTCTGTCAGTCTTGGAAGACTTGAGTTGGGCTAATTTGTCTGAAGGGATGGTTGATTCTGAAACCCCCCTATACTATAATTGCTGTGCAATTGAGAGATTTTATTTTGTCTGGATTTTAGTGGTTCTCAGGACTGGAAATTGCTAGCACTTTTGTGGTGTGATGGCATCAGAGTGCAATTGTTTTGGATCTGTGCCCCCCTCTGGAGACTGAAGTCTGTGTTGTGTGCCTGGAACTGAATTTCCAGTTGAAATAAAACCAGAAAGTCACCTGGTTTAGGTGCACCTGCAGTAAATGGGAGGATTCAGTGATCTGATTCTGGATTGTGCTCATGTAATGTGGGTGCAGGTGTGGAGTTTTGGATACATCTGTAGTTGGCTTTTTTTTAAAGGTGAGGGTGTCAACTACTCATTTTAAGCAAATGGGTGTTTTTTGTTTGTGGCTTAACTCCCATAACCAACACAGACAATATAGGATATCATTGGCTGTTTGTTCTTGATTATCCTGATTAAGGTATTGTTATCCTGATTATCCCTAAGCTAGCTTGGAAGAATTGCATTTAGGTTCATTATAGTGTTCATTTCATAAATAGCACTATGGATTCCTCTAGGTCTGTAAAAACATAGACTCAGGTATTCAAATTTTGTTATGTATAAAGTCCTGGAGAAGTGGAGTACATCTGTTCATGGAATTGAATTGAGAGAAAACCAACAAATAGTATTCACTCTCTGGCTGTTTGGCTTTTCCTGTTCACTGGTTAGTGTTGTGTCAACCTTCTTTGGCCTGTGTTCTGGCTCTGAAGAGAAAAATCTGCCTTGTCTATAGAGGCAGAATTGTTCACCTTTGTGCTCCTAGCCCTCTATTATGGAAGAATATTGTTTTCAAATGGTGTTGTCCAGCCTCCTAGTTTCACTTCTATTCTGTGCATGGATGAACTAGATAGCTGTAAAAGACAGCAGCATTATATAACATGAAATGTTAAGGCTGCTCTCTTTGTAAAGTGGAATGTTTGCTCATACAGTTTATACACATTGCAGATATAGATGTGCTGTGAAGCTGATCTTTATTTTTCTTCTTGTTGTAGCCGTGCGGGACGGTCCAAACAAGCAGCCAGCAAAGAGAATGAATCCAGTGAAGAGATGGATGTGTTTCAGAGTGGTTCACCAGTTAGTGATGACATTCCCCAGGAAGAAGTAATGGAAGAAGAGGAAGTTTCCACAATCAATGTAAGAGAAATGCCTGAGCTTTTCTTTGAGAGTCTTTCTGGTGTCCTCTGTGTGCTGATGATCAGAGAATGACCTCTGTTCTTAGAATGACTTCTCCTGTTCTTAGAACTTAACCTTCCTCCTTTAAAATGAATGGGGTGGTTGTCAGCTGCCGCTGGTGTGTAGTGGAGCTGCACTGTAGTTTCCCAAAGAAGCTGCCTTTCTTAGAAAACATCATTTTTCTCAAGTATCTTAAAGTTTCTGTCCTGTGTAGCTTTTCTTATCTGTATGCCAGGATTGTGTAGTATCTAACAGGAATTATTTTCTGGGTAACTCCTGCCCATTCTTCTCATCTAGATTGTAATAGTAAATAAAGCTTCTTTATACAAAACAGATACACTAAATGAATAGTACTGGCAAATAAGCATGATGTCTCGGAACAGACTCCTAAACTGATTTCTTCTTCTTACCAGCACCTGCAAATATTTTTAAATGATTTTTGTATTTATTTCATACAAATACTTTAGCAATGTTAGTAGTAATATTAAAAATTTGACTTTGAATGCCTTCACACTTTCAGATACATCTGATGGTTGTATGGAGCATCTGAGTGTCTGAAAACTCTGAGAAAGGAAACTGGCTTGTTTCTGAATACATTAAGGATGCAGGCTCAGTAACATCAAATGAAGTTACATCCTGGTCATCCTTGACTGAGACTTGTGATAAAATGAGTAATGAATGCCAGTGTACACAGTTACTTAGACATTATTGAGACTGAGCATGTTTTTCCATTATAACATTTATTTGTTCTTTAATATTTCAAAAATTTTCTGTAAAAACATGTAAAATGTCTCTTCTCCAAATAGGTCCGCCGCAGAACTTCCAAAAGGGAAAGACGATGAGTGGGCATGTAGTTACCAGCCTTCCAGGTGAAAGCTTTGAAGAATGCTTTTAATATAAAGCTTGAGACTGAATGAAGCTGTTAGTGCACAAATGGGGTTGTGAAAAAAAGACAAAACCTATTTTGCTGCCCCTGCATTTGCAGTCCCTAGGTCACAAGCTTTAGCCACACACATGTTGATATCATTAACTGTGGATTTTTGTGAAGTGTAATGTGCGCTGGCTTTGTAGACATATGAACTAAAGAAGAAAACTGTAAATAGTTCTTTTTTTAATGTTTCTGACTTATAAAGTGCTTGTATAGCTTTTATCTGCGGCTTTAAACTGACAGTACCCACTGTTTATTGGATCGATTGATTTAAAAAAAGAACAGAGTTTGTTGAAAATTGATCTCAAGCAATATCTGTCAGTGTTCGTATTTGTACTCTTGTTGACATTTAACTGTGAAAAACAAGTCAGTTGAACAAATAGTGCCACTTTCTTTTGCCACTATTTGTCAAGGACAAGAAGAAGAAGAAAAAAAATCTTTGTTTCCTTCATGATTATAACCTAGTGTTTACCTTCAGGCACCTACTCATCATCAGAGGTGCTAAATTACTTTCTTTTGCAGTTGAACAATATTGGATAGAATAATACAAGAGATGCAAATTGTGAAAGAAGTTTTGTTTTACACCTCAGTATTGATGCCAGGCTTTTCTGGACTTGTAGTGGCATTGAAAATTCAAAAAGGATTTAAAATATTTTAATTTTAAAAGTGTGTTATTAAATAATGTACTGAATACCCTACCCATTTTATCTTCCCCATCAGTTTTTATTAATCTACTGTATCAATAAAATTCTGTAACTGAGTTTTTAATAGTCTAGTATGTTAATGTGTATAGATATTTCCTTCTGAACATGATGTTCACAGAGCAAATTATTACTACATTATAATATCAAATCTGATATATAAACATTAGTGAAAATACAGTTCTTATTACAATGTAAAGTTAATCACAAAGAGAAATTTTATTGATGCAGTGTGTCTTTATAAAGCTGTTCTTGAGAGCCAAGTGTTTTGTATTTTATAGTGAAGTTGCATGTTTATGAAAAATGTGCTGAAAATGGGATGTAATGTTTTTTTTGAAACTCGTATCTAGCAGTAGTATATGGTAGGTTGCCTCATGAGAGATCCTTTTATTGAGAGTTTATTGTACCTTTCTGTTTTGTTTTTGTTTTTTGAGCCAAATTTTTTTGGTATGAAGAGCTAAGTTTTTGTTGAATAACCAGCTGTCGATTATTACAGTCAAGGTATCCAAGATTCGAATGAAGCTCCATTTTTATTTTGTGCTACAATAGAGAGATTGGTTTGTGTTGTTTTTTTTTTTTTTTAGTTACAATCTCAAAAAGAAACAAAATACATAGAGCAGTATCCTGTATGCAGTTGTACAGTTTACAAACTGTGTCTTTGAACCAAAATGTATCATTACTATACTCTGCTTAGCCAAGCACACATTATAATTTCAGGTGCTGTTCTCCCCCCCTGTTCCCTACAGTTGACAACACATGAAAATTCAATTTCTAACCTAAGAAATCCTTTTTTCATTGAATAATGGAGCATTTTCATATAATCCATCAATAAATTATTGTTGCAAGGTTGCCTGTAAAGATTATAGGAAAGGATAATACTAAACCACGGGTTTACTGATTTCAAAGCTATTAGATCACTAGTAAACAAGCAGCCCTTAGAATTTTTCCATTATGGATTTTTTTTTGTACCAATGGGGAAAAGTATTATAAATGATTAGGTTATTCTGCCTCATCTTAACTTCCCCCCTCTTCCAGTATTCAGCTTTTCAACATTTATACCTATAGATACAGGGGAAGTGTTGCCTAGAAAGGCAATTATGGTTGATGCGAGTTGACTTTGAAATAGTTGGCACAATGGAACTGGCTTACTTATGCTTCAGCAGTGCAAATGCAAGTTGTTGAGGGTTTTTTTATGGTATAGAATGATTGAAAGCTAGCTTTATATTTTCCTCTTTGACAGAATTGCACTGAAAACATTTATGGAAGATGTACCTTTAAGTCAATTTTATACAAAAATATGAAAAATTAATGCTGAAACTGCTGCAGACTCTTGAGGCTTATTTGCATAAACATGGTTAGGTTAAATTTCATTGAATATTGATGCACCATTTCTGATCATAATGTTTATTGTAAATTTAAACTATAGTTTTGCAATTTAAATGTTAATTTCTTGGGTAATAATGTGTAATTCATTATTTCTTGAGAAATAGGCACAGCAAATATTTCATTCTTATATTCAAACCTCTTCTAAGTTCATTCTCATCTCATATAAAGAAAATGAATATTTTATGTACTAACATTTTGAGATCTGCGTACAGTAGCTACAGTAGATTATAATTATGTATAAAAGATAAATTGCTAACATTCAGTTAGCATGCTCTTCTGCAATGATAATGTTAAGTTTATAAAAATGTACTGTATTACATTAAAAGATCAAATTGAACTCACTGTAACAAGTTCCAGTATGACATTTTTGTGAGATTACCGAAGTATCTTGCTGTACTTTGCAGCAAATAAAGCTTCTGTTACATTTCCTTTTCTTGCTGCAGTACAACAGGAAACTTTCAGTAATCTGTAGTTCATATGCAAAATCCAAACAGGGATTGTAATCTTGATACTAGTGTTTAAAAATAGTTCACTGTTTCCAGAAGTATGGTGGTTTTTTACTTGTCACCGACTGAGATAATGAATATTTAGGGCTAGCTAATCCACTAATAGGAAGGAAACATGAAAGTGTTTGGAAGTTCTAGTGTGACTATACCTGCCACCTCAGATAATCTAGAATCCTGTATTAACTATACTTGACTCTGCCAATTGACTTTATTTTCTAGCAAAATTGAACCCTTTTTCAAATATTTTGACACTTGCTGTTTTGACATTTCGATCTCTGTGAACAAAAACATTAGTTTACAAAAAGATATTAATATTAAAGACATTTTCACCAAAAATGAATATGCTCAGTTTGTAACTTGCAAAAAACTTATTCTGGCATAGCATTTTTCATCTGATACTATAGAAAAGACGCCCCCAAACCTGAGAGGTGTGTGTGCAGTTTTCTTGCTATTTTTATTTGCATGTGTAGGTTTTGACGGATTATCCAAGTCTGCTTTTGTGAATGCACACAGTAGGTTTTGGATCCTGTAAGTTTACATGCCTATCATTCTGTGGGGTTAATTCTTAAATGCATTCATCCTGTTCAGATACGAGTGCAAACACAAGTACGTTGTTGGAATAGTCTCACACTTGCGCACACAAAGGATATGAGGATCTTAAAACAGGATCCCAGTGATAAGCAAAACTGAGTTTGTGGATGGAATAATTTAAAAAACTTATCTGTGTTTAAATATGTATATGTAGTGTAGAGATTGATACAGCTCTGCCTCATCCAAGTAGTTGCAGTACATATTTTACAAATACTTAATGAAAGAGACACATTCAGATATGCCGCTGTGTTTAATCGAGGCAGTATGTCTACAAACACACATGACTAAGGTGAGTTCTGGAGGGCCATCCTGCTACTCTGATGGTTCTATAATGACCAAAATGATAAAATTCACTTGACCAAGACCAGTCATCCATCAGGAGGAGTACAAGAATCTGAATGCATTCTTTTTTCCTGTTGTGCTCACCGATTGCCATTCCAGTCCTTGGATCTTTGTTGGATGTTGCCTTTACAGAAGATGTTTATTAACTTAGGTGCAATTTCCTAATGCTGACAGAAGTGACTTCTCTTCTTCAGACATAAGCGAACTTCAGTAGGTTTGTCAGTAGGTTTGTCCAGCATCCCTAGGACACCCTCTTCATTGTGTACAGGACAGCTTCTGGTATGCCATTGATAGTGGAAAAATAAGAAGCTGAATGTTGGCAACTAGCATAGAAATACAGAAAAAAAAACCCTCCACCCAATGTGCTTTGAAATTCTTCAGATTCTACGGTCTAAAAGATCTGTGCTCTTCACAGTGGTCACCAAGTGCTATTGTATTTGTATGGGCAGGGTAAACATGGTATTTTACAGGGTGTATATGCACCTAATGAAAGGTTTCATGCTTTTTTTCAGTGCCTTGCTACAGTCATGATGTGGTTTTTGGTAGCACTTTCACTTCTATAATGAAGATGTATATTGTATATTCTTTTGAAACAGCAGCATCGTGTCTATGTAAGAAGGAAGAAAGCCTCTCAAATACAGATTTCTACCCCCACAAATCAGTATTTCAGTAGTCATGTGATACATTGGAATTAGTTGAACATACAGGTTCTTTGAAAGATGGATAACATCTTATAAGGTGTTTGATTTGGCTAGCTGTGTATCCTACCATGCTAGTATCCTAACTCACGTATGTAGATACAAAGGAATGCAGCATCTTGCAAATCAAAGCAGTATTACTGAACAGTGTGCCTGCTTACTGGGAAGTAATTGTGTTATTAAAACAAAATTGCAGTTCACAAATTTGATAGTGGTTCTGAACAGATGCAGTGAGCTGATGTCTTTAGGTAGTATGTTCTGTAATACTATATCAGTGTTGTTTTTCATCAATTTCCTAGATAGAAGACAATTGCACAAGTTATGCAGTATAAGAGAATTTAGTAGCAATGGTAATAGTGGTAACTTTGGTTGGTGTTACAATATAAAGGATTGTGTTAGAATGAAACAATCTTGCCCTAAAAAGTTTGGGTTTTTTTAATATGTTGGGAAGACAAGCTAATTATGTAAAACAGCTTTCTTCTAGACCACAGCACCTTGAAATAGTCTGGTTTGGAAGAGGTGGCTTTTTTTTGGTAGAGATACTTTAAACTTGCAGGTTACTGTGTTCCTTGTAGTGTATTTCTATTCAGCAAAATTAAATTCTTGTAAACTAAAGATATTTTGAAGAACAGAAGAGTTTTTAATCCTTATTTAATAAAATAATATGGTGTTCATTTTAAGCAAAGAGATTTTTGGAGGCTGGCTTGTTTTGTTGTGTATTTGTGGAAAGAAGGCAATGACTCCGGCTGAGGGCAAATGTCAATAGTAAGAAATTTGGAATAGTTTGGCAAAAGAGGAGTCTAACCTCTGTACGTAGGAAGTAGGGCAGCATTCATTTATGTGCAACACTAAAATTGGGGCAAGAGAGGTCAAGGTATAAGCCATCTGGAAACAAGAGCTTTCAAAGCTGCCTGATAGCAGCAGCTTGCACAGGTCCACATTACAGATAGCAGAATTTAACCATTGGAAATGATGTCTCCTAGAGTGCCTCCCATTACATCTTTCAATGTGACCTCTTTTTTTAGCAGCATTTTGTGAAATCCAGATTATCTGGTCTTTCTTACTAACTTCAGTATACTTTCTTAGCAGCCTGGAACGGTTCTCCCCTTCCTTCACATACAGATGTCCTCTTCTACACTACAGTGTGAGTACTGTGGCCAGTTATTGCTGCTTTTCATTCCTTTCAGTGGGGCCCAGCCAGCCAGGTTTCTGAATCTTGTTTGAGGCATGGGCTCTTCATTGAGAGGGTGCTGGGTCACTGAAAAGCCTCCCTGGGGAAGCAGTCACAGCAACAAGCCCAGCAGAGTTCAGGAGTGTCTGGATGACACTCTTGGTCATGACATTTTTTTTAGGTACTCCTGTGAGGAGCAGGGTCTTGGACCTGATGTTCTTTATGGGTTCCTTCCAACTCCATAATCTGTGTTTGTAACTGCAGCCGTTGTGCTGCTTGTTTCACAGCCATTGAGTTGCAAAGCAAAAGCAGTCCTTGGATTGCAGGCCTGTTGAAAAAGGTGTGGGTAAGTTTGGCAGTTCATGAGAGAAGTAGTAGTTGAACTGTTGCTACTTTTTAATGCTTCATTTTCCCAATATCTGTTGAACCAAGCTCCTTCCAAGGTTACAGGCTATAGTACTTCTCTAAAATTATGTAGCTGTCTTCCAATATCTGGCCTGTTTTATGCAGTGAAATGGCAAGTGAGGACTCCCCTGAAGCATAAGTAGCCAACGCGTTCCCAAATACACTTTGTTTTGTAAGTCAGAAGGAGGAATAATTTGGAGAGATTTAGGCAGAAGTTCCATTTGCTCTTCCTTGCTGTTGCTATTGGGGAAGAAACAAATCTTTAGTAGGAATCTGAAAGAAAATGAAGACTGTTGCAGTAGGCAAGATCAAGTTTTGCTAAATGTTTTTTTTGTATTCATGGAAAGAACAGAAAAAGTTACTCATGAAATATTTATCACTTCAGCAATATTTAATGATTATGTACTTGGGTACTATCCTGACAAATGTGTGACAGCGGCTTATGGGATATTTCACTACTTCATGGGGTAGTATTTTAATCTCTGTAAGGATCTAAAAATTAGTTTTGCTTTCATCTTAAGATGCTCTGCTACTTTTATAGTTTATCTTTTTATAACTTGTTTAATATCTGGTCAGCATCCATTGCCTGTTTTCAACTTTTGCATTTAAACAAAATGTGGAAATGAGACATGGCCGTGACACAGAACTGCACTCATATTTACTTCAGCTAAAATGTTTGATGTATTAGGAGGACACTTTAAATCCATACTTAATTCATTAACATGTTCAAAATTTGTGACTTTGTCTTAGTGTCTATGCTACTATTTGATATTGAATTTGGAACATTGTTTTATTTGGTGGTTTTTTTTTTTCTGTTTATGCAGGAAAAGGAAGACCTTAGTAAGTGTAGCCATCCCTGCTTAGGACCCACCAGCCTATTTAAATTCAAGACTGATGAGGACTTCTAAGTAGTTGTTAAGTAGCTCAGTTTTCTCGTTTTGTTATAAAGGCAAAAAATAGCCCAGATGTTCCTCAGTTAAAATTTCAGGCATGAATGACTGAGACAACTGGAGGGTTTCTCACGGTGAATCCCCTGTTTGAATCTCTGGATTCCATATTCCTGTTAATGAAACGTGGTGTTCTTGATAGCCATTACCTCTGCTAGACACAGAGACACTCAGCCTTACATCCTATTCTGTAGTCTTTCAGCCACATTTCTCCATTCCTCTGTTGTGTTAATTTCAAAAGGAGTGGGAGTTTCATCTCTGCCAGGAAATTACTTCAAATCTTTAAATCTTTTTCCTGTGAGCCTTTTGCTTTTAGGTGTAATTTGTCTGTCATGGTCTTGATATCAAAAGGCATTTTGATGTTTTGAGGTTTTTTTAACCACATAAATTCAGACCTGTGGACATTTTAAGCTGTTAATTTCCCCTGCAGCACTCTGTCTAGGTGTTCTGCTATTTCTAGCCAGTGACTGTACAACAGGATGGTAGTCTGTGTCCAGGCTTTCCTCAAAGTACTTCTAGGAGGTCAATGATCAGAGTTCTGCTGGGTTCTGCCAGGGCTCAGATGACTTTGAGCAGTGCTTGAAGATCTGCTGTATTCTGGTTATCCTCTGTGCACCTGTGTGCAGCCTCATCCGTGCTCCTGCAAATCTGGATTTCACCACAAATTCCATCATGAGAGCTGATTGGGGTCATCTGGCCCACTGATGTGGGACACAGCATGGTGGGGTTTTTTGAGAACCTTCTGTGCTTGACAGTAGCCAAAACTACTACTAAACTACTAACTACTAACTGCTAAACTACTAACTGCACTAAGAGTGCTGTAACATTTTTATGGAGTGCAGGCCAACTGACTTGAAGAAAGTGTAAGTCGGTGTGTGCAGAGTGGGTGAGCCCTTGAGAGACATGAGCATTGTACTTGGGTTTTCAGTCATTTGGTATCTACTGCAAATACATTCCTGCAGCTGAGAGGTGCTGAAATGCTGAGTATGAGAGGAGTGAGAATCTAAAACTTGACAGCTTTGTCTGTGGCAGGGGGAACTCTCCTGTCTCACATGCCAGAGAGAAATACAACCATATAGGAGCCATTGTTATTAAAGTAACAGATGTGTGTATTTGCTGCCTTTCTGCCGTTGCTGCTGTTAGTCTTCTGAAACATCTGATGTTTCAATTGTCTACAGAGTAGAAACTGAAAAGGAGCAGTTTTGTGATGTGTGCATTTGTAAGAGAGGTCAGGTTGGGAGTACGTGCTGAAAATCCCAGATGTTCCATGGTCTTGGCTTCTGTGCACAGCTGTGGCAATGTCTATTTGTAAGAACTCCAGTGCCTGTTGAGTTGCACCTCTTTATTTTTCCTCTTACACATTTACATTTTAAATGTGCTGAAAAAGGTCTGAAAACAAGATTTCAAGACTTAAGCATAGTATATTGCTTTTCTTATTTGAACCATGGCTTTTACTTTTCTTCATACAGTGTAGACTGCTGTGGAAATAGTGATTGTGAAGGGGAGAGCTACCAAACTAGGGAGAAGTTCAAGTCCTCATGGGAAAATGGAGTACACTGTTGCTCTACACAAAGGCAGCATTTGAGTTCAATAAAACCTTGGCAGTAGCCGTGGAAAACTCCTCAGAATGAAAGTGTGATGTGCTAAAAAATAATTAGCACATACCTGTTATCTATTTGGGATTTTTGTATCTTCTATACCTTTCAGCTTCTTTTGATGTTTCTGCTGTGGGTTCCCATCTGCTTTATACTGTTCCCTTGTGTTAGTCATATCTAATGACACAAATACAAATAAGGAAAAACAAATTTATCTTAAGAAAAAGCCTGACTAAATCTCATAACAGTTATGCCTGCTTTGTCATCTGCACATGCATTCTGCTCTTTCCTGTGTGTTCATGGGCCCACAAGGCTTTGAACAGCAGTGATTAAAAACAGCCCCTGACAATGAAGGTTCATCTCCCACCATCACTGGAACATGTACCTGTTTGCACAGATCTGCTGTGGCTGAGAGCCAGAGCTCTGCAAGAGGAAAACTCATAAATGAAAAATAATGGAACGGAGGAAGGGAATAAATATACTTTTCAAACACTGTGAGAATATCATAGAAAAATAATTGGAGATTCACATGGCCTTTTTAAGTAACACAGTGAATTTGATATTGGTGGTGTTTGGGTGATCTGTTGAGAAAGTATCTCTGAATAAAAAATCAAAAGTATTTCAGTTCTCTGCAAAGAGGAATAACTTCATGAAACACTGCATGGACAGTCATGTGATGACCAAGTCACACAACACTTTCTCTGCTGAAGGGAAGCTGTATTAATTCACATTACTGAAAGAAGACAGGTAATGGGTTTAGATTCTGGCAATGTGCTATTACTTAATTCCCTCAACTTATTGAGCTTGTGTCCAAGGGAGCCCTTTGGCCACTCAGGGTGCAGGGTTAGATGATTTACTGCTGAGGTGGAGCAAAAGGTCAAGGGAAGAACAGGTGGTTAGAGAGATACAGAACAGGCATGGATCAAAATTATTTTGCCAGTCAAAGGTTTAAATATGCAATAGTGGATGGAGCTGGGAGATAAATATGTGATTCTTGGGATGGAAAGAAGCTGCAAGCTAAGCTCCCCCTGGACCTGCTCCAGATGGTAACCCATAAATTGTCTCAATTCAGGCCATATTTGAATTAGATAAAACAGGAAATGGGTATTCTGGCTGCTCATACCAAAACAAATTTTCTTCTCTTGCACCTATAGATAACCCAGTTCTCAGCTTAGGAGATGTCAGTCAACGAGAGAGGTAGAAATAGTGATTGGATGAGTGAACTCAGAGAGCTGTGGTTCAAGGGCTCCTCTGCCTCAAGGCTGGTAACACTGCCTAGGATCTATCCTGGGCTGTGCTGTGTTTAATGTCTTTGTCAGTGACCTGGAGGAGATGGCAGAGTGCTCACTCATGAAGTTCCCAGGTGACAGAAGATGGAAGGGGGCAGTCAGCATGCTGTCATACGGAGACACCTAGAATCCTTGGGGGAATGGGGCCACCTCATGAATTTATTAAATAAACACGCATGGAAAGTCCAGCCCCTGCACAGGAAGAACCTTTGGCAATGATGTAGGGCTGGAGACTGACTAGTTTGGGCAGCAGATCTGTTGAAAATCAGCTTGGGGAGCTGGTATACACCACTGTGGGATGTGTTAACAGGAGCAAAGCAAGCAGGTGATTAGTAGGTGATGATTATCCCCTCTACTTATTAGACCACATCTAAATACTGTGTTCAGTTTTGGAGCCCTGAGAACATGATAAATTCCTGTGGGTTCAGTGGAGAAGCCACCAAGCTGGTGAGGCCTGGAGCACAGGCTGTGTGCAGGGAGCCTGAGGGAGCTGGGCTTTCAGCATCGCTTTGGGTGACCGAGGAAGAGCAGCCTCCTGATACCGGCAGATGGGCCCAGGCTTTTCACAGTGACTGACACATGGTGGGAGTAAGGGAGACAAAGTCAGATGCTGGACCTGTGTATAAGGCTGGATGCAAAAAGAAACTTAAAAAGACAAACTGACCAGAATGGGATCAGTAAGACATGGGATCAGGTTACCCAAGGAGAACAAGTCTCTCTTGTAGATTTTCAAGAACCCTGTGTAAAGCCCCGAACAACCTGGCCTCACCTCATGCCTGACCTTACTTTGAACTAGATTTTGGACTACAGACCTTCTGAGGTTCCTTCCAGCCTGAATTATCCTATGACCCCATTCCTGTAACAGCATAGCTTTTGAAGTGGGAGTCATGAAATAGGGCAAGTTTCCCTGGCTTGACAAATTTAGGTCACTCTATTATAGCATTCAATTTTAATTCCACCTGCCATTTAGCATCACCACTGGTGAGTGTTAGCATAGTTTAGAAGATAAATACGAAACCAATAGATTGGTTCATCTTAATGTTTTTAAAGTGTGGGTTCAAAATACTTTATCATACATTTTTGATGTATATATGTAAATATATAGATATCTTTCCATGCCTGCACACATGCAGGCAGCTTGAAATCAGATTTTCACTTCTAGCCGAATTCTAGTTACCACTACCAGGGATGTGTGCATTGTTATGCCAATGCACTATGTTTTATTATTGCATGTCATGTAGTATATTCAAGGCCCCCTATGGCTATGGCATTAATTCATGGTTCTCCTAATTCAGTGAGGACTAAATCCAAATTTTAGATATTGTGGTGGACTTTTGATCCCGGTAAGTAAGGAACTACTTCAGCATAGTCAGGCTTGTTTCAAGAATTCTTTGGGGTGGTAAAATGAATATTCCTGGGTGAACAATTGCCAACATTGAAGACAGATTTGGGTTTCTGGAGACACATATTTGAGTAATTGCACATCAGTTGGGGCAGCCAACAGGTGCAGCAGTTTCTGGACTGTGCTTTGAAATCTTGTGGGTGTTCTGAGAGTTTCTCCTGGCAGTGACAGAGGACTCTGAGAGATATTTGCGGAGTATCAGTGTGAGCGTACTGCAGCCTTGAATGAGTCCAGCCTGTCCCTGAAGAAAGGAAGCTCTGAGCTACTGTGCAGCTGATTCCTGGCTGAAGTGGACACAGGCCTTTTCAGCAGGTATGGGGCAACCCTTCACAAGCTCTGCCTGGCTGAGAATGCGGCTCCCTGTAGCAGCAGTCAGTGCAGGACAGAGCCATGGACCTTGCTGTGAGCAGCAGGCACATGCCCTGCCGTGGTGAAGATGTGCCATGGAGCACAGACCCCAGCAGTGTTAGGTCTGTGGCCCTTGTGACATCAGCAGCCTCAGCCTGAGTGCAGTTCCAGAGGGCTGGGGCGTGGGAATGCTGGGGACCTCTCACCAGGGCTGAGGACATGGGCTTTTGTGCTGGGGAGGGTCTGTGTTGCCAATTATCAGAGCTGTGGGAGAATGAAAGGGGCTGTGCATCATCGGGGATGACCAGAAAGATCAACCAGACCTTCTCCAAGACTCTGCGGGTCTGAAAGCCTGAAACCCCCAAAAGCTCCACTTAAGGAGGTACAGGCAGAGTCTGTTGGGTGGGAAAGCAGGACTCCCAACTATGACAAAGGCTGATGTCTTGTGGGCCTAGAAGCATGGCTCCTGCTCCCCCTGCAGAACTGCTACCATGGAAGGAATTCACTGGCAGCAAACAGGGAGCTGGAGACTCCCTCCAGTGCAGCTCCGTACTTCGGCTGGTAGTCCTGGGGAAAAAAAAGAGAATGGCAGCAATGGAGGCTATTTCTGACCCAGTCTGGTATCTAGGGAGACCTGCTGTGGTATTGGGTCGTGCTTTTCCATATGGGCACCAACAATGTACCTTGGGAGACTAGGAATGAAAGGGAAGGGAAATAGTGACCTACCAGCAAGTTGTCAGGTTGATTTGGTTGTCAAGCAGTGGGAATCAGGAAAAAAAAAGGGCTGAAAGGGGCCAGTTTTGAGAAAAGCAGAGCTTTATGGGGAAAAGTCTCCTGCCTGTTCTGGGAAGTCGAAACACCTGCATGCCTCTCTGAAGTGCTGGTGCACTGACACACACACAGAATGAGGAGCAAACAGGAAGCACTGAAGGTCTGCGTGCAGTTGTAGGGCTGTGATCCAGTTCAGACCACAGGGACTTGGTGAGGTAGCTCACATGACTGGAGCGCCACCATAGAGGGATCAAAGCTCTTAAGGGAGGTTGGAGCAGGAAGGTGAGGAGGGGGAGCTGCCCTGTGCATGAGTGCAGCGGGGGTGCGTGGAGCTCTCTGTGGGATGGAGGAGGAGCTGGCTGAGGAGGAGTTTATGGGTCAGGATTAGCAGACAGGCCAAGAGGGGTGACATTGTTGTGGGGTCTGCTACAGACTGCCTTATCGAGAAAAAGTAGACAACTTCAGACAACTGAAGCCTGATCCCTGGGGGTACTTTAGCATCCAGAGGTTCCTTCCAGCCTCAAATACTCTGTGGTATTGGATTACACTCTGCCTTCTAGGTAACTGCAATGCAAATACTAGCCATGGAAGCAAAGCCCTGAAGAATTACATAAGGAGCTGAGTGTTACTGCTGCAGCAGTTGAAGGAAGACACTCTAGGTGATTTATGTCATTGCACAAGGACCAAGGACTATGGATATCTGTAGCTTGGCCATGCCTCATATGCCATTTCTTCTTCTTCTAATGGGGATGGTAGTGTTTTGGCTACTGCATGTACCTGGCTGCTTATAGCAGAGAAAACAGGTTTGACCTTGACTTTTCTGTCATAGGAAGATAGAATTTTAGCACCTACATCTTGAAGAGAAACACTACATTGCCTTTTCTCCCATGGTCTTTTTTATCTGCCCAAACTGGATAAATCAAAGACCCTGATAGCAGAGCTGCTCTGCTGGCAAGAACGGAGATAAAATGGTGATGGAACAGCTTCTACCTCATTGCGAAAAGGTTTTATTTAACCCATGATTTGTTTTGTTACCCAGTTATCTTCTATAGCACTTGAGATTCCCAAGAGGTATGCTCATGGGTAAACAGGCTGTTTTATTAACCAGACACAGTACCATGACCAGGACTGTTTCCATTAATGTGATATTCCATAGGGATAAGTCTGTGTGTCTCTTCATCATAGAACTTATCTACTGAAGAAAGAACAAGCCAAAACAAACCCAATGGGCCTTTTCCTGTGTTATGTATGTAACAGTTATTGGCAAGGATTTTAACTTTCCTTCCTTACGGTTTCTTTTAGGATGTGGGAGATGCCAGTGTGTGTGATGTGAATAGCAGAAACCAGGTCAAGCACAGGAGTTGATGACTGCACTGGCATTTGTTGGAGAGAGAGGCTGAGATCAAAGAACAGAAAAGTGGCTGTATTGTACAAGAGAGACAGATTGCCTCCAGGACTGGCCAGAAATGGGTGTCTAAGGGAGAATATGAACAGGATAAAAATATATAGTAACTCTCCCAGACACTGCTGTTGCTGTGAGCTATTTTCAGTCCAGAGGATTTCCTGTGCTAGTTGTGGTTTAACTGTTTAATAACTTTCAATGGATCTCTCTTCCAAGTCCAGCTTCCTTTTCAGCCCACGAAAGCAACACATGCAGGGTGCTTCCTGGCAAGCAGCTGCTGTGTGAATTGCCTCTGATGATCTGTTTTTGACTGCAGTTCCTATTGCTTTCATTTGACCACCCCTAGTTCTGGTGACAGAGGACATATATGCTGAGTGGTCAGCCCTTAGTCATGCTACTTAGACTTTCACGATACTCCTTCAGTTCTCTCTGGTTTGGGTTTTGGGTTTTGTTTTTTGGTTTTTGTTTTTTGGTTGTTTTTTTGCAAGACTATAAAGAAGCCATTCCATGTCTTTCAAAAATTACAGCAAGGATAAATAAACTTTTCTAGTTCTGCTGTTTCATTTTTATAGGAGGACTGCCCAGTTTTGGTATATTATTTGGCTTATTTCTTCCTATAAGTCCTACCACTGAGTTTTCTTCTTTCAGCACTGTACTACTGTTTTAATGAAAGCATCTACCAAAATGTCAAGGCCTTGCTCATGAAGGGTAACAGTCAGATGAGAGCATATCTAGAAAATTCCCTAGCTATGGGAGAAATTTAATTCCTCCAGCAGGGATTGCAATCCTTTGCCTTACCCAAATAAAGCTTAAATGGCAGAAAACATGAGGAGAACAGACAGTACTTCCTTAAACCTTTGTTTCCTTTACATGCTGGTTGTTCTTTGCCTCAGACAGTTGAGGCCTCTTGCTTAGGATCATGAACACTGCATTGGCCCCAGTGTAACAGAAGTAGTAGGTGAGCCAATACTTCATTATCCAAACCCAGGATAGAATTTCTTCATCTGAAACTGTTCAGTTTCCCCTTATCATGTGTGCATGTTAACTTCTTTCAACTTATTAAATATTCCCAAATTTCTCAGTAGTTCTATTACCTTGCTTATATGCAAATTTTTACAAAATGTTGAATGTCAAAGCTTACTTAGACCTTGAAAAGTGTCTGCCACAACAGCTGCATTTGCCACTTGACTATCAGCCTGGAATTTTTGCAGCTAACTACTTTCTAATTTTTTGTGCTATTAAAAGATGACCACTTTTGCAGTCCAGCCCCTGCACACACTAAAATCAGTAAGATAGTTTTTGTTTTCAGTGGAAAACTGTCCAAGATCAATCTGTATTTCATTTAAACAGTGGGCTGCTTTTCATACCTAAGAAAAGGGTATGCATTTCTCAGTTGTATGACCAGTACAGTATTTAATGAACTTCGTAGCTGGTAACTAGTTAGCAGCACATCCAGAATGACTGTCATATTGTGTTAGTCTGCTACTAAACAGTCAAAAACCCCAGCTGTGTAGGCTTGTAACGCCTGAAGAGGAAAGACCTCACTGGTAGTGCCACAATGTTAGCAGGAGCTCCCAAATCTGATTGTTTCAAGCAAGTAGGTTTTTTTCATGTCTGACTTCTTCAAAATTTATGGTCAGCCCTGCAACAGTTGATTCTTTCACTTGTGTTTTACTTAGCCTGTGGTGCTGTCGTCTATTTACGCTTCTTTGTCTGTCTGTTGTGTTGGCATTTAATATGAATGAGCTTCATAGCTTTGATTTTATTTTTTTCCTAAGTAAATATACATTTCTAAGGGTTCTTCAGAAACAAGCCTGATTGTGGGAATGACTTAGGAGGCAGCTGAATGTGATCAGCAATGGAAAAGTTTCCAACCCTCACACACACACACACATTTGGTGTTGCTGTGAACAATGCCTGAACATGCCCATAATTCTGCTGGGTAAGATGATGTCATGCTGGTTTTTTCTTGGTTGCATTGGTACAGGTGTGCACATCAGACTTTGAGAGACTCGAAAACTTCATGCTGTAATCAGTGACAGAAAGGCCAAGTCATAATGGCTTGAAATGTTCTGGTAGTTTCTCTAAGGCTGAATAATACACTCACGTTGGGATACCCTGTGGCTTATGGTGAGCCAGACCCTGTGGTGGCCTGTTCTGGGAGCCGAGCAGCTGCACCCCAGCCTGGGGTGTCCCACTCGCAGCTGCTGTCCTGAGATGGCAGCAGAAGGTCACTTCCAGACAAGGGAAAGGTGCCAGAGGATGTGTGTGTGCACCTTGCCCCTTCCTCCCTTGAACAGCAGCCCCTTTGGGTTGGGCTCTGGACAGGCCAGGCAGAGGTGCTGGGCTGCTCGCACTGCACACCCTGCCTGAGCAGCTGTTCCCCATCTCCTCTGGGGGAGAGAGGCAGAAACCTCCTCCTGCAGGCTGGGTCTGGCCCACAGAGCCCAGCTGGTCTCTGCTCAGCTAACCCATCCACGCTGTAACTGCACTGAAAATCATCTGCTGGTACAAGATTTATGTGTTTTACTTAGCATGGTTTGATGTGTGATGTGTGAGTATAAATGAGCACATTCTGAAAGTAGTTTCTGCTACTCTTTTGAACTCTTTTGTATCCATAAATCCAAGACTGACAACATGTATCAGGTTTGACACTGTTTCTATGTGTTGCTTTATGTTCATGTCGATGCTGTACAAGTATTGAATCATTTTTTTAATCTAGGAAATTAATGTTATTGTTGTGAGCAACAAATAGGCTGCTTGAAAAGGCTAAGGCTGAATTATCAGCGTGGCCAGTGGGCGTTAACAGGAACTGCTTTCTTTGTTATTTTAATCCAGTGAAATTGCTGATAAGGGGCTTTGAGTCAGGAGAAGAAAGAGCAAGTTCGGTGCCTCTGCTTTACGGGCAAGCATCCTCTCTGAACTATGTATTATGGATCATCATAAACAGTTTAAAAGCACAATATGCAGGCAAGACAAAAATATCTAATAATCTGATAATAATTTGGATTGCAGTGCAGTAATTTAAAACTTTGGTACTTTCAGTAAAGAATAGATGTGGATGCTACAGGATCTATATGAAAAAAAGGAAATATAGGGCAGGTTACGGTATGTGCACAATGGCTTTAAATAGATAAACAGTGTGGCAATTATTTTGAACGGTGCTGAGTAGAATAAATGCCCAGGGAGGCGTGGAAGGGAGCTGGAGGGAGCATAAATTCCTGCGTACTCCTGGAAGAAGCTGATGAAAGAAGAAGGATTAAAATAATTTAAGTATTGACTTGTGCTCTGGGTAATTTCCATCTGACTTAGTGGAACTTCCTTTTTACCTAGATTTTAGTCAAATCCATCCATGCACATTGTTATGCTGAAGAAAGATTATTTTCTCAAAGACAATGTTTACAGTTTGCAAGATGATCAAACAGATGGTTTAAATTTGTTCTGATACTCTGTGTTTTTTCACAGTCTCTTTGTAAGTTAAATAAACTTGAAAATGATCTGTCTAGAACAGTGTCATTTCCCAGACGAGATAGCTGCTTGAGGACATGTCTGTCTTCTCTCTCCAAAAAGATAATCCTCGTCTTCAGTAAATAGCAATGACTGTAGTTCCCTGCCATTCCAGGACTTCTGTCTCTCTCTCTGCTCTCCAAAATGAATCCATGACCTCACTGCTTCATACCGTAGCTTCTAAAAGAGATCCTTCGTTATCCATTGTCCATGGACATTATCCATGTCCTTTTCTGTTCCTTGTTCTGTTCCTGTTAGTCACCCTGACTGATCCAGTATAGGTCCTGTCTTGCATGACAAGAGGGAGCTGGGAAAAATTAGGGCAGCATGAAAGAAGTGATATTCCCAGTGTGCCAGAAGTGATATTCCCAGTGTGTGGCTATTCAGAAGTGCAGACATTTCCTTTTAGCATCCCTCCAACTGTTCAAAGTCTCTTTTTCCTTGCTGGCAAAGCACCCCCTGAGGCCCACAAATGATAGCCATGTGGGTCGTCTTCCAAAGGGCTGAACGTGTCACTGTTTGTCCTGTGTGTTACAGGCTGACGCTGGTTTCTGAACTAGCTCGGGTTTCCTCAGACTGGCTGGTTTCAGTCCTCAGGAACAGGCAGAGCAGTCTGCCTCTTACGCAGTGAATGCACTTAACAAAGATCTTTTGATGTGCTTATGGAAGCCTTGATAACTAAGCAGCTCCAGAAAATGTATTTGTGCATGACAAAACAGTGGGGGGAAAACCCTTATTTTCTTTCTTCCCCCCTATTCCCCCCCTGACCCCCCCATTTTGGGACAAGGCTCCAAATTCAGCCTCAATTTGCTGTGCACATTCCTGGCACCATTTTAATGACATATGTCTGTTGCCTTTATGAAGGATGAGAATCTACCCCTGGATCTACCTCAGCAAAAAGTGTGGTGAGGTGCTGGACGAATGCCTTTCCATATTTAATTTAAGCAGAGCTGAATTAGATTGTAATTGGATACCTTTGAACACTTCTTTGTAGTTGTTGTCTCTAAATCATTGTTAGTACAGCCTAATAGTCCTTCCAAACAATGTAAAGACCAGTCAAGAATATTAATCAAGTGCCTCTTTATCTTCTTTGCCTGGCATAGAAATGCAGTGTCAGAAAGGTGTGTAACTACACAGAACCTGAAACTTCCCCTTTCTTTCCTCTTTACATATTTAGTTTATTTTTTCCAAGAAAAGGTATCTCTACTAGAGAGTTGTCTCTCTCTTTTTTTTTTTCTTATTCGTCTCCACACTTTAATTTCCTTTTTTTGACTGAATCAGAATCTTTTTTCTTTTCTGATATATATTCTGACAATCTTTGGGGGATGCTAGTGACAAGTAGAATTAAATACTATTGCAATACAAATTTCCTTGCAGCTTTTAGCAGCAGCAGGACACTCAAAATAATGGACCATGCATTTGTCCATCTTACTGCTTTAGAAAAGGCCTCAGCAATCTACTCCTCCTGAGCCAAGGCAGTTGGAGTGGTCAGTTTTTAGGAGACCAGGGTAACAGCAGGTAACTGGTAAACATTATTTATCCCATGCTAAATTAAAATTTACTATGAGCCTAGTGTAAAATCTATGGCAGTGGGCATAGCTGGCACTGTGGTGGTTTGGAAAAGTTCATAGGCAATTTTTTTTTTTCATTTTTAGTATAGTGTTTGCAATGAGAAGATCAGGGTACATTCTTTGTAGGCACCTTTTTTTTTAAATGGTATTGTGTTTTTTACAAACTTGTGGGCATCTACGAATTCGGGCTCTGTAAGCAGCTTTGGACATATTACTGTCTGCTCATGGAGACAGCGGGGCCTCCAGTTTATACAGTTTGGGAGTGCTGGGAGGAAAAGTAAATATTGGGTTGTAACCATCTTCTTTAGTTTTATATTCTGTTGTATTTTTCTGTCTTCCTGAATGAACAATATAGCTAATCTTCCAGGTGGCAGAGGCAAGGTAAAACATACTGTACTCATTTTGGTGATTTCCCTGTTACACTAGCTTGGATTTTCAAATGAAAAAAATGTTTTCAGGTCACAAATATTGTTCTAATGCCCACGTATATAGAGGAAAAATACCCAGTGAAACTGTCATTTAGTCCAGAGAGGGAATGAAAACAAATATATGCAAATTTAAATCACAGAATCATAGAATGTTAAGGGTTAGAAGGCACCTTAAAGATCATCCAGTCTCAACCCTCCCTGCCATAGGCAGGGACACTTCCTACTAGGCCAGGTTGCTCAAGGTCTTATCCAACCTGGCCTTGAACACTGTCAGGAATGGGGCATCCACAACTTCCCTGAGCAATCTGTTCCAATGTCCTGCCACCCTCACAGTAAAGAATTTCTTCCTATTCTCTAACCTAAATTCCTCCTTTTTCAGTTTGAACACATTACTCTTTGTCCTTTCGCTACAGTTCCTGACAAAGAGTCTCCCTCTGGCTTGCCTTTGTACCCAACAGATACTGAAAGGTTGCCATAAGGTCTCCACACAACCTTCTCTTCTTCAGGCTGAACAGCCCAACATTCTCAGCCAAATATTTTGGTGTTTCAACCAGCCTGTACCTCTGAGCAGACACCTCATAGTACTCATGGGGTAAGAGAAGGGAAAAGATCCAAGCCTGCAGCCTGGCCAAAGCCTCTCCTGCTCTGTGCAAGGGTATGTCGTGCCAGAGCTCCTTGACAAAGGTGAGCCCTGCAAGGATCACACCCTTTGTACACATCTCTGGGGCTATAAAGTGCTAGACCTCCCAACACCTGTGTGTGTTGTTTTTTCTGTTCTGTAATGAATAACTTGTCATCGGGGCTCCATTAACCTCTCAGGTAAGGCCACCACCAGGAATTTATTGTTTACACCTCTGTGCTCCAAGAGGGGCATTGGCAAATGTGCAGTAGCAGATAAGCGTGGCTCTAAGGGTCTCTGGTGTAATGTGAGGTGACAGGAGTCTGAAGGGATGTGGGGACAGCCATTAGCTATACCTCTAGTTAGGGAAATGTTCTGGAGCTGGGTTTCTCGTGTTTACAGATCATCAAGGGATCTGCTTAATGTGTTCAAGGACCTACACAGGGATGCAATGTAAGAAGAATTTTAATGAAAAGCTATTGAGAAACAGGACATTTTGACATTCTTTTTTCCGGTAAATGTTTAAGAGTTTGTAATGTGATGTTAGTCTAGAGCAGGTTCGGTGCTGCTGAGGATTCCTGAAGAGCAGCAGGGTTTTAAACAAGGTGAGGAGATACTGGATGAGAGGAAAACAAAAGGCACAGCACCAACATCAGGAGAAAGGGACTAAAAACCGAGAAGGAAGCATGAGCTGTGACTTGAAAGTATGGACGGGCAGCTTCATGTGATAAAGGTGCATTTTAGGTAAAACTGAAAATCCCAGGCTCAAGGCCGCCCTGATGACTCTATGGCTGTTAACACCGCTTTGCGGGGGGTGGTTTCAGGGGGCTGCTGCCCGCAGCGAACATCGCCGGTCCCGAGGAGACGACGCCGACGCTGGCCGTGATGGCGGCAGGCCCGTGTGGCTGCAGGCCCGTGTGCTGTTTTTATTCCCAAAGGGAAAGGGAGAAGGAGAGGCAAAGGGGAACGGGAGGGGTGACGCCGGCCGGGCCCCGGCGGGCCATGAGGGGCGGGCGCGCGGCCGGCAGGTGGCGCCGCCAGCTCCGCGGCGCGCGCGGGGGAGGGGTCGCGGCAGCCCCGGCCTGAGGGAAGCGGGGCCGCCCGGAGCGCGGCGCCTTGCGGAGGGGGATTTTCACCTAAAAATCCCTTCGGAAGCTGCTGAACCGCCCAGTACCTGGCACAGGGCATTAAAATTAATGGCTCTGGTTTGTAGAGCTGTTCTGCTTTCCTTTATAACGTTAGGGAAAGGAGGAGTATAAAGTGAGTGATGTCTCTTTTGATTTTATTTCCTCAAGAAGCAAACAACATACACAAAACTGATTGGAAAAACATAACCTTGAATGAGAATTTACACACACATAAAGGGGAATTTGCAGGTAAATTAGTTAATACTACAAAGTTGTTACCCAATACAGCTGTCCAACATACATCATATAATGTTTGACATTGTAACATCCAAGCACATGATTTCCATGAAAAAAATAAATCAAAACCCAAAAGTTGTTGCTGTAAATGGCTTCTGGTCACTCTTCGAAGTAGAAGCCTTTTTCATAATATTTTTCCTCCAGTTTACTGACTTATTTTTCTCCTTGTTCTCTCTTCTCTAATACCACAGGGGAAAAGAGCCAAAAGCTTACATGACTTTCCAAGGGCTGCTTTTCACACTAGAAAGAAAACCTAATAAGTACAGTATTTCCCAAGAAAATATTATGAACAACTATGTTTCAGACAATGAGCAGCCCAACAAGACCTTGGAAAGAGCTCATCTGTTCTTCAGATTGTCTGACCCACCATGACTGAAACATCAGCTTCAGCTTTATGCCACAGAGACACACTGCTTGATTTTGGCAGGGAATTCACCTTCCCATTGTATAGACACTAGCGAAAACAGTGGTCCTCAGTCTTGAAATTTGTGTTTAGTGGCACAAGTTATTGAGATACCCAGGAAGTGCCATGAAAATGGTCCAACATCTATGAAAGACACATGGTACGAGACCTACAGAGCAAAACTTATGTGGCTCTTTGGAATGATGAAAGATGTACAAATAAAAATGTATGTGTTTGGGGTTTTTTTCCATTTCAGTGATGTAGCTGAAAGATAATGTACCTCTCCCAGCCTGAGTGAGGCCACGAAGGGAGACACAAAAAAGAGTTAAATCAGCCATACAAAGGCCATGAGCAGGACACAGTTTCTGTGCCAGTGGCATGGCTGACCTGTCTAGTGTTACTGTCTGGACTTGAGAAGCTTGTTAATGGTTTTTGTATTCTGTAAATACTCCCGTGAATGGGATATCAAGGGGAGAGAGAAGAGCTAATTACCCTGACTTCATCTCTGCCCAATTTCCTCCCTGGTTAAATAGAGCTGACAAATGCCTTACATGGAGATTAAAACTACTTTGTCATGGAAAATTGTAATTAAGGCTGATCATCTAGTTCTGTAGAAGCTCCAATCAGCCTGGTGGTAGCTCGAGGAGTCCAGTGGCTGTTTGATTCGACAAGAATGGCAGAACCCTGCATATCTTGATAAATCTGACAGGCCTTTAGGCAGCTAAAAAGAAACCCCAACAATGGCTAGCTGTTTCACTGGTTAAAAAGCAATGGTCAGGCATTGGTCACTTCCTTAGCTGGCAGAAGGGGTTTTGAGAATGCAACATTTTTATATTAGTTTTCTATCTTTCTATCTTTCTTACTATTTTCACTAGTGAATCTAAGAAAGATGGAAATGAGTGGGGAATAAAATCTGTAGGGTCAGAGTTTAGCTTTTCCAGAGTAGTACTACATTCAAGGAAAATGAAAATATTACTTTTTTTTTCCTTTCCTTTCCATTTGTAAAGGAAGCATTAGAGTCAATGCTGAGCTAACGCATGGTGTCAGGTAATGTTGGAATGGAGCTGACCCCAGGCCTGTATATGCCATGGGGCTGCATTCCTCACCCCATCACCTGTGCTCTGAGTTGCCTTCCAGTACTGACAGGTTTTTCATTAAGGACCCCTCAAATTCTGGTCTCTAGTAAGGTTGTGACCTGGGAGGAAGATTAGTTTATCGTTTAAAGCTTCCCAGGTTAAGCTTAGCTTGTCTCTGTCCAGGTATGTGTAACAGCAGAGCTCTGGGGTGCAGCCTTCACCAGGGAGTGCTGTGGAGACAGGAGTGCTCACTTTCACACTAGGGCTGGCTTTCCTCCTTTTTCTTTTCTTAGGAGCAGGTATGAAGGGCCTGGTTGAACTGGTCTCTGTCTTTCAAGACAAATATTTAGCCAAACACCAGCACCTGCTCAATGTCATCTTTTCAAAGCTCTCTGGAATCTTCTGTTCCCTCATAGGGGGCTGCATCTTGGGTTGACTGTTAGCAGGGAAGACACCCATTGTGGTCACAAAGCTTAGGCAAAAGAGAAAAGATGAGGGGACCTGCAAACCTGACAGCACCCACCATCTGCAAATGCCTTTCCCACATCTCCAGTTCTTCAAAGCCAAGGTGTGGGCTCAAGTGTGTCAGCAACAGCCTCATCACCACCAAATACCAAGGGCATAAAACTTCTGTGTTCAGTGCTATTATGTAGGTAGCAGCAGAGTTCCTTTTGGTGCTAATGGTGCCAGGGTGCTGCTCTGCTGTGACTTCCTATGTCCTTTTCACAGGTGCTGCTTAGCAGGATCTGACTCCCTGTTCCACAGCAAGTGTGTCTCTCTTGTTTCCAGACACATGACCTTGTATTTGTATGCATTGATTCTCAATTAACTCTGAGCTGCTTCTGTCCACCTCTGGCTTTGAGCAAGATGAGAGCATAGGATAGGCCTAATGTGCATTGATTTGGGAAAAAAAAAATGTGTAAAAACACGTTTAAACTAGATTGCACCGGCTCCTGAACTCACTAGGAACAAAGTCCTCTTTAAAAATCAAGCTTCTGTGGAAACTAGAATGAACAGCTCAAGTGAACACTTCAGAGTGGTCCTTTGCATCTATTCTTTTGTCTCAGTATAAAAGTCAAGAAAATAAGCTGGAGTTATGTTTTAGTCTTCTATGCAGAAAGACAAGGAGTGCAATCTCTCTCTCATTTTCCTTCTGATTAGGTTATTCTGTTCAAGTTATGATGTGGATCCAACTTGCAGCAAAGCAATTTCATTTCTCTTTTGAGAAGGAGGAGAGATGAGAACAGAGAACAAGGACCATCAGAACGGCAGGGTACCAAGTGAGACACATAAAGTGTCAAATAGAATATAGGCATCTCCATCTCCTGTGTGCTATTCCTGCCAAAGTGAAATGGGATAGTGTTGAAACACTGAAATACACTGACCCTTTAAGCACCAAATTGTATCCTGAGGAGACTGAGCACTACACCTCTGACAGACAGGTGAGTCCTCCTCAGCATGCCAGGGCTGGGGGTTTTAAAGTGAAGCGTGGTGTAAGATCAGCCCGTTTCCTTAAGGAGTATCGTTCTGTGCTGTCTTATTAAGGAACCACAAAAGTTGTAACGTTACTCATTAATGAAGTTCAAGGGTGAAAAAGGGGCAATAGGGACAGGATGATGACAAGAAATAACATGAGAGCAGATGTGACCTTTCAAGCCAACTGGGCTAACTGAGTGAGAGCTTGCAGGGGCACAAAAATGTTCACGTTAGATTAAGTTTTTCTTCAGACTGCTGAAGAGCTGTTTACTTGTTCTGCTGATTGCCTCTGGCCAGTTTTAATCCTGAGAGTATGCCTGCCTTGTTCTCTGCTTTGATCTCTTTCTTTCTGAGTCAAAACACAAAGATGTTATTAAGATAAATTAGTAAAGACAGCTCAGGAACTGGGTGGGAAATGCTGATCATCATCTCCCCTGGAGATAAAGTAATCCCCATGCTCAATCAATTCAGAGTAACAGCCCTGAACAACTCCTTTGAAACATGGGAAAACAATGGTGCTCTATGAATTGATTGTATTTGGCCTAATTGTAGAAGACCTTTGAATAGGACTACTTAGAAATAAACTGGAGAGAGTGCTAGAAATATGCAAAAGAGTGCTGAACAGACTAGCATGGACTGAGTAACCTGTATTCTGCAGCATTAAATACTCTCTCTCTGTGCAGGCCTGGTTTCATTAACTGTCATAAGCAAAGGAGTGGAAGTGCTCTGGAAAAAAAAAAGGCTATATAAACTTTAGTAAAGAAAAACACATGAGTATCTGAATGATGTGCCACTGTTTCCATTTGAGAGCAGCCCTCAGGATTTGTTTGGTTTTGAGCAAAATGAATGAAAGTTGCAGTTTGTGCTTTCAGTGTCTCTGCCCTGAGAGGACAGACCCTTTTGGGAGCATATAGGTTAAACTGGTTAACTTGAGCAATTGGAGATGACAAATACCCTAAAAAGAGAAGATAAGTTCAAGAGTTATTCTGAACAGAGAGATTAATAGCATCAGGGTATTTAGATACTAATTTCACTAAGAAAACTGACTTAAACTGAGCCTGCATCTATAATGCAAACCACTATATAACAACTGCACTCTGCAGTAATTTCTGCTTCTAGAATAATCACTAATGGAAACAATGACCTATTGACATAGTTTCTCCTAAACAAGACAGTAAAGAATGCTTTAAACATTGCCTTTTACAAAGATCAGTGTAAATCTGAGATATAAAATAATTATTGTACAGCTGCCAGTGAGTTTTATAATACATGAAAGTCAATGAACATTTAACATTGCCTGCAGACCTGAAGGGCACATATCAGAAGCATCATAAAACACCGGGGTACATTGCAGAAAACAGGATGGGGTCGTATGTCAGTGCTTATAGCAATGTTCATGACTCTCCATCAGCCTACTAGGGAGTCTAACCCTGTTAAACAAAAATTTGAGGGTTTTTTAAATTGTGTTTTCTTTTCTGTGGTAACTCCAAGACTCCACTTTGACTTGCAGGCCTAATGAGGAGTTGCTTTTCAAGTATCAGTGGGTAGAAAACCTAAGCATCTTTTGACAAGCTTCTGCTTAGAGAAACTTGTACCATAGGGAACAGTGAGGAGTAATTGTGAATATAGGCATCTCTGTGTTTTTGTTTTAGAGCAAAATAGAAATGACAGTGTGATTGGATGCTGGGATCAGTCAGGATAGGGCGAGCCAAGGATCTGAGGAAATCCTCCCTGGAAGTCCATGAAATTGGACATGTTTTTGACCTTGAACCTTCAGTTAAACAAAGCTGAATTTTTGTTTGTTTCCAAGTTCTATTCCTTCTGGTCTAAAATGGAGAATAAGTGAAGTGAGCACAAACAGGACGTGTCTCTGAGGCACAGGAGTTGCTCTAAGGCTGTCATAGGGAGCTGCACAGCAGGCAAGGTCAGGACTGAGCAAATAAAAGAAAAGGAGCTACAGTATGAAGTATTATGATTTTTTTCCCTCCTTCCTTTTTTTTTTTTTTTTTTTTTTTTTTTTTTTTTTTTTTTTTTTTTTTTTTTGTCCTAGGCTTTTCCCAGAAGAATACTGCTGAAAAGCACAGCATCTCAATGCTCACTTCCAAAGTGTGATTGTGTTGCAGTTGAAAATGGGATCAAGGAATGTAGGGAAGCTTCTTTCTTGCAGCTCATCCAGCCATACACACAGTGCTTGCTTCAGGTGACTGTTCACAAGGATCTGGTGTTTGGGGCTGATGCAGCATTTCAGTGCAAGTTAAAAGGGCCCATGTCAGAAATGACAGAATTGGCTTGGAGGTGAATTTTGTGGATAATAAAATAGTAGTGTGCATTTAAATGGCAAATTTCATTTATAGCTGTTGAACTGCTTTGGCATAACAGCTCAAGGGACAATACTGCCTCAATTTAACAGGAGAAATATCAGCCCCTTGCCACATTGGCTTTCTCAAGGTCATGCAAGGAATTCCTGAAGAACTGGAAATATAACCCAATTAAACTGGCTTCTAAGTCTACAGTCCTGTTTATGGCTCAGTATTAAGCCAGGTCCTACTCCTTGGGGCAGAGGAGGAAACATTTCTCTGTATGCTTTTGCCTGGGCTGAATTACTTGGAAGAGCCAGTTACCAGCAAAAGAAATCTTTTAAGCTTTTCCACCTTTAAAACAGGCTGACTCTCCTCAAGGTACGAAGGAAGCAGTAGGAACCAATCAGTTGGGTCAGGATAGATGCAGCTGTTGGTTACCAGAAGTTAATGCCTTCCAAATGAGCCTGAAGTGACTGCAAAGTGGAGGACAGTTGATCCAAGCTCTCTTCTCTGGCTGTGAGGCACTGTGGCTATGTGATAGAGCTTTTCAAGGATGGACTGCATTTGTGGGTTGTCATGCACCCTAACTTTGTGTAGCCCTGTAGCTCAGTATTTACTGTACTCATGGCAACACACATTGCTGTTGTTTATAACAAGCTGGAGGTTCTGCAGGAGCTCTGTAAGGCCTCAGGACTTACGGCTTTGTCTGGGCTTGTCTTGGCCTGTCTGGGGCTTTGCTTTGGTTTGTTTAGCTGTGGCAGCAACTTCCTAACGAGCAGGTGACTATTACACAGTTTGTTCTGCTCTTGCTCAGCTTTGTACAATTGTGTGATTTAACCATAGTTTTAATTTAGCTGAGAGTAACAAGTGGTTATTTTATGTGGAATGAAGAATGCAGGGCCTTAGCAAAATGATGTGGCGGAGAGGACTATAAATGGGGTATGGTGGCACATGCCTCCAAAGAAAAGCTACTGGATGCACTGCAGAGGAGTACAGATCTGAGATGTCAGTAGAGGGCATGGGATGATACTTGAGCCTCCAGAGCAATAAACAACACATCAGTGGTCAATGACTAATAGTTAAATAAAGGCAGACCTGACAACTGGTACAAGTGGTTTTAGGAGTAAAAAAGTATTCAGTATATATAAAATCTTATATATGGTGTGAGGCCAGCCACCTTAGGATCAAGGTGGGCAGTGGCAAGGTGAGTGTAAAGTGGAGAAGGGGTAGGGGTATGTGTTACAGTTTCACCTTTATTCTTATTGAGAGTTAAGAGCATTCCCCTTTTTTTCCACTATAAGAATTAGATCAAGATTAATATTCAGTGGTTGCAAGTTAAAGATTCAGTGACAGTAACAGTTGGATTCTCTCGTAAGTTCTGTCTTTTTGGCCATATCAGGACTTTTGAACACAGTGCATCCAAATGCCTTCCTAAAAAGGTTGTCATCACATATTGAGAATACTAAGCAAAAAGCTGTGGGAGTGAAATAACTCAGAAATTCCCTAAAGTCAATCCTACATGTTTTCCTTAGCCATTTATTTACAGGAAAATGAATTGCTTATTTGAACTGTAGGAGGTGAAACAACGTAATAAAATTCTGAAAAGGCATCCCTATGATTTAGCTGTTTCAGTCAAATAGGAATTTTTTACTCAGGATGTTTGCTATCAGTACTTCAATAAGCTTTGGGAAAAGTTGTTTACACCATATGTTTTTGAAGGAAAAGAAGGTGAATAGATCATGAGTTTTAAGAGCTGATAAGTTGTTTGTTATTGATTCATCCATTGCATGCAGTAAATATTCCATTCAGTTATTTCATGAGGCTGTATTCAGAATATAATGTGTCGTATTTTGGTTTGCCTTGGAGCATGGATATGCTACAAGAAACTTGTAATAACAAGATTTATTGTTATTTTGAGAATATGATTTGTATCATATGCCTTCATAATGAGGTTTGGCAATTGTACTGTGGCTTTTTTTTTCCCTGAGCAAGCATGAATATTAACATACCTTATCATAAAACAAACTCTAATTAAAAACATTTTAGATGTAATTTACAACAATCTGGTAGATTTTCTAGTTCAGTTTAAATATATTTCTTGAAAAATCTTCCAGTACATCAGTCAAATTTGCTGATAGTAAAATTTTCACTTGATTAATTTTAATGGCAAATTTGATTCAGTATAAAGAGATCTCCAAATAAGACTTTGGTTCTAATTCTCATAGTGCAGCTATTGGCTATCAAGCAATTTCCCATTAAGATGCAGCATGAAAGTGGTATCACTATGAAATAAGCATTTTGAGTACCTGAATACTCTGAGAAGCAGAGTTCTGGATTGATTTCTCATGTCAAACTTGTAAAGACCTTGTAATGTGAGATCTTTTTTCCACATCAAATATTCCCCTTGTAAGCATCTTGGGTTTTGAGCTGCGGCTCCTATTTCTTCCCTGAATTATGATACTTGGCTTGGAACTTTGTACTGCAGTACTGGGACTTTGGCCCAGAAAGTAGGACAAGCAGTGATGGGAGATTCGGATTTACCAACAGCATATGACTGGCCTGCAAATTTCAGGATTGAATTAGTTTCCTTAAAAGCCCATGAAGATTACAAAACAAGGTGAAACAGTGGCCAGCATCCTCATTAGCTACGGCTGATGCTGCATAGCAAAATTTCATTAAGGACTTTGTAGTGGCAGGTCATGCCAAAGTATCCTGCGTGAATTGGCCAGTGTCTTTCCTTCCTGCCTGCCTCTGAACGACTTGTCTGATTGCCTCTGGAAATGGAGTTTATAAACTCTTACCTGACTCCCATGTGCTGCCAACTGGCCTACAGAATGTAGCTGGAAATGAGGCAATCATTTGAGGAGTTTCAATTTCTATTTCTCTCTCTCCCCCACTGCCCTGAATGTTTATGTGGCCTGAAAACATCTTCATGCCTGAAGAATATCTGTGGAACATGTGACATCTTGCTGAATGTAGAGGGAAAAAATTAAGCCCTTTACTGCTGACCAGAGATGACAACTTCGTAGTAAAGTAACTATGCTGAGGATCCATGTGTGTACTCTTGAAAAGAACTTTTGTATACACCACATATCTTAGCAAGAACAGTCAGTTATTTCTGGATTTTTTTGCTGAACCATACAGATGATCTGGTAATGATGGAAAATTTAATTTAACAGAAGTATTGAAGCTATGTACAAGTTAAGAAAAAGCAGTTAATGTACATTTTATCTTTCCTGCTGTCCTTGATGGCATCTTCTATGTTGGATCACAGCTGCCTCCCTCAGATAGCGTCTGCCACCATGTCACCTCTTGTTCTTGCTGAGCCACAGAACACTTCTGTTGGTGGAACAGGAGTTTCATCTCCTCAAAGGGCTGCCCACACTTCAGCCTTGCATCACATCATTGAAGGAACTTCCCTCAGTGTAATTGCTACTCACTGCAATGGCAGCCACCCTATGACTTGTGAGTCCTGCTCCTGACTTCACAGTGCCTCTCAGGGCTCACAGGACACTCGAGTCAGCCCTTACCTGGAGGCTGTAATAAACCTCACCGGAGTCTCTAGCCCACTCCATAGTTTTTTAGGGCAGATACAGCTGTGAGGTGAGTGCTCCCAGTATGGGGGCTGCAATATATAACCACCCCAGACAGGGATGTAGCACTGAGCTAATGGGAAATCAGAGCCAAAAAAATGGGCTTCTTGTTGCTGTGTAAAACCTGACATTGTCTGAATTCCTTCTTCCATGCTCTGACTTTGCTCTTTAAATTTCCATTTCCCTTTCTTCTGCCCCTGCCCGCCTTCTGTCATTGGCAATATAAACAATGTCAGTCCTGGCTCTTGTCAGTGACAGCAAGAGAAGAGAGCTTCTCTTTTTGCATAGAACCGGTGCAGTAGGATTGTAAGGAAAAAGAGAAGGCTGCCTCTTCCTTTTGTTTTGAGCATCATGTGACAGCCTATGATTGACTAAACTGTTGCTTGGTGTTTGCTGTGTGCATCTGTCTGGATGTGTGTCTGGGTAACATTTTTTCTGGTCTGTCTTGAAAATGGGAAAGGCTGGCAGCTTGTCTTGGTGTCAAAGAGAAGCTGCCTCCTCCTCCAGCATGTGTGTGCTTTTTGTCAAGGAATGTGGGCCCCCAAACTTGCCTGCCTTGTGAATTACCTGAAATACACAGTCGATGGATAGTACCTGTCAGCACATTTCACCAGACAGCTCCAGAGGGGAAACAGAGAGTTTAAATAATCATCTCTCTCCCCTGTGCATCAGGAAAGAGCGATAAAAAAATGGAGATAAAAGATTATTGAAGCCTTAGGACATTTCATCTCTTTTCCTTGGGGCAAATGTAGGTCTCTTTTCTATAGTAAACACATTTCAAGCTGTTCAGTTTTAAATTTATTTAGTGACAATACTTCCGAGCCTTCCCTGGAGAGGTTATTTTGTAATTTAATAGATGCTACTGTTGGGGAATTTTTTTTGTTCTAATTTTCTTAGTACTTAGTGGTTTTCATCTTTAAAGCACATTACAGACATTAAATAATCTGTAGACATTTACTGAGAGGTAGCTAAGCCATCACCTCTCCCACCATGAGCCTTTCTGTTAATAACTCTGCAGGAGCTCCATTCAACTTAACTCAAACCTGTATTTCTGCAGTTAAATCAGAATTTGTAGTATGGCAAAATGACAGGTCAGGTACAGTTATTTTTTTTCTGATTTTGTGTTTTCATTTTACATGTGCAAATTACTCATCTTTTCAGATGTCTCCGAACATTCAGCCTTAATGATGTTTTTGTTTTGCCAGCTGCATCTCATTGCTTTTAGCTCTACCCCAAACAACAATTCTTCCTTCAAGGAAGTACACCTTCCTTCAGGTGTACAAAGTGTGCATGGATGGTTTATCCAATGTTGCCTTGTCTTTGCAGGGCTCAGCTCCTGCTTTTAGAAGGAGATGCCTACCCTCCTTCTAGGCCATCTTCTATACTGACATCAAACTCATCTGGCACCTCCAAGGACCAGCTTGTGGTCACATCTGTGTTTCCTCTCTCCTCCCAAAAGCTGCTTCATTGCCCAAAGCTTCTAGAGATATTACTGCTGACTCTCCTGTGTGCCACTCCATGTAGAACAACAACTCCACTGCAGCTCAGAATAAACTTCGTGTCTAAATACTGAAGAAATTTATCAGGAGGACACAGATCTCAGGAGATGACAACAGTGCCCAATAATGCCCTTATGGGAATGAAAAGTGTACAAAGACTCTCTGTGATGGATGGTCAGCTCTCTGTTGTGGACAGTCAATTGAATGCCTCTAGTTAGCCTGTTGCCCAAAATGTCCTAGAGCTCGCTCAGGGCCCTGTCAAGTTGCCCTTGGCGAGCCTGTGTCCTTGAACCCTCACCCTGGCTGCTGGGCTGTCATTGAGAAGGCTGAGGTGTGTGTTGTTCTGCCTTCTGAGAGTCCCTCTGCAGTCTGTGTGAACCCAGAGCCAGTGCCAATGTGGATTTTAAAACAGATTGGTCAGAACTAAATTTTTCAGGTCGGAAAGACTGAAAGGCTGCTCGTGAGGGTCACATTGTGGCCTTGTTTCACCCCTTTGCCTGCTTAAACAGAGCCCCAGACAAAAGCATTCATTACACTTGGCCACTCATGTTTTTGGGCATATATATTTGCACTAGATTTTGATATAGAGGTATTAAAAACAAGCTCTTGACCGGGACTGTGGCCTTCTCTCTTCAAGCAGCAGTTAGAGGGCTGTGTGCTCTCAGGCAAGAGTTGCCTGTGCTGTGCCAGTGTGAATTGCCCTACATTTCTGCTACCCTGCAATGTGTATACAGCTAAAAATAGCACTGGCCTTTTAACCAGCACACTGCACACCCAGCACTTACCTGAGAGAAGGCAAACATGGGCACATGGAACTAGGAAATTCAAGGCAGCGATCAAAAGAGCATTTGTCTGCTTTGTTCTCCACATAATTCCTCTTGTGGATTGGGCTGTCACTTTAAATGTAGCAAGTGCCTGTGTATTCAGCTCGCACCACTCCAGAGGGCAAGTTCACCTGTTTTGCATTTTATAATCTGGTATTTCAGGGCAGTGCCTGAAACTGTTCCCTTTTTAATAGTTAACTCCAGGAGAGAGTTACATACTGCCTCAAACCCAGTAAATGGTTTAAAGAAGTATTTGCTATAGGACCTTGGCTTTGTAAGGTTCTAGTCTGCCTCCTGTTTTCACTTGGGTTAGCCTGCACAATGCAGAGCCATATGTTATCCTGACACATCTGGCAAAGCAGATCAGAATTTAGTCTGATATAAAATTTCAGGTCAGTCAGAAAACACAGTTTCAGTCACTGTCACAGACACATTTAAGTTAAAGTCCGAAATAAAAGCCCTCTGTATATTTGTTTATTACTGGTTAATCTTCTCTGCTGAATGCCACATAAAGAAATATTGCTCACCAGTTTACTGGCTGTAAAACTGGCATTTCAGTTTTGGGGCGATGATCTTGGAGGAAGGCCTGTATCCTGCACAGTTTCACTGATAGCACATGCCTTCCACTGGCACCTCCTGTGGGAGGTTTGCACTCCATTTCAGATTTGTCAGCAAGACTAATGCCAGTCCTCCTGAGCATCACGAGTCCAGAGACAGTATGGTCCCATGACAAAATCCCTAAGTCACACTACAGTACCCGATGTAAATAGATCTCCAGAAGATATTCCATAGTCTGGGAGTTTGTATATCTGTTCTGGGACAATGTGATGGCACAGGATAGTTTTGTTGAAAGGTGCTGTAAGTGAGTGGGACAGCTGAAGGTGTAGCTCCCTGTACAAAGCTGAAATGCACAACTGGGTAAAGACCCTGTAGCATGAGCAATATCAGGCATTTTAACATTGTATTCCCTGATTTGGAACTCTCTGAACTCTTGCTTCCATCCTTTGTCTTTACTATCCTCAAAATCTGTGCAACAAGGCAACAAAACCTTTTGAAGTAATTGGTTTACTTCAGTTGTTTGCATCAGCAAACCTAATGAAAGCAAAAATACTGTAAGCAATATTCAAATGGTCACAAATACTTGGAGGTTTTTGTTGTTGCTCTGATCTAAAGCAGGCAGACAGTTCCTAGGGGTATAAAGCAAGGCATTGGGAATAGCAGAAAAGTATAGGCAGGTGATCATTGGATTAAAATGCATGGTGTGTATAAAACCTATCAAACCATTCTGTTAGCATTCAGTCTGTATGAATTTTATGATTAACTTTGTAATGTTAGCAGGAAAATTGCAGTGTTTTGAATTTCCATTGAAAAGTGCCAGAACAAGTGACCTGTCTGTTGTTCTGTGGTACAGGGCTAGAAGAAGAATACATGAAATTTTGCTGTCTCAAGGGACTTCACTTTGAATATGCTTGCAGAATAAACAGTGGTGACAAACAGGCCCCCCGGGCTATTTGGCCTGGCTCTATCTCTTACTCTCTGGCACATGATATTAAGGATGTTTTTAAGCATGTATTTCTAAAGTATGCCAATCTTGATAAGAGCTGCTTTGCTTTTTCTGTCCCTTAATTTCCTTCTCTTTGCTTGGCAGTCCTGGGAGGGAATAAGAGGGTTGAAATCACCACTAGTTGCATTGAGTTTAGCAGTATTTACAAGTACTGTTATAACTAAATTATCTGTCCATCCAGCCAGAAAGACTAGAAAAGGCTTAAAGCACTCTCCCTGACACACCAGCTGGGACTTCATTGACACACCAGCTGAACTTCATTGAAGGAAGCTCTGCATGTGTTTGACTGGGTCATATATGTTTATCATGTCTGGTTTATCCTTTCCTAAGATAAACATCCTACACCAGTCAGTCTCTTTTCAAGTAAAAAGGTGTCTATGTCTCCAGTTGTTCTCCCCTACAACCTCACCATGTGGTCTAACCTTTGATAATAAAACCCAAAGTGAGTTAACTTAGATATGAGTGGTGGTAGTCAGTGACATACACCATACCAAAGCTTGAAAATCATGAAGACAGATGTTTAAAAGGCTGAACACAAATGGGACTAAATGGACACTTTTGCTAATGGGATGATAGTAAAGGCTGAGAAGTAATGTTTACATTTACACAGCACTCAACCATAATGTTCCCATGAATCTTCAGAACATTGGTCCTCCACAACTGTGGATTGCCAAGTGATAGATAAGAACCCTAAAAACAATCTCTAAATGCCCATCCCCTCCAGGGTATGTCAAACTACAGAACATTTCTCTTAAACACAACAAAGTGGCTTAATCAATATCCTGCAGGATGAACGTTGTTCTTAGAGGAAAGGAACAGGGCTGCTCTGCCAGTGACTCTTGTCCTAACAGTGTTTGTGCCTTCTATCCGGCCAGGGAATTGCCTGTAAAGGGTATGGAAAAAGAGGGAGGGACCAAACCCCCTAACACTTCTAGTACAAAGGCCCCCAAATTCCACGTGCTGAGTGAGCATAGCAGTAGAACAGCAGAGGAGAGTATTGCCGCTCTGTTATATGAGGCATGCAACTTCAAGCACTCTGTTAATAATGTTGCTATTACATTTAGTAGTGCAGCTTAAATTTAAGAGCTAGATTTGCTCAGAAAGTCAGTATAAATAATTTAAATAAATATTCTAATTAGAGTAGTCATGAGAAAAGTATTTAGTAATTTTTTTTAAACTACACAGTGTTTTTATATTTGTTGCTATGTTAATCCCTCATAAACATGTTTTCGTTAACATTCTTTTTTATTGAATGCTAAGATTATTGCAAATGAAGGTCATAACAAAAGTTTTATACAATACAAAATTGCAAAGCAACCCTGCTAATTACTGCCAAAACCTTACTGCAGAGATGCCAAAGAAAATAGCTAGCAAGACTGCTGGAACAATGCCCTCACAAACTGACCAAGTGGACCTCAGCATGGGTAACCAGAATGTCTGGGGACTTCCCCATGGCTTGTGTGCAAGTAACTAGAAAGATGTTTGAGAGAGACGAGAGAAGTGTGACTTGGCCCCACATAGCAGAAAGCTGCCATGCTCCCAGTGGATGTGGTTAGGATGGAACATTTGCTTCCCCAGAAACTGAGTATTCTGTTCCATGTAAACAGTTGTGTTTTCATTCATTTCAAGCCATTTGTATTCCTCAGCTTTAAAAGTTACCAAATAACTCTTAGTGACTTCTCTGTGATGTCGTGCTTCACCCAGGATTGTCTGTGGGGAGCATTGTTCAGGAAGAAAATGTGTTTCATTCCCTCATTACTGGATGGCCATGTACATATAGACAGATAAATAGAGCAGTACGTGCCTTTTCTACGTGGAGAAATTGGAGGCACCTAAGTAAACCATTAAAATAATTTTCATTAGGGTGACACAACCCTCCCGGATGCATATAGACTAGATAACACCTGGCTTGTACTGATTTTTTCGATGCCAGTGATGGGATGAAACAGGTAGTTTTCTGTCTTGCAGTAGCAGTGTGTGTATGAATTGATTTTTCTAAACTGCATTGAATATATAACATATAATACAAACATATTATTCATGTGCCTTTTACTGTGAGAGTTGAAAACATAAAAAAATTGCTGTAGGACCAAAGCTATAGAGTTATAGAACTTTTTAACTTCTTAGGGGGGAAAAGGATGGGTTTGTAGTTTTAATTACAAAATTATGTGCCTAGCTTAGTACATTTTGCATATCAAACAGTGACAGTGTCATGTTGGTAAAGGATTTAGAGCACAAGTCTTATGAGAAGTGGATGAGGGAGCTGGGATTGTTTAGCCTGGAGAAAAGGAGGCTCAGGGGGGGCCTTATCACCCTCTATAACTGCCTGAAAAGAAGTTGTAGCAAGATGGGGCTCAATCTCTTCTCCCAGGTGGCAAGCAAGAGGTCAATAGGAAACTGCCTCAGGTTGTGGTAGTGGAGTTTTCTTCACCAGAGGGGTTGTCAAGGATTGGAACAGGCTGCCCAGGGAAGTGGTGGAGTCATCATGCCTGGAGGTATTTAAAAACCATGTAGATGTGGCACTGAGGGACATAGTTTAGTGATGAACTTGGCAGTGCTGGGTTAATGGTTGGACTTTATGTTCTTAGAGGTCTTCTTCAACCCGAAACACTTCTATGATTCTATATGAGCTGGTTCTCAACTCTTGAACAGACTGAGGTGTTCCTGAGATAAACATTCCATGTTTAAAATAAATTTAATTTAGCTGGTGCTAATGACCTATAATAAATGCATATTCTTTGATGAAACAGGGAAGTTGTGAGGGAGAAAATGCAATGATTTCTTTTTGGTGTGTGCAGTGCTTCCATTCTTCCTTGCTCTGGTGTGTGAGCCCCCAGGAATCTGGTTTTGGTACTTTTATGTGTGAAATGTTCCATGTTTCTAGTGGTGTAGAAAGAGAAAGAACATAGACAAGAAGTTTTTGGTGAAGATAAAATATCATGGCCCTATCCAAGTACAAGTGTTTTTCCTTTTTTTTGTAAATCTCCTCCTGCATGAATAGCTGATGGCTTCAGCAGTTAGGCCACTTGCTGATCTTGGACAGGCACGTGATAACAAAGAAGTTAAATGGCTTGCCTGCAGTCAGAAAGCAGAGTGTCTCATTCCCAAAAAGTTCCTACTCTTCATCCTCAAGACTGTTTTTCTTTCCCAAAGGCAGCTGCCTTCCTGCCTAGGCAAAAGATGTGCCTACTTTGATGTTTACAGTTCAGAAAAAGGGGTTTTCAGTCTGTGCTCAGACTGGATCCTGCTGGTGCTTTCTAATGGGTCTGTGACAGGTGTTGAGGAAAATCAAAGCTGTTATCAGTAGGCTGAACTTCAGTGTATTGGAACCTTCAGTCCCCACAGAAATTTTTCAGTCCCACATATTTAGAAAAAGTGGAAAATCATTGTCTTGAAATTGTAATTTCTAAGATTTGGAATAATATTCTTATGGGTAAAACTCTGTAGAGTGGATGTATCTCCCAAGTACCTTGTAATGCCACCTGAGATTCAGTTCTAGACACTTATTTTTATAAATATAAACTCCTCAAATATTAGATATTTAAATCTTTGTAATTTAATATTATTGGTATTGTAGTACTAACTATTAGTTATATAAACCAATATTATAATCATATATATTTATTAGAAATGCAATATCCCAGTGGCAGAATAAATTTTGCATTCTCAGGGATGTAATTTTACTATGTCTCAGTATTGTAGCACTGAAAATTTACTCTGCTAAACAAACAGCTTTCTGTGGACTTCTGAAACATGGTCAGCAGTTTTTAGTCTTTCTATTAAGTTTTTTTTTTAATTTGTGCAGTCCCTAATCTGGGGAGTTTAAATAGACCAGGATACTTTGGAATCAAATTTCTGGGCAGCCTCATAGGCAACATGGTAAAGTTGGGCAGTGCTCATTTCTTTTATTAACATGGATTAACATAAGATGTACCAAGAGGGCAGTGGTTCATTCTTTTACCCCAAACACTGCATTGGTTTGGTTTCTTTCATCCAGTTGTGTAATAAAATCTCCTCCTCCTATAAAGCAGCACTAGCTCCACATCCAGGAAGAGTGGACAGAGTAATCAGTGAATGCAGTAAATGGCTTAATTTCCATCAACATTTAGAAAGTATTTTTTAAAGTCTGGTAAAATTGTTTGGTTTATGGGTTGGTTTCTCAAAATTGCCTCTGTCAGTAGAGATCAGAGTAAGAAAATGAGTACAGACTGGCTCAAACCACAGAATCTGAAACAGAAAAACAGCCTTGAAAGTTTTGGTTGTTTATATTTAGGGGTCCACATCATCCAATTGTAGCAAGGGAGGGAAGACACCTGTTTGGATTTCCTCCCAGATTTCCTTAAATATGAGAACAGTTTTAGCTCTGGGAGTTTGGTTTGGTCCCATTTGCAGTTGCAAGAGTATACAGCTGTGGAAGAGCAGTGACAGAAAGACAAGGGTTATGTGGAGGAGTAATTATTCACAGCTACAATGCAGGAATAGACAGGATGTTGGTAAGGTTGCTTAGCAGCTGTATTCCCACAGTCCAAGCTCTGCTGTGTTTCCATTGAGGATCTAATGTGCTTTCTGTTAAAGTAATGCGGTTCATGGTCTAGGAGGGTATATTTAAAGAAAGAACAGCTTACTGGGCTTTTCTTATAATTAAAGCACAGTCATTGTCCACTGACTTCTATTCCTAATACACAAACTGAAAGCTGAGCTGACCACATTAGCCTGCTTTGGAACCAGAGCTTGTTACAATAGGCTATGACTGTCTTTTTGCTCTCACTGGAAGTCTTTCAATCTCATAGCCTTGCTGGAAAGACTGATGGCCAGGTCTGGGCCACCACACACTGATATGACTAGATGTGAGGTGCCTGGCAATCTCCACCTGAGTTAAACATCTGCTGCTCTCTGTAGACCAATGTTCCTCCTGACTCCTGCTTGACAGGAATCCTACAGGGACCCTAAGCAGAGTTGTCTGTTTTGGACTCTGTCCCTGGCAGCCCATCCTATCCCTTCTGATTATCCCTGCTGCTGCTTGTCTAGCAACTGCTCAACAGCCATAGTTCACAGGTTCTGGCATAATTGGTACTGATTTAAACTGCCAGTCTGTAAAATGAAATTATATATACCAGGAGCTGTTTCAAAAACTCTGATGGTGTCCAGGGAGCTGTGGGGCTGGAATATTTGTTTTCCACCCTGCAGCAGCTGAACTATGCAGCAGGATGGGAACCTCCAAGAAAGGAATGAAGCAGATAACTGGGACAGAGATAAGTTTCAGTCTTCCCATTTGAAAACAGAATTAGCAATACCAGCAGGAATTTTAGAGGTGGAAAGCCCTGTATTAAAATCAGATGTCACTACAGAACCTCACACAGAAGCAGTATATACACCAGGAGTAAGAAATAAGTTAGGGGTGAAGCCACTAGCAAAAGTAAGATTGTGTCGTCAGTTTTTCATGTATAGCCTTTCAAGGTTCTTATATGCAATACTTTTCCCTTTGTTTAAAATAAGCTTTGTTCCCATATTGACTCAGTGTATGTGTGTGCATGGAACTTCACTAGACATGGAGGAGTTACAGAAAGGCAGTAGGGAGGGATGGGCAGGTGAAACTCATACTCTTATTAATGACACTTTTCTACACTGCAATCACAGCAACAAAGGTGATGGTTATTCTTCTTCTGTTGCCTGGCACAATGAGTTCTGGAGTGTATAGAGCAAACAGTGGTTCTCCAGAAGGACTGGATACAGCTCATCCACAGCCTTGATTACTGCTCTAAATATTGTATATTCTTTTGTGTGGCATCGTATCTCAGTGTTCCTGTGCTGACTGCACATCACCTGGGCTTTTCTTCTGTGTTTTCCCACATGCCACCCACCAGAGAATAGGTCATACACATCAGAAAGTTACATGAGACATGGTGCCATCTCTTTCTTCAAGTATAAGAAAAGCCATACCAATGAACTACCTCTAAATCATGTAGGATGTAACTGCTCCCTCCTGCACTTTTAGCTGTCTCATCTTCCACTATTGCTTGTAACTCATGCATGGTCTGGCCTGTGGGACCAGGAGAGGCTGGGGATGAGAGTGTGGGCAGTGGATGTCTCTGTGTCCGTGCCATTGAACTCAGATGATGAGAAACGTAGGACAGAGAGGGTTGTCTGTGCCTGGGGTGCGTGGAGGAAAAGATAGGCTGATTATAGATCTACCGATCAAAAACATTGCTCTGCTTTGAAAGTGGTCTGAATCCCATCCAGGCTGCTTGCATTAACATCCCCTCTGCAATAGGAAATAATCTCCTACACTACCCTGAAATGACTCTTGGTCTTAGTTTAGTGTCCCCAGCAACTTCTATAGCAGTGGCGGTTGTTCAAATGGGAAGACTTTCACATTATTTTCTTGGTTCCCCAATGCTCTCTCTATCCAGGTATCTGCACTGCTGGTGCTCAAGGTGCGGAAGAAACACCTGGGGAAATTTTTAGAGAGTCTTTTGTACTGTTTCTATTATATATCACCATTGAGACATGTTCAGAGTGCCCCACAAGTAAAATGCGTCTCTCTGCAGCTCAAAAGGATATATTATTGAAGTCAGTTTAAAAGAGACAGCTGGGTTTGGCTTTGGTGTGGTTTTTTTTGTTGGTTTTTTGTTTGTTTGTTTGTTTGTTTGTTTGTTTGTTTTTTGGTTTTGTTTTGTTTTATTTATTTATTTTTCAAAAATCTATTAACAGTCTATTTTTGGAGACAAAAGGTATTGTGCACCTAGTTTAATACATATTTATTTTGGAATTCATCTTGCTGTAGTAGATACCACAGTCAGAGGTCTTTCCTGGCTGACTGCAGCTGTTGAAGTCAAGAGAAAATAAGTGCATGCAGAAGAAAATATGTGTGTTTCAGAAGCTACCAGATGAAAAGCTGCAAACTGAGCATTTTTAACAATCTCGTCCCCTGTTAAAAATGAATATTCTGCTTTGGATTGGTTTTGATGAACTTCCCTCTTCAAGAAGCAAACTGCATAATTGCTCCATTATATTTTGTGTTTAAGGCAAAGAAGACATGGGATGTGGCTGAGCAGTCATCACTCAAGCCTAGTAAAGTGGGTATCATTCCTCTTTCTGAGCTTCATCCTTCATTGTACTAAGAACATATTAGATATTTACAGCAATATAATCCTTAACAGCTACGTATGTGCACCAGATGTACACGTTGGTACTTCCATGAAGCTATCTTTGCCATGAATTATAGAATAAAATCACAGAATCATTTAGAATTGAAAAAGTCTTTAAGATCATAGAATCCAGGCATTAACCTAACACTGCCAAGTCCACCACGAAACCATGTCTGTAATGACCACATGTCCATGTCTTTTAAATACCTCCAGGGTTGGTGATTCCACCACTTCCCTGGCAACCTGTTCCAATGCTTGACAACCCTTTTGATGAAGAAATTTTTCCTAATATCCAATCTAAATCTTCCCTGGCACAACTTGAGGCCATTGAGGCCAATCACTGCCCTGGTCCTGATGGACACATTCCTGACTCAGGCCAGGATGCCATTGGCCTTCCTGGCCACCTGGGCACCACTGGCTCATGTTCAGCTGTTGCTGACCAGCACCCCCAGGTCCTTTTCTGCTGGGCAGCTTTCCAGACACTCTGCCCCCAGCCTGTAGCACTGCCTGGGGTTGTTGTGACCCAAGGGCAGGATCCAGCACTTGGCCCTGTTGAATCTCATTGGCTCATTGATCCAGCCTGTCCACATCTCTTTGCACAGCTTTCCTGCTATCCAGCAGATCAACACTCCTGCCCAGCTTGGCCTCACCTGCAAACTGACTATGGGTGCACTCAATCCTCTTGTTCAGGTCATTGATAAAGATATTAAAAAAGGATGGCCCTAGTACTGAGACCACTGGTGACCAGCCACCAGCTGGATGTAACTCCGTTCTCCACCACTGTCTGAGCTGGACCATCCAGGCAGTTCTGCTGACCCTCCCTCCTTACTCAAAACTCAAAAACTCTGTCATTTCTTGTTCAGTGTGCCCATCATGGCCTCCAACCCTCACATCACCCACCAGTTCTCTGTCCACAGGTCTAGTGGGGCACCTTCCCTGGTTGGCTCACTTAGGAACCTGTTCCCTCTCTTCTCTATTGTATTTCCAGCAGATGTTTGTTAAGTGGAAATCTGCCATGAGAAAAAGGGCTAGTGATTGTGAGACTTTTCTCAGCTGCTTAGAGAATATTTCAGCTGCCTCTTCATCCTGGATAACAGACTCCCACATGATATCTTCCTTGTTGGTCTTCTGCCTGATTCTTACCCATAAATAGTCCACCATGTTGTCACCATTGTCGAGCTCTAGGCAATCAAGACACACCCTAATCTACAGGGCCACCACACCACCTCTTCTTCCTTGCCTATCCCTTCTGAAGAATTTATAGCCATCCATTGCAGCACTCCAGTTGTACAACTCATGCCATCACATTTTCGTGATGGCAACTATGTCATAGTCTTGCTGCTGCACAATGCTTTAACAGAAGATTGAACTTTCCTACTTACCTCCTAGGTGACAAAGTGATCCCTGACATCAGTTGGCCACCGCTGAGTTGCTTTCAAGATGCTTGCCTTAATTTTCTGGTTTTGCATTCATATTTAGTGCTAAGATGTCTTTTATTCATTCACTATGTACACAAGTGCACTTCAGCATTTTTCCCATGTCTGGAGAATTCGCTACTTCTCTGCTATGGAAAAAGTCCCCACTTTTCATCAGCGGTAATGGCCAGGTTTCTCTCTAATGTTGTTTTGACATGTTTCAATTTTTCCTTCCAAAAGGAAAGTATTTACTTGTTTATTATCAGCTCTAAAGTCAAGGTTTTACTGTTCACAGAAATAAATTGCTTATTATCACCGCAATTCTCTTTTCCAAAGCCTGATGAAAACCACTTTTAATGGAAATTAACAATGGCTATTACTGAAGAGAGGAACAAAAATCCTTTTTCTTATCTGTCCTATTAATAGTTACCAAGAAATGTCAGGTGACAATGTAGAAAAAGTAGATAAAAATCAAGTCATGTTTTAATCTTATTTAGTTTCTTGTAGTGATGAACCAGAAGAGACCCTAATTATGCAGTTACATGACTTAAATAGTCTTGCTGTTGCAGATAATTACATTTGCAACATGTCTTGAAAGTGTTAGTGGAGTTATGGAGCTGATGCTAAAATAAATTTTTCATTTAATGCTTCCATACAGAGGCAGTGATATATCTCTGTTTGAAAATGTGGCATTAATTTCTCAAGTAGTGGTAACACCACTTTTTTGAGTTTAAGGTGATAGGTGCTTCAGAGGCTCTTTGTGCCTTTCTTCACATTTTATTCCGTTGGGAAAGCAAAAAAGAAGGTTTTCATATGTCACCCAACATGGAGACAGTTTATCCAGCAGATTTACCCAAAGAACATAGTGTTTTCAACACAATTGCATTTTGTAGGCAGGACACTTCACTAGACTCTGGATTGCACTCACAGCTTAGTCATTTGCATTCCAGTAATTAGGACAAACAGCTATGACTTTATATGATTCTGTTTTGGCCATGGCAGAATGTCAATTTGTTGCTTCAATACTGTCTCACTAGGAAACTCCACTGTCTTTTGTGTATTGTCGGGAGGATGGAAGTGCTATTGCTGGAAAACTTAAGACAATCTTTTGCTTCCGATTTTAGCTCTCTCTCCTAACACTCCTGAATATTTATCCATGTCTATCTTTAGAGCTTGAAATTGGAGCAATTGTTTAGCAATTATTGAATTGTATTTCTTTTTGCTCATTAATCAGAATGAAACTTTTGCCATTTAATCAGTCTATATTGTACAAAGAGATCTTGGAATGGCAGGTATAATGGGGAACTCAGAAATATAATATGCAATAAGTGTTAAAGTGCATAAGAAGTCATAGGATTTCAGCATAAATACAGTGAGATACAATGAGAGGATCATCTCCTCAGCTGCCTCTCACAATATATTTTTTGTTTATCCTGGAAGTCACTTACAGTCAAATTACCAACTTGTGCATAAGGAATTTGTTAAAGGAGAAAAAAAAAAATTTTCAAAAAATGTGCTTTCAAAAGTGTCCCTTGTTGATTGTACTTAGAGGAAACTGAAAGATGCATCCTTCTGCAAATAGTCTTCATTTTATTTTCTGGGGGTGGCAACACCTCAAACTTTTAGTGAATTCAGAACCACACTTTGGTACCTGTTTTCTGGCATGTCAAAAAGTTGGGTGAAAGTGCTGGATCAGAATGAAACTGTGCACCATCTGTTTTATTACAGTAAACAGTGTTAGGAAAAGGTCATGATCTGTATAAATAGAATCACAGAATAGGTTGGGTTGGAAGGGACCTTTAAAGGTCATCTAGTCCAAACCCCCTGGAATTAGCCAGGCACATCTTCAACTCAATCAGGTAGTCCTCACAGCTCAGTGAGAAGAACAGATGCAATATTATTCCAAGTGTTTTTCTTCCATGTGGTGCTTTTCCTCACTGTGCCAAGTGCCTGCAGGTAAAAGAAGGCAACGGCATTTCAGGGAAAGCTAGTGAGATTAAAAGGCCACGACATTCCTGCTGTCGGGAGGATGATACTTTGTCACCATATTCCTATCACTAAAGTAAAGCGCTTCCTTGTTCTGTTGCTGTTCACTCAGTCAGCCCATTGAGCAAACCAGCGTGAGAGGCTGCACATCAGTATTCAAGGCACACCATGACATGAGGGATCTGAAAGGGGGGCTTGTCTTGTTCCCTTTTAGATGGGATTGAAATTGCTGAGCATCTAGTTCTCATAGACCCCCTTTTTCACAGAGCCTCAAAGGGTTTCACAAAATTAACCACATTTAGCGGGTAATAAACATCTGGTGAAAGAAAAGTGAACGATTAGCCCTCGGCAGAGCCAGTGCTCTTGCTTTTTCCACTGGGCAGCGCTGCCTCACGCACTGTGTCTTGTCTCACCGGGAGCTGTGGGAAGGAGCCTGTTGCACCAAGGAGTGGGGCTCCAGGGGCCTTCCCAGGGGCTGCCGGCTGTGCCTGCGCCAGCCCCTCGCCCTGCTGGGCTCTGCCCAGGGAGCAGGGCAGCTCACGTCTCCCAGAACTGCCCTGCAGGCTTCCTGCATACCCAGCCGCCATCTCTGCATTCCACATTATTAGCAGGATCGTGTTCAGGACTGCGGGAGGCAGCGGTTGTTTTCCAAGAGAGTGTGATGGGTTTGCAATAGGGGACCTGTGGCACTTGGTTCTTGGCAAGTGCTGTGAGAGGCTATGGGTTGAGAGACTCAGGGAAGCTATTAATAGTCTCTATTGGGAAGCTTATATTGCCTCAATAACATGGATCATTAATTTTGCTTTTAATCATTAAGAAAATGCTTTTGTTTGATGGAATGTTTGGGACAAAATTAGATGAGATGTAAGAAACTTATCTGCTTTTCTCACTCATGTAGCATTAGCTATTAACTAAGTCACTAAGCTCTTAACTAACCTCTTTTTCATACTTTAAAGCTGATGGAATGAGTCTATTTGTACACCTACAAACTAGTATGCTACTAAACCATTATTTCAAGTTGTCTTGCTTTCTGAGCACTCTGTGTTCATACTTGAGAAACCTGGAGCAACAGACATGTAATGCAAGCAAAATGAAGGAAGTGTTACAGGGATCTACACAAGGCATTTATCCTGCATTTATATATATCCTGTATAAATAACAATTCCTAATGAAATTATGAGGAAACAAGTGGAATTTATTCCTGCTAATGTACATTATTGTCTCCTTTTTAAAAATGTTCACTACAAGATTAAGATGTCTTTGCCTCAAGTTCCCTTTCTCTGTCTCTCTCTCTCAGGTCAGCATGCAGTCTGTAATTCTCTACTCAGTGCCATTTTCACATGGTTCCTTCTCCTAAAAATCAAGCAGTAAAATAAGCCTTCCAGAGAAGGCTGTGATTCATAAAGGAAATAAGCAGTGCACCATGCACAAAAAATTCAGTGGCCTATGGATGGGTTAAAAATAGGAGGTGCATCTCTCTGGCTGTTTTCCTACCACCATGCCATACAATGAAGGACATAAATAGGTGTTCATGGCCAAACGACATCCTTATTTTGTCTCAGATGTAGGTGTTTGTACAAGAGTCACCAGCAATGGTAGGATTTACAGTTCTTCCCAAGGGTCTACAGCAGCAGCTGTGGTGCTTTGCCCACAGAGGCAGGGCTGGAGCCCAGGCAGAGCACTAAGGGCTTGTCCCACAGTCTTCGCAAACTGGCTGCTGCCAACAGAGCAAAATCACTGTGCTTACCTTTGCGTCTGTTGCAAATGATAGTTACTGCATCCAAAGATGCACAAGTGGCAGCTGCCCATTCCCAGAGTCAGATGTCACCACAAGCAGGTAGGAGTGAATGCCTCTCTGGAGACCCTCTCTGCTTTCTGACACAGTACAGGTGCCTTTTTCATGCCCTTGTTCCCCATTAGGCTGACAACACCTGCTCTGCCACTGCCTGCTTCTCTCCTGGATCCCAGCCTGTTCCTCTTACAGAGGTCTCCCTTGTGCCAGATTAAAAAATGTCTTCCATGTGTACTGAACACTGTACAGCTTTCTTGAAAGTGAACATCCTGCATTTAGGTAACTGAGGTTATTAATGCAGAAAATCAATGCCAGTTTGTTATGTTCGGAGCCTTTTCATGTTATGTTCATTAAAATCTCACTGTGGTGGATTTTTTCAGTAAAATCTGAGAGGCTTTTTATATCAACAAATCTTAGAAAGGTTTTTTAGATCAATATTAATATTATTGAGTCTCTTTTACTATCAGTATAACTCCTGAAGGCTTTTTTAACCATAAAACAATCTTACCAATCCACTTTCTAAACTTACTGTGAGCCACAGGAAAGTAATAACCAAACTACAAGCAAGCAGTGCTTTGCAAAATCTGAATTACAAAAACTGTTGCAAACTCTAAAAAACACCAGTAATGTTGTGGTGAATCTTAAGTACAGCCCTAGAGAATGCAAAATGTGGTGTTTTAGACAGAAAATGTCTTAACAGGGACACAACTCTTACAGTACAGGGGTGAGCTTTCTTTGGCCTTTACTAAAGGCTCATGCTTTCCCCACTGTGTAAAGCATCAAGAAGCACAGCGATGAGTAAAGTCCATTCATATGGTTCACGATTCCTCACAGCCTCATAAATTGTTTTTTTACTGTTTCATCATATTTAGTATAGAATATGCTCCAGTGCTGACAGCAGTGTAAATGCAATTACAATACATCAACATCTCCCATTGCCTTTGCTGCTGCTGCTCTTAATTAGGCACTTTTCCAATGGAGGCTGGCAATCTACAGTTTTTGAAGTGATAAATGAAATCATAAAATCACAGAATAATTTAAATCAGAAGTGGGTCATCTAGTTCAGCCTTCACTCATCATGAATCCAACTGAATCAGGTGATACTGGGCCTTCTCCAGTCAAGTTTTCCATTCCTACAGAGAAGAAATTCTTTTTCCTGTTCAGCTGGGATTTTCATTGGGTCCATTGCCTCCTATCCCATTGCCATCTGCTCCTGAAATGATTCAGGATGTTTCCTCTGTTGAGCCTCTTAAGGCTGAACAAACCCAGCAGTCAGCCTCCCCTTGCATGTGCTGAGCTTCAGTCCCCTGACCAACTTGGTAAGCCTTTGCCAGGCTTATGTCAGACAGGCAGCGTGTGGTGAGCTTGATCATGCTGTGAAGGAGGGAATTTAAACACTGCTCTGCACCAGTGAGAATGAGAGGAAAGGTGGAGTTTCTGTTTCCAAATTTCATGAAAGTAGGAAGAAACACTGGACATTCTACATCCAGACTAGGGAGGGTTCTGTGGCAATTGACTGAAGTAACTTCTACTCTGCTCTGCAGAGACACAACTTTTATCAACCCATGCCAATGACTACTTCATTTGTTAAAAGGAAAACAGAAGAGCTTTGAAAGAGCTTGTGGAGTCCTCTTTGAGCCATGAGAGGGTGGCTTAGAAAGGTGAGGAGGTCTTGAGAGAAGAGAAGGACAAGGGTTCAGAGGGCAGGACTGAATGAGAGCTTTAAGGGATATGCACCCTGATCCACCAGTTTTGATGAAGTCTGAGAAGCTTGTGTACGGTCTTGGGGTGACTAAAATGGACCTGGCTGCCACAGGTGGGTAATAGGAACAGTCAGGGATGTGCAATGGACAGTATGAACAGCCAACATGGGCTGCTGGATGACCTAATCTAAAGCTGCTTTTGGCCTCCAAACTTCCCTTGTTCAAACACAACATCAAAAGGATCCCCAGCACCAGGATTAGATCCACATGAAAGGGGAACTGTCTCCCTGTCAAACTCAGTCTTCTTGAACCCAACAACTGGGTTGTGACAGTGGTGCTCAAGATCCAGTTGCCTCAAAGAGGAAAGATTTCTCTCATGGCCTCAGGTCACCTGCAGGTTCAGCCAGAGTCTTCAACTGCCTTTCAGTGCTCTTTGCTCTGCTTGCACAATTCACAGCATTTCAGACTTTTTATTTTGCACTTCTGACCCATCTGCTTTGACAGTGCTTTAAGGACAATACAGTCAAGCTCTCACTGGTAGGTAAACTGTATTTTGCCAGCTGAGACTGCCTCTAACATATATGACATTAAGTCATGCATAGACAAGGAGCCAGCCATGGCCTCTGAGTTTGGACTTTCAAAGAGACCTAACTCTAAGCTGCAGGTTGACAGTGGTAGAAGTTCTTCGAATCTGGTGGTGTGAGTGGCATGTGTTCCCCAGGTCTGTCACACACAGGCCCCCATCCCTTCTCTCCCTGCTCATCCTCCCTGCCAGGTTGTCTCAAGCAGCATGACAAAACCTTCTGTTTTTTTCTTCAAAGTAGCTCTAGATAAATATGTTTGTGGTAGTTATCACTGCAGGGTGTTTAGGTGGTTGAAAGTGCTCTTCAAGTCTTTGAGTCCCTGCCTGCCAGCTCTCAGCTCTGCTCACTCTGCAGCTGGTGCAAGACACAAGATGCCGTCTTAATTCAATGTGGGTGTTGCCTCAGGCCTTCTGTGTGATGCTGGCCATTTCCTCCTGAAAGCAACTCTACTCTCCTTGTACTTGCAAGGTTGTTGAAAAGGTCTCCATGGGATGCAGCTGTCCTGTAAGAAGTGTCCTCAGACAGTGTGGTAAAGCTCATGCAGATTCTCCCAGGATAAAAGATGGGACGATGTCACCATGAATATCCATGATTTTGGTTAGATTGACAATCACACTCCCTTCTTCAGGTTTGTTTTGGTTGGTTGTTTTTGGTTTTGTTTTGTTTTTTTTGGTTAGTTGGTGTTTTGTTTGTTTGTTTTGTTTTGTTTGTTTGTTTGTTTTGTTTTTAAGTTAAGGTCTGGTTGAATACCCCTTATAATTCCAGTATCCAAAACATTTTTGGGACAAGCCATGTTACTACTGTGCTCCAAGGGCAGGGCCACTAATAGAGGAAGTGACCTCTTCCCAATTTAGAAGCTCTGTGACATTGTACAGAGAATGATGGGGCAAAAAGAGATGCTCCAACTGACTTGCTTTCAGTGCCTGCCAGTGCATGTAAGTGGCAGTGCAGGCTCTCTGTGTTTGTTATCTTCACAATTTCACCTAAATTGCTCTTTTTATGTGGCTCAGAAATAGTTATTTTAATTAAAGCATGTTGGTGAGGTTTGAGGTGTAAAAACTGACAATCAAAATGAAAGGATTGTTTCCATTTCATTTACCAGGTGTGGGCTCCAGCACATCTGAAACCTTGAGGTTGCTGTCTATTTGAAATGGGAAACTTGCAGGCGTGCACTTCAGTAGAAATGACCCAGTTATGTATTTCTCCTTTCACAACCAGCAGAACCACAGCTGCGCTATGCCTGTGTGAAGCACATTCCTTCTGCACAGGGCATGTCTCTTAGCAGCTGGCTTGTGGGTGTGTGTACATAAAAGAAAATCACTTGAATGTGGAAAAAAAAGCAGGTTGATTTTGTTAAAGGAAAAAAAAATCTTTAATGATTTTTCTTTCTCACTCTCCCCTAACTCTAACAGGTGTGTAGAGGTGAGAAAGGCCCATCCTTGCAATCACAGCAGGATGTTGGGATAGCTCCATGCTTTCCCTGGAAGAGCCTGTATGCATGCCAAGATATTGTGTAGTCTACCAGTTTGTGAAATCTCTCCCATGCCATCACTACCAGTGAAAAAGGCAGCCCACATTTACAGTACAAAGTGTATTAACTGGCTACTGTCATGTAGGTGGATTTTTTCCTCTTTGAATTCAGACAGTTTCCAGTCTCTCCCGATTAAACGAGCACTTTCACTGGGATATGTGGACTGCTTAAGAAATGAGGGATTTTCCTATTTGATTCATGTAATTTCATTTTGGCTTTGAATTTTTAAACAAGTGTAATAAATTGTGACAAAGTGCAGTGTTCACTCAACATCTGGATACTTTTATATATTTCTGGACTCATTATGATAGTTAATACCAATTTACCATGTTTCTGAGATTTTTACAGGCCATCTGCATTACTAACATTTCTTCCTTGCACTTAAATGAAAAATTTTTAAATCCTTTTTCCAGCTGGGGTTACAGGTGTTTGAAGGGTTTTATAAATGTTGGGATGACTTTGGCTCTGTATGAGCTCTCAAAGTTACCACGTGTTCCCGTGGTTGCTGTATCCTGCAGACTCTTCCCATGGTCCCATCACAGAATCTGCCTCCCTACTCCCAGCAGTGGGGCATCTCCAGCTGGCAGCTGTGTAGGGCTGTGCCAAATCCTGCTGGGATTTTGTGCAGATTTAGGCACTTGAATTTGCTCTGTTTCTCCGCTTACATCTGAGCATGAAAACAGCACTCTGAATGCAGAAAGGTCACTGCTATTTGCAATTCCCTCTGAAACTAATTATTATGGCTGTTTTCATAGAATCATTGAATTGTTTGGGTTGGAAAAGACCTTTAAGATTATCAAGTCTAAGCATTAACCCAGCACTGCCATGTTCAACACTAAGCCACATCCCTCAGTGCCGTGTCTACGTATATTTTAAATACCTCCAGGGATGGTGACTCCACCACTTCCCTGGGCAGCCTGTCCAGATGCATGACCATCCTTCTGGTGAAGAAATTTTTCCCACTATCCAATCTAAACTTCCCCTAGTGCAACTTGAGGCCATTTCCTCTTGTCCTGTTGCTTGTCATCTGGGAGAAGAGGCTGACTCCCACCTTGCTACAACCTCCTTTCATAAAGTTGTAGAGAATGATAAGGTCCCCCTTGAGCTAAACACCCCCAGCTGCCTCAGCTGCTCCTCATCAGACTTGTGCTCCAGAGCCTTCCCCAGCTCCATTGCCCTTCTCTGGACATGCTCTGTGAGAACACTGTAGGAAACAGTGTCGAAACCTTTACCAAAGTCCAGGCGCAGAACATCCACAGCCTTTCCCTCATCCGCTATGTGGGTCAACCTGTCATAGAATGAGATGAGGTTGGTCAAACAGGATCTGACTTTCACAAACTCCTGCTGGCTGCACCTGACCCCTGGTTATCCTGTACATGTTACGTGATGGCACTCAAGGTTATCTTCTTCCCTTGCACCATGGTCAGGTTAATGAGCCTGTAGTTCCTCAAATCCTCATTCTGATCCTTCTTGCAGAGGGGTCACTTAGGCTAGCCTCCAGTCCCTGTTTAGCCAGAACTGCTGGTAAATGATGGAGAGTGTCTCGGTGAGCTCTTCTGGCAGCTCTTCTGGTGGCTCCCCAAGTACTCTTAGGTAGATCTTATCTTCTGTGCTCTTGTAGGACATCATTGCAATGTTTGGCAAGCTTGGATAAAACCATAATATATATATATGTAATAGTTTTTTGTACCAGCTGAAGCCCCGAGTCTGTGTTTTAAGCCATTTAGTTGAGACACCTCTTGTCCACAGGTATTGAAGATTTCTTTCAGAAACGGTGCTTAGCAAACTATTGAGTCTCTGAGGCTCTACTGCTAAGTAGCTCAAGACAGATCCAGTACTGTCCTGTGTAAATGTACAGATGGTGACTAAATCATGACAGAAATAGAGACCATAAATTCCTTGAAAACTTCATGAAGACTCTCCTTTTCCAGAAAACACAGTAAGGTCACTTTGTGCTATCTATTTTGACTGCTGTGTATCTATGGTAAAATCTAAACTAGGGCTATTAAACTCACCACTAAAAATTAATAGCAAGGAAATAAATTACAAATCAGACTACTACAGAAAAAGATGTCTCCCTTTTCAAAGACTAGGCACATGCACCCTTTTCCCAGAACGTGTGCTCCAGGCACACACAAAGTGGACAAAGTGGACAAGGGCAAAATTTCCTGTAGAGACACTGATGTCCTGAAAGAGGAGACTAATGTTGGGACTGTGAAGGGTCCCATAACAGAGCACCTCTCCTCACTGGCACATGGCTGTGATCCTGAGACCAACCTCCCCAGGGAAGAACTACTCTTTGTGAATCACTCTCTTAATGTCAGCTGGGACAGTTGCTTTCCCCCACCTGATGTTCAGTAAGAGTTGTGTAGAACATGTGCAGAGTTGTTGGATGACTACATATTCCTTTGTTTAAACCTGTTCCTTATTTTTTCAAGTGTCCCTGAGGGTGATTACTTCTCCCTTTTTTTATGAGTCATCACTTCATCTTTTGTGTAAGTAAAAGGCAGGTTGACTCAACTCAACCTTTTCACAGCTCTGGTAATGTATTGATTAAGTCTTGTTTTCAGAGTAGAGAGACCCACAGTCATAACAAAAACTGGAGTAAAATCTCAAAAATGTTTTTCTCCGTAAGCTGTCCTTAGACTTAATTGAATTTCACATTAGCAAGAAGCAAGAACAAACACGGTTTTGTGTTTCTGGTTTGACTATTAAACATGTATTACTATATGTTAATATGTAGTATAATATATTAATATAACATTAGTATCTAGAATGATATTGCAGTCAGAACAAAAATACTTATGGGAGTGGTTTTTTTGTAGCCAGCAAATACTTGCTGCACGTGAGCATTATATATTTTATTGCAAAATGGATTGGAGGTATAGAAAAGGGTTTTTTAAAGTCAAAAATTATCTTTTTCTGGATTTACTTGATTGTTCCCAGGTAGACCCCTCACCAGCACCCTGTGGAGATGTTAATGCAAATTTAGTAACTTCAAAAAATATGGATAATGAACTGTTACAAGCTGGTTTGTACTGACAGTAGGAGCACATTCAGCACTACTGCTATTGCAGGGGAAAGTTTCTGTACCCTGTGGTAGAAATGCACAGGTAGAAGTTTTCCCTTGGAGCTTACCATGCTGGCCAGGACTTAGTCACAGTACTGGGGACTTCTGAGGGGAAGACACACACAAATAAGATGAGTGTGAGGGACTCACTAAGACTTTGCTGTAAGTCTGCAGTGTGAAGGTTGAATAGCCTGGTCAGAAAAAGATGAAGATCTGAGAATGGTCCAGAGAAGTAGTGCGAGCAGTTCCTCTGGAGGAAATTCTGAGTTTGCTGAAGGCTGTTTCATTTTCTGAGCAATCCTGTTCAAAATAAAGTTGTACATGCTTGATCTCAAACATTGTGATTTATGTAAGATATGCACAAAGAATGGATCCTAAATTTCTCTGACTGTATATGGATATATGTTCTACTGCCTATAAAACACAAAATGATACACTGGTATGAATTTACCGGAGAGCTAAAGTCTACTTGAGAGAATTACAGCCAGAATTACAGAGAGAGTACTGTCTGAGTACTCTAACTTCTGTTAGCCGAAGAAGATCCATCACATACATCACCCGGAAGTAAATAATAGCACTGTGGGACATAACATTTGGGGTTTGTTCATTCAACATGCTGCAGGACACAGCTGTCAAAGTGTTCATCATCTAACTTTCTGCCCTAATATTCTTCTTGTATGTTTGATTCTTTGAATTATATTCTTGAATGGTCTGCAACATCCCATCAATAAGGAAAGATACCCCCTTGCATCTAAAAACACACTTTGCAATTTATGATATAAATGATAATATGATTTTGCATTAATCAGTAAAGACCAGAAGACTATCAGATGAAAGACAGCTTGCAAACACTATCCTGGACTTCATGAGAGAAGAGTTTGGTCTCTTCAAGGATCTCATGGGTACAGTGCCACGGGATAGAGCCCTGGAAGAAAGAGGGGCCCAAGAGAGCTGGATGATTTTCAAGGATCATTTCCTCTGGCCTCAAAAGCAATGCATCCCTACAAAGAGGTAGCTTACAAAGGGTGAAAGCAGAGAAAGGTAGCCTGGGAGGAATACAGAGAAATTGTCTGAACAGCCAGGGATCTGGTTAGAAAAGATAGAGAACTGGCAGAAGTAAATCTGTCTGGGGACAAGGGTAATGAACATAAGCAATAAAAGAAAGACTATTGAAAATGTGGGTCCTCTCAGAAAGGATGTGGGAGACCTCCTTACTCAGGACATGGAAAAGGATGAGGTACTCACGACTTTATTGCGTCACCAGAGAGTGTTCCAGACACAGCATCCAAGGTGCAGAAGGTGATAGCGGGGGACTGTGGGAATGAAGAACTGCTCATTGCAGGAGAAGACCAGAGGTGGGCTTGGATGAACCTCATGAAATTCAACAAAGCCGAGTGCACAAGGATTAGGGCAATCCCAAGCACAAGTACAGGCTGGGTGCAGAATGGATCAAGGTTAGTCCTAGGGAGAAAGACTTGGAGGTGTTTGTGAATGAAAAGCTGGACGTGGGCCGGCAGTGCGTACTTACAGTCCAGAAAGCCTGGGCTCCACCAAAAGCAGTGTGGCCAGCAGGTTGAGGGAGGTGATTCTCATCTACTCTGCTCTTGTGAGACCCTGCCTGGAATGCTGCATCCAGGTTTGGGTCCCCCAACAAAAGAAGGCACTGAACTGTTGGAATGAGTCCAGAGGAGGAGCACTGTGTCGGTCACAGGACTGAAGCACCTCTCCTATGAAGACAGACTTGAGAAAATCTGGACTGTTCAGTCTGGAGAAGAGAAGGCTCCAGGGAAACTTTATAGAAACCTTGCAGAAGGCTGGAGAGGGACTTTTCACAAGGACATGTAGTGATAGGACAAGGGAGAATGGCCTGAAGCTGAAGGAGGGTAGGTGTAGATTAAACATTAGGAAGAAATTCTTTACTATAAGGATGACGAGGCATGGAACAGGTTGCCCAGAGAGGTTGTGGGTCCCTCATCCCTGGAGGTGTTCAAGTCCAGGTTGGATGGGCTCTGACTAAACTGTTCTAGTGGGAGGTTCCCTGCCCATGACAGCAGGGTTGGAACTAGATGATCTTTAAGGTCCCTTCCAACCCAAACCATTCTATAATTCTATAAATGCAGATTATAAAAATAATTTTGCTTTTAAGAATGAAACTCTTGAAATATTTTTGGTATATATTTATGTTTTTATTTTGCTACTAGAAACATCATCATGACTGGTGCAGAAGCAAGAGAAATGCACTGTAGAACATCAGATATCTCTGGATATCTGCAGGTCGTCAAATAGCTGTCAATTTGTCGTGACAGAAAATGAAAAATTACTGTTTTTTAAGATTCATCCACACATAAAATAATACAGTGGAAACTGGAGTTACTGCCAAAATAGCTTTTCTTTTCAACTGAGAAAGCAATTAAAGGGTTCACTGAAAAATGCATGCTTCCTTTTGTGGTCAATGATTCCTCAAACAATGTAATGTTAAAATGCTTTTCATAGCTTGTTACTAAATAGTTGAAACAACCATTGTATGTCTATTTTAAAGACAACAATGAAGCTGAAAAAGAGAATTAATATTTACTTTCACCCAATTGCTTTTCTCTCATAATGAAATTATCCTGTGGGCAACTCATCTTTTCGCCTCGAAAGCTTTGCATCATCGAATCATAGAATCATAGATCAGACTATCTTGAGTTGGAAGGGACCTTTAAAGGTCATCTAGTCCAACTCTCTGCAATGAGCATCAAAATTTTTAATTACTTTTCTTTATCTACCAAAGGAGTTTTAGAATTACCAGGAATTCTATTTTATTTTGTTAACATGAATCCATTGAAATCTTGAGGCATGTCACCTCTACTCAGTCTTTGGAAAGATCTGAAATTGCTTTTCACTATGAAAGATAATAAGTTATGCAAAGACTTCCTAGTTGACATTAAAAAAAAAAAGATTAAAATTATGTAAAATTTAAAGTTATTATAAAGAAGTCATGATGAAGAAAATTGAGTACCTAAATACCATTTAAATTTACTTCACACGTTATTCCAAATTAGAATATATCCTTAAAATGAGAAGCAACAATTCCTACATACGTCCAAATGTATGACTTAATTTCTTACGTGAAGAATAATTTACTGTGGTGAATTAATAGGAAGCTAAAGACCTGTGGGATGATTCAATGATTTTTTTGGGAAAAAAAGAAACCAACAAAAAAACAAAATAGGAAAGAAAATAAAGAAAAAAAGCAGTTCTGCAGGAAATTTGAGCAGAGGGAGAGAGATTTGTATGGTGTTGATGTTGAGGGTAATGTATGAGCCTATGTTGCCAGACTCATCATAGAAAAAGGTACACTGTTTGATCTTTGAAGACCATCTCAGTATCAATAAGCTCACCAAGACTGTGACACTTCTATAGACTTTCATCCTTAAATTCAACAGCAGGAAGATTTGTTTTCTTGTGTAAACAAAAGCTTATAGATTGCAGAAAAACATGTAGTTTCTAAGGTCAATCTTTCAAACACACTATTTCATCTGTATGCATTAATGCTTTTATTAACTGATTTAAGAGAAAAAGAAATATTGAAACAAGCAATGTGTTAAAATTGATGTTAAGCACAATTTAAAACTGTGTTCATACCAACTTTACCCTCTGCTTTGTGATTTCTGTATCGTTTCTCCACAGACACCACCTTTTTAGTGAGTGTCTCTGTTAAAAAGAGCTGAAGAGAGTTAGATCTGAGGGCAGGGTATCCTTATATACTATCTAGACAGATAAAACCCAGTTTCATTTCATCTAACTTAAAAGACAACTGAGATATCTAGGCATGCTCAGACTAGGTCAATAGAGAAAGCACATCCCAGAGAGAGCTGAAGAGAGATGTCAAGTACCATAGTTCATGCTTTTCTGTAAATGGATGAAATATGAACTACTTATCTGTACATTAAGAAGTTAATACTTATATCTAATATATAATATATATAATACTGTAAGTTAATACTTATATATCACTATCTGTGATATAAAATTTGATTAATATATAAAAATCTATTAAAGATGTCTATAGAACCACCACTTTTTCAGTTAAATGACAGGTAAAAATTCCATCCAAACAGCTCATAAAATCATAGTGTGGTAGAATATGCCCTCATGAGGAAGTTAAAGTTGAAATGTGGCTTTGGCCAAGAGAAAAAGACACATGTTTAGGCAGCTTTCTATCCATCTGACCTCTAGATATGCAACCAGTCTTTCAGGGGTGGGCATCAGGAGATGCTCTTCTTAAAAGCACTCTGGTCTTGCATGCGTGTGGGCAAAACGTCTGAGGAATAGCTGCTAGCATAGAAAAATGTCTGTTCTTTATCAGCATGTACATGCTTGTTTGTTCATGTCTTTACAGTAAATCAGCTTAGTATGATATTAAAAACTGAAAGGCAAAAAGTTAAGAAGCAAACTGAGACAGAGAACACCAACTCAACCAGCTGTAGTAGCAAACCCAAGGCACCCAACAAAATAAATGCACATCAAACTGTGCCTCAGCAACAAAATGAAATGAAGCTAAACAGCCTTTGTCAGTCACTGCTTTCATGCCTGGCAGCAGCACAAGACCTTACAAGACATGTGAGAAAGCATCCATCAGGAAAAAAGAAAATCTTAGTCTCAGCACCATGCACCTGTAAGGGGAAGCTATTAAGGTGTGCCTGAATGTTCTACACTTTAAAGTAATTTATTTCTAGAAATATATGTTTTATAACACTTGGTCTTGAGGCATCACTATCTGTTACATTCAGATAATTTCCTTAGCCTACTGCAGGGGCTGCTGACATTACAACAGATTCAGCATGAAGAGCTGGCTAATTTTTCAGATAGAAATTCTCTTTCCCGCACAATACCGCTGAAAGCAGCAGTTGGACAGGGCTAGGAAGGGAACAAATAGCTGCCAGAGTCCAAGAGCTGACAGGTTGGACAAGAACCAAGGTCAGCATAGTGCAAATCCTGTGCTGTGATCTAGTACCAGATGCCTCAGAGGAAGGCACCAGAAAACAGCACATTACAAGAAAGGCATCCTTTCCACTCAGAACTGTCTCTTCCATTGGTGGTGGAAACTGCAAATCTGTGTAGTTAGGAATCCTCTTAGCCACAGGAACAGGAAGGACTTCCAAATCACCTTGCCATTAGTTTGTGATAATGCCAGTTATTCTTTGTCTAAAACCTACAAGTCTTCAAATTATCATAAATTCTTGGTCACATATTCTAATCTTTTGTGTTGGGGCACAAGAAGAATCTTCCTGAAGTACCTATGGAGTGTTCAAGACACTATGCTTTTTTTACTAAAGAACAAAATATAACACTTTCCTAATGAAGCTAAGATGGAAACAGCATGTCAAGAAGGATTTTCAAGGAAAAATTGTGTTCTGTCTTGGTAGTAGATACACTTCATTGGTGGCCAGTGGAGAGTCTGCAGTTGTTTGATGTCTCCTTGTTTTTTGCATAGGTGTTCTTAATATCTCTTACTAAGTTTGTGATGTTTATTTAGGTTTTGTCTTCCATGACTTGTGCAGCATTATGTATCTTGTCAGTGATAGCTGTGATGATGTTTAGGGAAAACTGTTTATTTTTCTCATGGATTTAATTCAGTTTTGAAGGCACTTATTTTCTTACAAAGATGCTGAGTTTGCAATTTTTTTCTAACTTTTGGGCTTTTCAGATGTGTGTATGTACATAAACAGACAAACATATAATAAATATTCAATATGAATTACAGATATATATTGTATGATGCATATATATATAATGTGCATAATATTTCCGAGAGACAGTGTACTAGCAATTTTATTAGACTGCATTGCAGACACCAGTTAAATGATGTTTTTCAGCACTTTTTTATTTCATTTAGCCTTTATTTAACTTTAGGACATATGACTGACAAGCCTTACATTCAGGGCTGCATCCTGCCAGCAGCAGAAGTCATTCAGTATCCTCTGAATTCCTTTGGAATTTAGGACCTGAAGCACCTTGCAAGAATGAGCCATAGTCATCACCTACTGGCACAAACCCACAAACCAGAAGAGGCCCTGTGGCTCTGCACAAACTGATATGAAAATCTAGAACATTTCTGGTGGTGGGTTGCACAAGTGTAGAGCAGAGAGGACAATCACGTCCCTTGAATGTCTGGCAATGTCCTGATGCACCCCAGGACACAGTTGGTTAAGCGTTTGCATTCACCAGAAAAATCGGGCAGGGTATTAAATGATTTTGTCATCTCAGTTTCACAACTCAGTGGTTCTGGTTTTGAAATAGTACAAATACATCCCCTGCTGTGTGATGTGCTATGGTGGTGAGGCAACCCAGAGGTGAGCAGCCCTGCATTGCAGGGCCAGTGGAGGTACAGCCGTCACACTGATGGCTAATTCTAATTCAGCCTCATATCTGGTCTTTGGTGTGTGATTTTTTTCCTGATTCTTGTGTGGACATCACTGCTTTAGAGGTTAGCTTAATTCTCTGGGATGTAAAAGTGCTTTCATGGTCCGCGTTGCCACACCACAGAGAACACAAGTTTGGCAAGATGAGATTGACAGAATATAATGCAGTGAAAAAAGAGACTGACAGTGCTTGGGGGAGGTGGGGGCTGATCTGTAGGCTCCACGGTGGACATAGTGTGGCATGCAAAATGATGGAAACTTTCAGGTCTTTCTATCAATTATCCCGAAATTGCCTTTGTTATTACAGTACAACCCTTTTAATTGTACAGCTTGATAAACTGTCACACCTTTCTAGAGAGAAAATAAATTTCTTTGAAGTAAATTGTGAATTAGAATTCATAAGAAAATTTCCTGTAAGGATGAAATGCTGATGGATGATGCCATTTGGAATCTGAAAGTCAGAAAAAAGCATGCTCCTCTCTGCTGCCTGGCAAGATGGTCGTGTTGGGAAGGCACAAGGTGTTTCCACTGGAACAGGGACTTTCCTCCTCTTCTTTTCCATGAGCAGTCAGTGTGGCAGCTGTAGTGGGGTGCCTTTGTGTCCTCTCAGACAGGGGTGCAACCTAGATCAAAGGGAAGGGGGGACAAGGTGAAGGGTGTAATATTGCCTGGCTGCAGCACATAGCCTCTTCTCTTGCTTTGCACTGATAGCCTGGCACTGCCTAAGGCTGTTCTCAAAAGTACTCTTGTGCTCCTGCTCTCATATTGGCATCAAGAGAGGAAGATCAGAACAGTGCCCCAAACCATCTCTGTCTCTGTTATTGCTCCTCTGTTTTCATCAGCTGAAATCCCTTGTGATGATACCCTTCAGCACTTCTTGAGAACCAGGATGGCCATGCCTCCTGCACTGTAGCCAACAGAGCTCTGCTGCTCAGGCTTCTGGTATTTTATTCTTATGGCAAATTACTGACATGGAAGATGGTAAATAATTCACTGTATTGACTTCAAACTTCATTAGAAATTAAAGATTAGTTAATTCCACATAATTTTGGCTTTCCTCCTTTGTTTCAGGATCTGGCCAAGCTGAAATAGGAGAGCAGGCAGGTAGGTCATGGGGTTTGGGTCAGGGTGGTTGGTACCTGCAGGAAGGACTGTGCATGCTGGCGAGGTGCTCAATTGTGTTGCTGTGCGGGCCTGTGGGTGTGCATCAAGCCCACAATGGAAATCCTATTGGTTGATTTTACCTTAGTCTGGGGAATCAGGTTATTGTCAAACACTATAGCTGACAGCAGGTCTCCTGCTCTTTTATACCTTGTATAATCATTGACACCAATGTCAAGGGAGTATTAAATGGAAGTGTAGTGTGTGGTTTAACTGATTACATAAGGGCAAATCAAGTGAAAATCAAACCCAAAGTTACCTCCTCCTTCTTCCTGAAACCTTGCTCAGAAAAGGGTTTAGAATTTTTTTCTTTTTTTGAAAGACTCAAAATTTTACATACCTTGAAAAATGAAAGATTGGTAAAATCCTCCGTCCTGAACTAGAGAGATGCTACTGTCTTTACCTAATGATACCTTCATCTTCTTTTCTATGCAAAGCAACAGCAACTTGCAAGTACATGTGACTATTTATTTTCTCTTACCAAGAACAGTCAGTGTACATTTTTACACTTCTAATGGTGAGGAAAGGGCCAAACAAATGAAGGAGAGATTGTCCATCTAGCAAATCTTCTGGTTCAGGCATGCTGGAATAGGAAATGGGGCTGGGGAAGACTCATTACAGTGTCAGCCTTGGGTTTAAGACAGAGAATTGTCTTTGAGATTCTGATTAATGGCCCACAAAGACATGCTTAATCATAATACACTTGACTAGCCTCTGTTTATTTCCAGGTGATTGTATGAGTTAACAAAACAGTCCAAAAATTTCCACGTGCTTTTCCCACACGTTTTTTTCCTACCAGGAGTCCTTACAGTTGACAAGGTTGTTTGCAATGGGCAAGGACAATTTCTCAGGCTCTGGTTAGTGAAGGAGATGGCTCACAAGATTCCCTCTGCCTTCAGCTGCAGCTCTGGCTTTGGGAAGGTTGAGGATGTGAAGTTGCTGATTAATGACATTTTCAGCAAGAAATGCATCTCCAGCACAGATTTTTTTTTTAAAGCCCCAGCATTTATTTATTCATTCCTTTACTATGTGATAATGTATGCAGTTAATGCTGAACTTCAAAGGCACTTTCATGTTTTAAGGGAGAGGTGTCAAATAACACTGTAGAGAGGTGTTTTCCTGTCTGTTTGTACTTTGTTTTTATGTTACTTTTTGTGAGGCTTTTTGGGTTTTTTTTGTTGTTGTTTTTTGGGGGCTTTTTGTTTTGTTCTTTTTTTTTGTGATCCAAGCTATTTCTGTATTGATTATTTCAGAACTGTGGGATCTATCGCTATATACCCGGTGTCTTTAGAGATTATTTGTCTGAATCCTTCTACTACAGTCAAAAGCTGAAAAGAAAGTGTCACCTATAGCAAAATAAGTAGCGACCTGAGCTAACCTCTGCACTTGGAGCAGCTCAGAGTGTAGCACCCTCCACAGAGGTCCTGGGGAAGAGGGGTACTGTGAGATGCTGATAGTGCTGTCACAAGGGGCATGTACTAAGTTTTCTGTTATGGGTGTCCCACAGCGACCTCTGTTCCTCAGAAAAGTTGTCCCTTTCCATGCTGCCATCTAACAAATGCCCGGGAGGAGACTGTTACTTAATACTGATTGTCTGTGGTAGGGACCACAGGATTTGAGCACTATGGAGGTCTGAAAAGGACCTGTGAGGTAGCTGGTTATTTCTTCCAGCCTCCTGCTATGAAGGTGCCATGTCTGGGTCTGACATACTCACAAAAATCTCTGGTGATTTCCCTATGTTTTACTCTTGTACCATGCTTACTGTTACATAGTTTTCCCTCAGCTGTTCCTTGGATTCTCTGTTCTGAAAGTTAAATCCATTTGTTTTTCTTTGTCCAGCCCAATGCAGACCTGGAGAAAAGATTGTTGTTTTTCACTTTGCAGCATCCTTTTACATACTTGAGAGCTTTGCTATGTTTCTCTCAGCCTTCCCTTTAGGCTAAGCAATCCCACTTCATTCTGTTTTTCTTTGTATGACATGCTTTATAGATCTCTGATCATTCCTATTGCTCTCCCTGTTCACGTCTTCCTGAATCACAGTGCCCATGATCTTCTGCATTTTCAAGCTACGCTTCTGGATTTGCAATTGAGCATGGTGATGTCTTTTTCACTACAGAAAGGACACAGCTGAGTCAAGTTCAGCTCTTGCTCTACAGTAATCCCAAAATCACTCCAGCACAGTGACTGTGATGTAAGTAATGGTTTGACATTTTGTATTTGCTAATGGTCATTCCTGACTGGGTAAAGCAACTTGCATTTCCTCTAGAGATGCACATTTTTTGTTGTAAAGATCTGAGTTTTGTCCTCTGTTGCTATGTTACTGAGGAAGAGTGTCTTGTTTAATCTTTCTGCAAATCAATTAACATTGTTTGTCAGTGCACTTTGGGTATACAGTACACACTTCTCTTTCCCACTGGGAGAGGGACTGACTACATTGGTCCTGGCCAGCTGTGAGGTTTTTTGATAGTGCTAAGGTCCTTTGGGAATCTGCAGTGTGCCACATGGTAACTATTGACAAACTGCAAGCTGTGCTGTCTATCATTAAAAGTCACCACAGTATTTACTAACCAAGCTGTCTTGCAGTAGACCTTAGCCTGTTACTTTATAGTCGAAAGATAGAAGTAAGCATCCTCCAGACAGCAGGAGACAATAAATGCCATCCTCAGACAGGCACATCAATCAGATCAGCTGAATCATCCTCTGAAAGTGCCTGTCCCTCGGAACTGACTGAAACAGAGCATGGGATGACTGTCTTGGACAAAGCTGTAGCACAGCTGAATCCTAGCTCATCTTTTTGGTGGTCATTTTACTCAGAGGATTGAAAAAGGCTTGTGAAGAATCTCATTTTCCAGTGACCTGTGAAGAGGGCTCTGTTTCTGGTTGTGTTACCAAAATTAACGTAATCAACCATCAGCTTTGGGAAACTATTAACTTCATTCAAATCTGTGATTACAGGCTGGAATAAATGCATCTGTTAGTTCTCTTTACTCTGAAAAAAGTTATCTATTCAGTGGAACAACCACCAAAGTCTTTCTGTGGACTCCAGAGGCCAGTATCTGAGCAAAGGAAAGGCACCTGTTCAGACAAGGAGAGGAGATTGCTTCATGATCAACATTATATTTGGTTCTTCGGTGTTTATTTGGTAAAAACAAGTTGCGGTAGTGTAGCTCACTGCTCCTGTTGATATTATTGTTCCATGCATTTCCCTGGTATGCATTATGTGTTTAGGAATGGAAATTACTCAGTAACATCCTACTTCATGAACATTCTGATTTCAATGTCATGGCTCATGAGCTGTGTTAATGTATATAGAATAATCTTATAATGCAATAATACCATCATGATAGAATATATTATATATATATGTGTGTATGTGTGTGTATCTCCCTCAGAGCCTTTCCTAAACTGGAATTTTCTTACCATCTCTGTAGTATTGTTGTGCTAGAGTAATCCTGCTGGGAAATTCTCAGGCACTCTCTCACTGACAGTATACATTTTTCCTTGCTAATACACTCACTATTCACTGACCATAACAGCAGTAAGCCTTCCACACAACACAAGTCAATAGAGATGCTTGTTTTCCTTTTGTGATGAATTCCTCAGGAGTCTAGAAGCTGCAAGGAGAGATGCCTTGAAATTTGGTTTTCTTTTTGTCAGAGGGTTGTGCCTACCCTATTGGCAGCAGTCAGTATCAGCAGATTTCCAGACCTGTCTATGTTGTTTTCTCATGCTACTGGGAGGTGTGAGACTCTGTGAAACAGCAGAAATGAAAATGTTTATTTATAACAGTCATAAAGCTATAGAAAAATAAAATGTCTTTACTAGGGGATAACGGACTATTTGGAAGACAAAAAAACTCTCCATAAGGTAAACTGAAATTGTTCCATGCACTACTAATATTATTGTGTTTCTGTATTTTGCTTTTTAGAGAGCTTAAAGAGTCTGTGACACAAGGTACTCTATAACTATTAGGTGTTGCCATTGATTTCTGCAGGGATGATGCATCAGTTAGCAAAACTTCATCTATCATAACTATGAGAAATTTCAAGTTGCAGCATCTGAAGTGTAAAGGTTTGAATCTATTTGTTATCCACTTCTTGCACAATGGCTGCAAAATCCTCTTTGACCTTGAAAATCCCTGAGTTTGGGGTGTCCAACCCAAGCTGTCAATAACAAGGCTGGGGAACATGCGGGTGGGATAGTAGTCCATGTGAAAACTTGCACTGTTCAGTGCATGATGATAAGATCATTCCATCAAGAAAAAGAAATAACTGATACTTGACATCTTCATGTTGTCATGTTAAGCAATGAGAGAGAACATCAGCCCATGCAGGTGATTAACTTTTCCTGCTCCCCCAAGGGCTGGCTGCTCACAAGCAAGGTTAAGACAGATGATAGCACAGCCTGAGAAACCTGACCCTGTCACTACTTGACCTGTATCTCTAGGGTAGATAAATGTATATTTGGGAATGCAATGTTTTCTGTTCTCCACTGAAGCATGCCTGCTGTTCACACTTCATCCTGGGCAACTGGCTCTAGGTGGCCCTGCTTAAGCAAAGTGGTTGGACTGGATGATCTCCAGAGATTGCTTCCAATCTCAGCTCCTTCATGCTTATACCTGAAAACCCCACAAGCTCCTTACTAATTTTTCCCTGAATTGAGAGAATTTTGGTTCAAATAACTATTTCTTCTAGCATCAGCCTGGTATTATACCACACTGTGTTTGCATGCTGACAAAGTGCACAATGGGTAAGTGTCATGTTGCTTATGGCACTGTGGCTTTTACTAAATGTGTGACAAATGCAGTACAATATGAAATACTGCAAACCACATAGTGATTATCAGTTAAAATGTATTTGATGATGTTATCTTTGCTTTTTATCTGTGCTTGTTCATTTGCAAAATGCAATCATTTGCAATTGCCCTGTCTATTGTTAGCTCAAGTTGGTTCTGTTGAATATTGAACTCAAATAATTTGAGAGTGTTATTCAATATGATGCCTGGTTTATTAGTTTCATTTTAATGTGTTGAAAATCTTCATAGAGAGCTTTGTCTTCGTGGCCATTACAGGAGAAGATCAGTTTCCAAGCAAGCTGCAGTGCTGCAAGCTACATTTTCTGAGAAAAAGAGAGAAAAACAATTTAGGAATATCTATAGCTTGTCAATCTGTGCTTTTTCTAATCTATGATGTGAAGGGTCTTTCAAAGACTGAACACATCACATATCAGTTGGTATAAACAGGTCATGCTACATGCCATGAATTTTAGATTGTGTGTCATTTTCATTTATTTTTCTGTATTTTAAGTGTATCCCTGAAATTTAAGCACGAAGAAAAAGCTAGTTGAAAAAGCCTAGTGGATTTATCACCCAGCAGGTATTTGGTGACAGCTCTTGCCACAGGGATTATAACTCTTTTCTTGTCACTTTCTCCTTGAGCACAAACTACACAGCCTGGGAATTTAAAACACCAGCTAATGAGGGATTAGAGGCATGTAATTTTTAGAACCCCTGTACTGTCAGGAGAAAAAAATAATAGTAGGTTTCCTCTGTCATTCACACCAACCTGATCTAAATTAGCTGGAGAGACTGCAGTGAAGGACACTTCAGTTTAAAACTCTTTATTTTCATGTCAACCGCATGGCATTTCCTGGTCATTCTGTTTGTCTCCTGTGAGGAATGACAAGGCGAATTCAGCTCTAGAGGTGGCTGAGAGGATACTTGATTGCTCTTGGGACTGCAGTCTAAGATGCAGCACAAAGTGTGGTCCATATGTGCACCACTGCACTTGTGAAATGTGGGCTGTAGGCTCTTCCTGTGCAGAGCTCCTTGGTGGTAAGGACTGCAGGTGGTTCCACCTTATCCTAAAAGGGTCTTAGAGATTAACCTTGCCAGACTGCAAAGGAGATGGCAAAAGAGACAGCTCTGGCCAGAGTCAGCAGAGTGAGTACAGCTGGTTTTACCCATACAGCTGTGAGATCAAGTCTTCATATTTCCAGGATGTAGGATGGAGGGGTATTAATTGTTCTTCTGCTTTTGAAAACAGTCTAAGACCTCTGTTATTTCTTGTGTGTATTCCCAGGGCTCTCTTTAGAGGACTGATGTTAAAAGTTATGGAGAGGTTTAGACACAGTAAGAGTTAAAATGGATAAAAACATGAATATATTATTTTAAAAGAGCTCATCTTCCACACTGCTAAAGAAGAGGGTTTTTAACAAAGGAGTAAAAAAAACGGTCTAGTAGCAGTGGGCAAACCACTTTGACCTTGAATTCGCATATAATCCTTAATACCATGATTCAAGCAAGTAGGATAAATAACTCCATGCCCTTTGGGCACAGATTGCTGTACACAGCAGGTACTTTCCAGCAATGCGGATATTCCACCCAATCTCCTCAGAGACACAGAGACTTTGGGCCAAGCTCAAACCCTCTTATAAACAAAGCCGAGACTCCTTCTTTGGTATTCAGCTATTTTAGCTGACTTTTGTACTAATTTATCTTTTTTAAAGTCTGTTCAGCTGGACTGCTGCCTACATCTGGAGTGTGGAAAGTTGTTACACAGGAGTGCTCTGAACAGAGAGATAAGCAAGCCCAGTCACCAAAAGCAGAGCTCCTTTGGCAACTTCAGCATTTTCAAGCACTGATTACTGGCAGTGACAATCACTTCTAATGTACTCCCTGCCTGTAAGTATTGACGTGTTTGTTCTGATTCTCAGTCTTTGTTTAGGGCTTATTACTGTGATCACTTTTTCTGTTGTAGGTTTGCACATCAGCAGTTTAATTACAAAGACAGCTCTCTCTTAAATGTCAGCTTGCTGTATTTTTGCTGTCCCTGTAGCCATTAACGCCTTTGTACTGATTCATGGGCATGGTTTTACGAAGAAGACCTTGCTACCAACCTTGATGTCAACATTATTTGTCCTCATTTAAATCAGGAAGAAAATAAAAAGAGCTCCTGTTTTTCCTGTGATATGGAAATGTTTGTGTCACGTTTATGTATGCACATTTACAGTTGCGTGTGAGGAAGATCCATACTCATGAAAATGGGGGACATTTATTTTGATGAATGGCAATATGTTGCTTAGTGATATATCAGGTCATATCACATTGTCACTAAGCAACTAAATGTGATCTGACAATATCATGAATTCTTTTTCATGCGTTTGCTGGTTTCTTAGAAGTGCAAGTATTTTTTTGCTCTGACCACTAGTAATTAACCGTAAAAATCTATTTAATGCTTATATTTTCACTGGTTTTGTGGTTGTTATTTAGATCTCTTCAGTTTGTCATCATTTTTCTCATCTCAGATATCCCAGAAGGCAATGCACTCAGTTGCTCCAAATGTGAATTACAGCTAAGTGAAAATAAAAATACTGTCTTTTTTATCAAGTTAGGTTTTGTGCCCTTCTAGCTCTCATCACTTATACTAAGCAGTGACAGTATTTCACTGTGTCAATTCACTTATCAAATTACAAAGGTATTTTCAGCTTGGGTCATGGTTTATTGGGTAGAAATAACTATGCTTTCATATGATCCAGATTGAAAAGGAACTCATGAACCAGAAGATGCAGGTAGATAAATATAGAATCACGGAATACACTGAGTTGGAAGGGACCCGCAAGGATCATCGAGTCCAACTCCCGGCCCGCACAGGACCATCCCCAAGAGTCACACCGTGTGCCTGAGAGTATTTCCAAACACTTATTGAACTCTGTCAGGCTTGGTGCTGTGACCACTTCCCTGGGGAGCCTGTTTCAGTGCCCAGCCATCCTCCAGGAGAAAAACCTCTTTCTAATACCCAACCTAAACCTTCCCTGACACAACTTCAGGCCATTCCCTCGGGTCCTGTCACTGGTTGCCACAGAGAAGAGATCAATGCCTGTCCCTCCTCTTCCCCTCATAAGAAAGCTGTTGACCATGATGAGGTCTTACAGCACCTGACTGGTTACTGCAGGTGGTCAAATGTCAGCAGTTCAATCTCTTACACTTGTGGATACATTCTTATCCTTTGACCTGGGATAGCTGGACAACAGTACCACCTTATCTTATGTCCTTTTGCAGTCTAAATTAGTAGGCATATTCAGGGAGGGGGTGGGCTTTGGTAGATGACTAGCTGTTTCTTTGCAGTTTACTACAGTGGACAAAACTCTTTTGGTGATCTTAACAGTGATTGAGCCATTAACCACTTCAGTCTCCGACAGTGACTCCAATGTACATCCATCAATTGGCTTGATACCTTTGAGAGTGTGAATTATTTGGTAGGAAAGTCAATACAGCTCTAACTTGCTCATAAATTTCCAGTTGTCTGCCTCTACCTTCCTCTGTGCTGTCCTGAGCATCAGGATGACAGAAGTGCTGTTGTTCTGTGATGGACAGAGATCTGCATGGGGACACTCATCTCCCCTTCCTAGCTTGTAGATTTTATGGAGCCCCCCTTGGCTTTATGTCCCTATGTTTCAGGGAAAAGTTGAGAAACAAAAGTGAAGGTTTCATGTTTGGGTCCTCTTGGGTCACTTGGCCAGAAGACACCCGTTCATCTTAACTGAGGCTAAGAATAAGGTAAATATTAATTCCAGGTGGCATGGTGATGAACCATGCATTGAATAGGGGTGTGGCTAAAAATAGAATTGCTGCCTTCCAGTAAAAAAAAAGGTTAATAAAAGTTTTGAAGGGCAGGAGTAACCATTAACTAAACTGGCACCCTCCCAGCCTTTGCTTGCACAATTTCAGTGTGGTGCAGTCTTGGTTCTGGTCAGGCGTTCTGAGCATTGTTGAAGTATAAATGTCACCAGAATCAGTAACAAATCAGGCCACTGTCTGCTTGCTTGAAAGTAGAATGAGCTGTCCTAGAAGAAGACAGAAAAATTCACTTGAAACCAGGGCAATTTCACATTTCTTTCAAACGTGCAATCATTGGCATTGCCCTCAAATGGTGCTGTCTGTGTGGGCGATAGGCAGCATATTTGTATTAGTAGCTGCCAACAAGATTTCAGTGCTGTGGTCTATACTGCTTATCTTGCGTCCTTGTGTGAGCTGCTGTGTGAAGCTGATCTAGGTAAAGTGAGCCTTCTGTGCCTTCACCACATTTCTTCCACCTCCCTGCGTCTGGGTCCTCTGCTGCAAGCTGTGAAGGTGAGGGATGGTGGCAACTGCCCTGAGTGTAAAGTGGGGGAAGAGTAGGGGAGCAGCAAGGACCAGGCAAGTGCCATCAGCTCCAATGGAGGGCAAACCTGTCCTGCAGCCTCACTGACCCTGGCTGGAAAAGGTTAATAATTGCAAAAGGGTGATGTCATCTTGCAGGGAACAGTGTTGTGAATGGGTCAAACAGGACAGTGTGGGCAGTGCTTTCCACACGGCCCCGAGGCAGTCACTGTTTCCTGGTCCTCCCTCATCCCCTGCAACGACTTTTCAGGAGAGCTCATGAGGATTTGGCTTGTTCAGTGCAGCACAAGCAAACAGCTTCTTGTGGGGCACCCCTTCTTTTTATACGTCCACTCCCTGAAAAAACACTCTCAATACAGAATTGCTTGTTGCATCTCCTATCTTTTACAAGATCATGTGAACTGCACCATACCTCTCTGAAAATAAAAAAGAAAAGAAATGTATTGGGTACATAGGCCTTCCTATACGAAGTGTTGTAAATCTGAGGGTACCTGTCTCTCCCCATGGGTCAGAGGGGAAATCTGGTGCAACAACACGTGACTTCTCATACACTCTCCTTCTTGCTTAATTCACCTTCTCTGCTTATCAAGCAATGAAAAGCGATGTCCTGACTCATTTTAAGACTCAAGTTTTAAAACTCATGTTTAGACTCCCTAGACAGACTCTGTTGGGCTCCATTTGCTGAAGTCCTATGTTTCATACTTATCCCTTCTCAATTTAGCCCACTGATTTCAAGAGCCTTCAAGGAAGTATAAACTGTTGTAATTTATGTGGTGTAAACTGATGCAATTTATATATGTGGTGTGAAGCTCTAAGCTATTCGGTCATGAATTCATTTCTACATCCATCTCTAGAGTTCAGAATACACACTTCAGAGAGGGTGGGCAGCAAATCCAGACTTTGCTCTTTTATGCCTGTAATAGCTCAGAAGGGATTGAATTGGACTTGATGGGATTGGATGAGATCGAGAGTACACAGCCATCTTAAAATAGGAGGGTTTGTTCTAGAAGAGGAACAGAAGTGCAGAAGCAGCCATGTCAGCTGTACTACAGTTCAGTAGATGTCTGACTGATGGAGAATGCCGCCAGGTCATGATCCACCAACACCACATTTGGGAAGTGAGGAGAAAATTCTAAATATAGTTCTGAGCCTTGCTGTCTACCTTGATAACATTAAATCAGTGTCAGGCCACAGACTCCAGCACCTGTAATCACCCATCCTGCTGGGCACAGTCTTTACCACCATTCTGGCCAGGGTTGACTTGCACTGTCTTAGGCAGGTCTAGATTTAGCATGGGCTGGGATTGATACCCAGAAGATTGCCTATCTGATACCCCATAACCGTGGATGCCAAAGGAGTGGTAGAGTGGCTGTGGGCTGCTTCAGGGCCAAGGACAAGTCCCATGAACATTTAATTTGCTGGAACAGATGCAGTTGCAGTGTTGGAAGCACACCTGATTTCTTGGAATGGTCTGCATATTTGATGCAATCACCAGTGTAATTAACATTGGTTGCAAACACATTTGCATTTTCTGGGTCTTACATGTTGAAAGTTGCTGTCCACCATCCATCTTCCAGGAGGGAGCGCAACACTTTGATGAACTGACCTGGCCAGACCTGACAACAGCTGCCATGAAAGAAAAGCAACCTGCCAAGCTCCTTCTTGGACTTGATGGGAGAAGTTGATTCTAGAAGACTCTCCAGCACATATTTACAAAAGGGGTTTTATTTCTGTTTGGAATGATGTGCAAGTTTTAATAAAATATTCCTCCTGCAAGCAGCTCTCTGGCCAGGGGAGAAGTTTCTAGCATATACTAAAAAGAATCAGTCAGTGGAGTTTTAACACTTCTCCTGAGGTTTTGTACTGAAGAGCACTGAAAAACATTTAACAAGTAACAGCAGAAAAGAAAGTCATGGTCTATTTTGTTCAGCAGCAGAAAGAACTGCATGAATCCCTCTGCCTGTGCTTCAGGACAGACTGGTGCCTAAATTCATCCAGGAGCAAAGATTTTCTTCTGTGCAAACAACTTCAAACTGGGAGGAAGGAGGAAAAAATTGGGCAGATCAGTAAAGGACCATTACTTGATGAATAAGGCAATAGTGATTGCAATGTTGAAATCATCTTAGCCATCACCTATTCATGAACTAGAGGTGTTTGTCAGCCACCAACAGCTGTGTGCTGCCAGTGGCACTTCTTGTCCATGTGTGAAAGAAACTCCTGCTGGGATTGCTAAATTGCAAAAGGGTTTCTGTGAAATATATCACTGTGAATGACACATCAGGACTTTGAGGAGAGTATCTATTTTAATCCAACTTTCTTGTTGTATTTTTGTGAGTTCAAAACCCTTTTTACACATTTAGCGTCACAGCTTTTGCTTGTGGTTGTTATTCTTTATCCTGGAGGAACAAGACAACCAAGAGTCCCAAGGCTTTCTGTTCAGTGCTCAAATCTTTGTGAAAGCTACATTGCCTCTCATATGTATCACCTTACTCTTGCAATTGCTAGAAAATACATTTTCATTTAATTTCTAAGAAAAACTAATAGGTAATGGAGATTAGTTGGATGACACAGAAGCAATTAATTGAAACATCCAAAAATTCAGAGGTCTGTTAGAGCAAGCATGTTCCTTGTAGCTGATAACATTTTGTAAAGTTGCAGTTAGGATAAGACAAAATGATACAAAATCAAAAATTTATTCTTAGAACAGCAGATGATTTTTTAAATCCACCCATAACTGAAAAAAGACTTTTTGATACAACCACTCAGGAGGCATGATTTCCCATCTCCTGTGTGTGTGTAGACAATAATCCATAACCACAACCACAGGCACTCTGATCCTTTATTGGTCATTGCCGCAGCAAGACTTGGTTGCTGTACAGTCTTGGTCAAAGTGGTGGTCACAAGGCTGGTGGGGAAGTCCTGGATAAGTGGTGAGGGAAAATCCAAGGAACGCAACATCCGTTTGGTTTATGTTCAGTCAGGTGCAGGTGGGAGCGTCCAGATACGTCCCCCGTGGCATGGAGCTTCACACAGGATGAAGTAACATCGTGGATCATGGGACACTTGGGGAGTCCTTATCTAGGACAACACAGCTGCCTGCCCATCACACCAGCACAGTTGAGTCAATTATGGCTCATTATGGTCCATCAGCAGAGATGAACACCCTCAGGCGACATGCCAGTGTTCTGGTGCCTGAGGGGAGGAGGAAGAGCCCCACAACCCAGTCAGTGGTTTGTGCAAGGGAGGGCAGCTTAGCATGAGCAGAGGCACCACCCTGTCTTCACAGAATTTGTCTCCTATCTGCTCATAGCCCATTATTCACTCCCTGTTTTGTCAGTGCAGAAGCTCACCTCCATTTCAGCAAAACAGCCTGGCATCTCCACAAATGGGGGAGTGTTTTGAGTCATTATCCCTTAACAGTTCAGTCTCTCAAAGTGGAGCCAATCATTTGACAGTCTTTCCAAGTTAAGCTGTACTTGCTTGGAGCTCAGACTGCATCACATAGACCACTGTAACAGAAGACAGATACATAAAGGAAAGAAACATGAGTCAGGATAAGATACAGAGTTTTTAAAGGGTTTCACGACAAGGAATGGAGGGTGAGGTGTTGCTGGGGTAACCACATGTCTCTGAAGGGCTGAATTTAAATCTTGCATTGTTTTCATCACAGGCCTTGTTTCTCTGTTCCACAAATAGCTGACAAATACTGCCTAGGAAAGATCCAGAGTTGGAGTAATAGGAGATCTGTAAGCTGAAAGGCCTGAGCATTGGAAAAGTTCCGTGGACACCCTCTTTGATGCACACTTGGCACTTGTTAATATTAGTACAGAAAAAGACCCATCACAGTGCCTGCCCCCTCAACCCAAGGAAAATAAATGGGGACTAGAGTTAAAATCATCTTATGTGAACTAGTGGAAAACCAGAATCATTCAAACATGGAAAAGGAGAAGGCAGTTTAGTCATACAAGAATAGCTAATGTTTCAAAATAACTGTCAAGGTCTGGCAGTATTTGATTCTCCCAGTATTGGATACAGGAGCCCTCCATTGATAGGTCTGAAAAGTTTGACTAAAGGAACAAGGTAGATTATTATTCCCAACTGTGTGCCACTGTTGCTAGGAATGATTTGCTCTCTGACACCTTTGACTGCTTATTATATGAATATTTAGTTATTTTAGTTCTGAAAGGATACAAGCTTGGTATGAAAAAGGGACGGGGAAAGTAGTTGAGGAAGTCTCTTGAGCAATTTGCATTTCCCACAGGTTGTCAGAAACGACTTGCTGTGCTGCACTGAGAGCTGTGAATTCCCATTGCTGAATTGTGGAAGCAGGCTTTGGGATTTCACAGTTCTCTCTCTTGGCCTCAACTTCAGATGGAGCTGGTCGGTTCTTAGGTCACATGGAGCTAACTGATGTCTGTGGCAATGCCATGTATAGGCTGTTTCATTTCTAGAGGCTAGTGGGCAAAAAAACCTGTTGTGTATTAAGAACTTTTGCTCTCCAGATTTTTTAACGTTTATTCAATTTTTTATTGCAAATGCATGTATGATTTTATAAGTACATAAATGAATCTGCAAAACTCCAAAGTATACTTTCATTTGTAATCTAAACGGAAATACTTAACGTAAATTGTAATATTTTTGTATTTCTTCTCGTGTAAAGTCATTATATATTTTCTGTTAAAAAAAAAGCAAATAAAAAGTAGTACAAAGCTCTAAGATTTCAGCATGCTGCTTGCTTTATAAGCAATGCAATATTGATAGAACTGTGCCCTCCACAGCAAGCATGCCCATATTTTTCTTACAGAAAGGGACGCTGTGTTACATTAGGTTTGTGAACAGTGCAGGAAGGGGAGATACTCACAGATTTTCCGTGCCTACCTTCATATTCAGCTCATTTACTGAAAACCCTTAGTATTTGGCTGAAGTTAGAGAACATTTCAAATGTCTAACTGCTTTCTCAGAATTCAGCCCCAAGTGTGGCTGTAAGTCTCAGTGCTGTAGTGTGCCCCAGAGGATTTCTTGCCCAACTCTTGCGAATGAAGTTTGGCAGCATACACCAAGAACAGGCTTGGCATTTATGTCCTTGGCATTACTGATTTCAGTCCTAACTTTAAAACACAACTGTGGAAATGTAAAAAGTTAGTAAGGCTTTTTTTTCCTCTCTGCTGGATGAAAAGACTCAGTTTCAGCATGCACAGCCTAATAGTCTCCTCTGTGGTCTAACGTGGGTCTGGGGAGGTTAGGAGACTCCTGTATTTTTTTGTGAAGTCCTCTGAACACCTCAAGCTACATCATGGTAAAGTGTGTGGTCAACTTCAAACTGCTCTCCATAACTCCACAAATAAACTCTAAATGTCCAAAATTGCTGAGAAAGAATGGGCTTATGTCACTCCAGTGACACACTGCAGTGTGCCACTATTGAGTTTTCTCTTTCAGCAGGGTCTTCATGTAAAAACACAGATAATTGCCTGTGAAATTTACCATTGGTCGTTAATTCAGCCTTCCAGAACCTAAGGGGACCTACAGAAAAGCTGGAGAAGGACTTTTCACAAGGCCACATAGTGATAAGGAGTAATGGCTTTAAACTGAGAGTACATTTAGATTAAATATCAGGAAGAAATTCCTTACTCAAAGGGTGGTAAGATACAGGAACAAGTTGCCCAGAGAAATCATGGATGCCCCATTCCTGGAAATGTTCAAGACCAGGCTGGATAGGGCTTTAAGCAACCTGTAAAGTGTCCCTGCCCATGGCAGTGTGTTGGAACTAAATGATCTTTAAGGTCCCTTCCAACCCAAGCCATTCCACGATTCTACAAATTTCTGTAGGTTTCACAGACTTAGGTAACCCACATGCAAAAGAGGACAAAACAGTGCTGCTTTTCTCCTGGTGTTTGTGTGTTTTACTGATTTAAATTGAAAGCCTTCTGAGCTGGGACCATCTGTGCGATTTGTGTGTACAAGGACTCCCATAAAGGGCTTAGAGTCTCATCTGGGTTAGAGACACATTGCTGCATTACAAATATTTACCAATTATTGACAATAATTATTCCTTCATGGAGATGCACTGAAACACAGCAATAACTATTTTGGGAAAGAAAACCTTGCTAGCAGTTGGCTGAATTGTTTGTACTGGCCTGCGTAACAGTGCAGCATGGAATTATTTTGCTTTACATGATTGTTCTTGTAACTAAGGAAACTTCAGAGCAGCTGCTGACTTACTGTTAATTTGTTTGCTAGTTAAATTTTCTAGAACAAAGAAAATAAGTTTGGGGAAACCAGAAGATCAAAATGGGCACATTAATTATCTCTCTCTCTTTTCTTTATAAGTGAGATACCCTGCATGCCTCAGCAAATTATTGTTGAAGTATCTGAAGTATTAACATAAAAAGCTTTAATTGAAAATATATCTCCTGAGAGTTTCAATTCTTTAGCTGTGGGCTCAGACCTCCAAGATTTTCATACATATTGCTGAGGGCTAGGGCACTGGGACATACAATCTTCAGTGGTGGATGATGCAAGTAATTAATTGTTATAAAAACTAGTCGGTTGTCAGATTTTCCTCCCCACTGAGCTTGGTAAAGCACCAAAGCAGATATGTTCTTGCCTCAAAGAATCTTCTTTTTATTAGCATGAAATATGGGGAGAGAAAGCTAAGCAGAGCAATGAGGATAATTTTTTAAAGATAATCCTCACTGTGTCTTCATTTTCAAATATTTTCCAGTTTTTCTTTATTCTCAACTCTTGGATTTTATTAAAGAAGTGAGGCTTATGAAATTGTACTAGCTTTCTTTCAGTATGCCTGCCTATAGTATCTCAAAGATACCATGTTTCTGAAAGTTTCAGGACTGAGAAATTCTGAGAAGAGCAGAGACCTAATCTTTGTCCCCCGTGAACAGAAAGGCAGTAAGAACAGAGAGACAATATGTAGCTGTTGGGAAATTTACCATAAAAACATGTCTCAGAATAGCTATGCATATTAGGGCTGGGTTTTTTGGGAGAAATCAACAATACATCTGGACATGGAAATATGAAACCTCTCCTCTTTTAATAATTAAAACCTCACTGGTCTGTGGTTTTGGTCTTATTTTATTTTATCTAAGCTCATAAAAAGTTTGGATCTAATATATATTGAAATTTTAAGGGCTGAGCTCTGAAACTTTCAACAGGCTTCCCAGGAGCAGCTGCTGGGTTCAAAGACTGTTGAAAACCCAACTGTTGCCCAAATAGACACTGATCTGTTTTGAAAAGTCGTTAAGATGATCAGATGTTCTCATTCATCTGGAATGTAGGTCCTCATGCTGGTAGCCCAAAGACTTTTTTAAAGGGCTGCTTTAAAGTAGATTTCCTCCATTTTCTTCCTCCATTTCTTAGGAGAAGACCAAACTGTAGACATCAGCTCCCTACTGGACACAACTGAAATCATCCCACAATAAAATCTGGATGAGGAAATATTTTCACAATGGGACTTTCGGTCTCACACGGAGGTCTGAACCTCCATATGCAAGTAAAGCTAAAGCCATGCCCTAGATGTCCCAATGATGTTTTTCTCTCTAGTTCATGTACTGTGGATGAATACTTCATAATACCTGAAAAGATAACAGAAAGAGTAGTCGTCAGGCATCAAATGATGTTTTTTTCTAATGAAGTTCCTCAGAAATCAATAGTAGCCATGCATCTAGCCAACAATTTTATCAGCATTCTGGAAGTAAACCACAAATAATGGAACCAGGTCAGCCAGAAATTTGAAGTAATTGGGGACTGCAGGAAAGAATCACTCTAAAACCTGTTTTCTTCTAGGGAATTGAAGGCTTTTTAGCTAGAAATAGGAACCATGAAAACATTGTGGAAATCACTGGAGACCTGATAAGGAACAACATGGTGATGAAGAAGGCTAAAGCAGTTAACAAACAGTAGATGGGAGTGGAAGAATGAGGAGCTGGTTTTTGTTTTGCATGTGACGTTATTGAGACTGGTATGGGAAGGCTGCATCCTCTTGGCAGTATTTTTAGCAGATCTGAAAAACTGGAAAGCACCAGAAAGAAGCATGAGGAAAGGACAAAGGGCTCTGCTTACCAGCTTCAGCAAGGGACATTTTTGTCTAGGCTGAAGGAAATTATTTTTTTACAGTGATGGTAAAAAGCTTGGAGGGAGTCCTTTCCCTTCTTTTTCTTTTTACATTGAGTATCTGTCAGTATTCTATCAAATGGTAGGATTTAAGCATGAGTGACGCCTTCAATAAAGTTCAGGGGTTGGTGCTATGTGATCCAAGAGACAAATCTGATTTAATCCTTTTTGTTTCATACAGGTATGGATATTTGTAACACTCTGCTCTCACAGGACACTTTTTATCAGCAGACCTTGGAGCCCTTTACAAATTAGTTTTTTGTCATCTCCTCTGTTTCTCTTCCATAGAAATTGAAATGCAGAGAAGTGAAGTGACGGAATTTTCTAGGGGCAGATGTGGGAATAGAGCCTGTAGTCCCTCAACACCTCTGCCTTGAGCTGCTCACCTGACTTCTGTGCCTCCTGCCTTCTCTGAGTAATACCATATCTATTGCAGCAGCTTTCAGCCCAGTTATTATCAATTATCAATTTCAGCCCAGTTATATCAACTCATTATTTCCATTTTTAAAAATGAATGGAGCTCAATTGCCCATTGCAGATCAGCACTTGATCACAAATCCCACTGCAAAATGGGTAAAATCGCTAGTATGTCAAAAGGATGGTTTTCTCTGAAACCAAAAATGAGCTGGGCAGATCTTGTTAGAAGGCAGTGCCCAGTGCAAATGTCAAAGCTCTGATCTAAAGCAGCTGGTAGCTCATAATTATGGTAAATATCCCAATATAATTCCAGCTACATAGGGGTATCAGATCTTAATGAGAGTGGTGAAGGTGAGCCGGTTACACTTAGGGGACAAGATTATGCTTGGCTTTCTTTCCAGTTCTGTTTTTATCTTGTAGTGTAAATGTGAGCCAGCATTTTAGCCTTCCTATAACTGTATTTTCACACTGAAGAAATGTGAATAACATTTCCCAAGTTTTTAGAAGCTCTGAAATCCTTCACTTGTAAGGCAGCAGAGGTCAGTGATTGTGTTCGTTTCTTGGTTGTATTTTTCCACAACAATCCATAGAGAAGCCATGGATAATACAAGGCAGTTAATTCTCTTAAATATGTAGCTCATAAATATTTAGAACAAAATAATAAAAGAGAGATTTAGATTTATTGAAGACCATAGGAATAATGGAATATGCTGCTGTTTTATATTGACACATTTCTTTTAAAAGAAATATGGTAGTTTAATTTGTGTGTGTGAATTATGCCCGACATTATCTGTTAATTTTACTCTGTATGATATAAGAGAACAATATTTCTCTTTCTGCTCTTTTTGAGACTTCATTTTTCAAATTTTAGATGTGATGATCTAGGAAACACTGAATCTGTTTTCTAGAACTGTTTTGTATAGCTGCTTTTATAAAATTCCTATCACAATTCACAAGCTTTATCTAGTAAGAAAATGCCATTAAGGTCTGTGAGATTTAAAAAGCATCTGTGTTTAAGAAGAAAAAGAAATACCAAATAATAACAAATACAATAGCAAAGTACCAAATGAAAACGGTAGAGGTACATTACTCTTTGCAGTAATGTACCATAGAGTAATGGCTTAATTTCCTGAGGATGAACTGAAGTTCAACATTTTCAAGATAACTTATCATTTTCTGTGATTTTTTCAAAGTAGAATCTTAAAAAAGTACCCAGCAGACTTATCAAAAATTGACTTAAAGACTAGATATCTGTGAAGTTCCTTTTGCATTGTAATCAGTGAACCAGGACAAGACTGAAAAAACAAGTCCAAGACCTGTACACAAAGTGTGTACAAAGTGTGTTTAGCTTCAGTGATTACTGGGACTCTGAACACTGTCATCCCATTAATGGTTAACTTGGGTAAATAAACTTTAGGCTACCTCAAAAGTAAAAAAAAAAAAAAATTAGAATGCTTGTAGTGGCCTCTTGGACATGACCTAAACATTAAAATTAATATGTGCTGTGTAGGGATGTATGGTGATAGTCAGGATAGTCCAAACCATGACTGACGGACTGTCTGGTTTGCTTTGGAGACTGTGCACTTCCAGATCCCTTGGAAAGCCTCTTGGCTGAGAACAGTACCTGTGTTGTAGAGTGTGTGATGCCACATAGGGCAGTCTGTTCCCAGTGCCACCATTGCAACTTTGCACTGACTTGGACCGACATAAAACTGGGGTCCTCAATGATCTCACACAATAATTCGAGGGACAATTATCAGTGCTTTGTGGGTGCTCTTTACACTTACAAAATATGCAAGCACATTTGATTGTTTTCTTCATGAACTAAAAGTGACAATTAATGTATTTTATAAGGATCTATCTTGTTTTCTTGTAATCAGTAATGCAATAGTTAATAATTATTTTGTGTTATTTGTTACATAAGTTATCCCTTTGCTTTCTTTTATTTTGGTATAGCAAATATTGTTCCATTAGGAGATACAATGTGACTGTGAACAATGTTTTTCTTCATTTCTAGCATTATTAGTATTGATTTACTAATTGTATACTGAATTTTGTCCAACGAGTTTACTGCCATGGTGATTCTTGTTCCTTCGTCTTAGGAAGTGTATTGCTTTTTAAGTTCAATAGATGAAAAATTATTCTGATTGTAACCTGTCAGTGAAAAAAAACCATAAGATATTTACAGGTATGGTATGGTATGGTATGAAAAAATATTAAAAACTACAAGTATTTGAAAAAAACCCATGTAAAACACTATGAATACTACAGAAGCCCAATTTCTAAGTGTATCTTACTGTGAAGATTCAATAATCTTCAGTGTATATTAGTGAAGTGATCTCCCTAGTCCATGTAGAGAAGCATATATGTGGAATACTTCTGTTGGCAACACCTTTGGCCTGCCTTACATTGCCACTTTTAAAAAATTTCTGCATAATGACTCTCTAAATTAGAAAAAAAATCCTCAGCATCTCAGTGCATTTCATCTTAACCTTGGAAATGGCCAGAGCTCAATGTTGGAGGTAAAACTGGTGGGACTGGCAGCTTTCAAGCAGCTTGCACTGATGAAGGTCTCAAGGGACTGTGCTTTGAGGCTTGAGATTGCCCAAATGCTGTCATATCCCAAGTGTGATTCTGAATTCCCTTCAACATGTAATCATTTGAATTTCAGTTATGTAACATTTGTATGTGAAAATAAGACACCTTCTCAGCCTTGAGAGTTTTTGCAATGCTACATTTTCCTTCTTTCCAGCTAGATAGTGTTGGATGTGCAGTAGGCCAATTTCCACCTGCTGCTGGGCAAGCTGGAAGAAGAGAAAACAAAGACATTAAATTTTTGTTGTTTCTTCTCAGACATCAAAACACCATATGAAAACTAGGGTCTTAAATTTAATAACTATTTGCCCAGATGTCAAAGTTACCTGAGGCCCTTGAAATGTTTTTTTCTGTTCTTGCTGGTTGTTCACCATCTCTTTTGGAAAGAATTGCTTATGAATCTTATGCTCCCAAGAGAATAGATCTACCTTCTGTCCAGATGTGGTTTATCTTCTGGTCCATGCTGATCACTATTACTTTTCCCAGCAGTCTTAAGCTTCAGGAGGCACAAATCAGAAGTCTCACCATACTAAGCCATGGTTGCACCTGTATGAAATTCAAGTTTATCAGAACTTGCAGACTAATTTTCCAAGGCGTTTAACATGGTAAGACTGAATGAAATCCAAAAACATCACAAAATGCTAACAAAAGCAGCAACAAAAGTAATAACAAGGATCTATTTCAACTTAACTAATGAATTATGTTGTAATTTCTGGTATGGACAGATGTTCTGTGTTTCTCATGACAGTCCTCTTTCAGAATAGCTAATCAGAATATGGAAGAAGGATGTACACAGAGCCTAGTTTTAAAGGTTTAGTTCTCTAATATCGTCATCCCAGGAATACTGAGTACTTCTCTGCTTTCTGCGTGACAGTTTTTCCAGCTCAGATCATAAAGAAATGGCAATTAGACGTCACTATTGAATTTTCTCTTTTCCTACTCTTGGGCACAGCACAGAGTATGCAAAACAAAGAATGAAAAGCAAGAATTGTCTTGCTACTGGTGGAGCAAGCAGGCGGTAACCCCACTTTCAGATCCTGATATGTATGGGTGATGGAGAAAGGCTGTAATCATCCAAGTCAGAGTAAAGTGCCTTTGTACAAACCAATCTCTGAATGATACAAACCCGTGGTTGCCTGGCAATCTTTTTAAGCTTTTGATACTGCCAATTTGTTACGTATTTTTCACATAGCACCATTCCTAGGTAATTACTGTAGCTGGTGCCATAGAAAGGAATCTTTAAATTGTCTGTGTTAGATGGTTTTGCTGATAAGATTGCCTGCTAGCAAACTTCTTGTTGTCCTGTGATGATTCCAAGAGATTTTCTACAGTCCGTGAACATGAGCTGGAAGCCTGGGAGTTATTGGATCAGAGTTCTGATCTTGGCAACAGCAAAACATATTGCATGGTGTTATGTGAATGGCAAAAATCCACTGTGTTCCCATACCCCTGGCTGTTCAGTGGAGAAATGACAAGAAATGATGCCTACCTCAAGCAGCTGCTGTTAGACTGTATTATTGTAAAGGATGGCAAAAGCTCCTGCAGTCAAGCTGCGAGCATACGCAGATGGTTATCTGGAGATTTTATTAGTTTTCCTACAGAAGGTACTGAGAGCCTTGTTCTAACAGATAATTGTCACCTGTGCTATTGTTGCTTTGAATTTCCTCACCTTCCAGATGCTGCGATGGCTGACACACTTTTAAAAATAAACTTCATTTTTCACTTTTTCTCTCTTGTCATATGCTTCCACCTCATTTTACTTTCCATTTTGCCACCCAGATCTCATCTCCTCATTTCCTCTTTTCTTCCTTTTCTCACAGCTGTTTTTCTCCATCCTTTATATTGTTTTCCTTTTCTTTCCCTTCACAGTATTTTGTCCTCTCTTCATTTCTTGTCTTTGACCTTCTGTCTTTTTTTTTCTACCACTAAATTCTCTCCTCTTCTTCCTTTCTACTCCGTATGTTAATAAAGCATTTGACCATTCAAACATTTTCGGTCTCTGCTCTTCAGGCTTCTGAATTATTGCTATAGTTCTACCAAAATTTAATTACCACATCAAAGAGGAGCTGTCCTCATTTAGGCAGGATTTCAGCCTTTCCAGATTTTTTTTAGCATGTTTGACCTAATTAGAAGTCCCATTTAAAATGACACTTCTACAGAAACAGGAGGAAATTGTACCAGTTGTTGCCAGGATATTGAACATGTCTTACACAGAATTTGAGAAATACGAAAATGTTAGAATTTTTATTGAAAACATGTCTATTATAAAAAACTTACAAGTGAGTTGGAGATGTTGAAATAATATTGCTGATTAGATATAACATCCATCTTTTATTATAATAGCACACTCTTTGTCTATCAAGTAAATACCTTCAATTTACTATAATAAGCAACAATGATGTGTCAAGACCTGCAATCACTACATTTTATGACAGCAGTCATTATTTTATGAAAGATTTGCAGCAAATCCACCTTTTTCATGACATTCTTTCAAGGCTTCCTTGTTCCTAATGAGGTAAATTCACTTTCCACAGAGCCCTCATAAGAACTGTATATAATAAACTGATGAGTGCTATGATTTCCCTTCTGTAAGTGTAAGTTGTTACGTTCTCCAACTACAAGGTCTTTTTATGTAAGCTTATGCTGTAACTGCTTGTTATTTTCACTCTGAATCATTCCTGGTCCCTTCCAACTCCATTTCTGTGATGGTGAGTCTGCAGTTATTAAATTTGTTAAAATTAAGATTGGCAGTAATACGAAACGTTAACAATCACATTAATTAATAAATAACAACAATCATTGTCTTAGGAAAATGGCAAATTCAAAACTGCCTGGGAATTGTGATCAGGAGTACATGTCCTTCTGAAATGCACAGACATACTCAGGCTGACAGTTGTAGCTTGTTTAGCACAAAGAGAAATTTCTTCCGCAGGCAGGATATTCTGTGCTACGTGTCATGTAAGAGACCAGCACACTGGGATCTACCTGACCTTAAAAAACTATAGGCAGCAACTTCTGCTGCTTAATTCTGTTGACTTGGATGGAGTTACAGGAGCAGAGAATTTATTACTGCATCCAGTTTCCTTAATCCCTAGGAACGTGCAGATGGCTCAAAGGTACATCTTAAAACTCCACGGCATAACTTTAGCCTATAAATAAGACAGGCTGCTGTGAGAATGAAGTACTTTACCTGCTCCCTCCTTCTGTAGCTGAGCTCCACAGGGCAGTAAGGATCCTGCCTTGCATGTTTGCATATGAGATAATCACTTATAAACCCAATACTTTTCAGACCTGTTTTAGTCTCTGCCTAGGGTTCATTGAACACTACTACAATGAAGAGGCAAAAAGGTTGTTTCATTGTTTTTTTTTTTTTTAAATGAACTGTTCTATATCTGGAAAGGCTAGGAACCAAAGGCTGAATGTGAGAGAAAATTAGAACCAACTGAATAATGTTCTAGTTCTGCAAACACTAACCTTGAGTAGGTTATATTAGGGTATGTTGTCCTTTATTTTTTCTACATGTACCATAGCTGTTTAATAAAGAGTGCCCTAAGAAGGTCAGATTCAGAAGAAAGGCAGCCTGTGCTGTGTGTGTTTGTAGCTAACTTAGCTGCATGGAAAATATACACTTTGAACAGAGGGAGATTTTGATGTTACAATTCACATTCCTTTCAATGGTCACCCAGGTGACCTGCATCTTCCAATGCACCAGATCAATAAAACAGAGATTGAATAAGCCTCATTGAATATGTTTCTTGGCTCTGGTTCATTTTCTCATGAAGTCCTTGCCCATCTGTTTACTGACTCCAGCTCAAGGGGGAGCAGACCATAACATAAACCAGCACTTTCATGCCAAATAGCCTGAAACCAAAAAGCTCTAGATCATGTATGGATTATGAGTTTACAAACAGAATACAGACTTCTTGAATCAGTAAAAACCTGAAAGAAATGGGCCTTCATTTGACTGGAGCCTGCAGATATAACAATAATTTTAGTGCTCAATGATGCATGTCAAGATGACATTCAAAGTCTTGGGGAACTTGCCATATAAATTTCATTCTTTTCAGTGTTTCCTTGTTCTTTTTCCACGTGATCACTGATGTAATGTGTATTCTGACTAAGGAAACCAGTCCAGAAATGGCTGATTTCTGGTGGTCTCATGCTTTATCTCTGATCCCTGAGTTTGCTCCATATCCTTCAGGGTGATGAGCAGTTAAGTTCCAGTTATTACAGTAAAGTAACCACTATTGACTAGTAGCTCTAGCTGTTAGTCCTGAGGTTGGAAGACCTTTGTTGTTTTGGAATATACATTTTCAGCATTTTTTTTCTTGGCCCCCTAGCACAAATGGGAGTTGTGTGAACAACATATTCCCTTATACTAGTGTCTTTGTGAGCATCACACATGGCAGCAGGAACACTAACAGAAAACAAACAACAGAAAACATAGGCAACAAAATTCCACAAATATAAAACCACCCTCTTCTTTTACTATACAAGATGCATATCAGTAAAGGCAGGCCCTTTGCTGGACAGTAGACTGGCAGGTTTCTCAAGAGCAAAACTAAATAACTTTCATTAAATACCATTAAAATAAATAGATTTTTGGTATAATTTTGTGCTGTAGCAGATTAGCTATGGGAAGCAACTTATGTAAGAAATGATACTGCATATTATGGGATGGGAGCCATTAAAGTAAATGTTGCTACTATTCCATTAATTTAAATGGGAAATTAGGAGTGTGATAAACCATTAAGAGACTTTGCTTGCAGCAAACACACAAGAACACATCTTTTCAAAACTGAGAATCTTGGACTGTTCCAAGCAAAATTCTGTTTGGGAGACTTATGGTCATACACTAAGTACATTCATTTTCCATTGGCTCATTTTCCATCAGCTGGAGGTGCTCAGCATCCCCCAGTGAAACATTAGGCAGCTGCAAAAATGAGGCCTTGTGCTCCAGAGATGTGCTTGGGACATAAGTCTTTTCAGAGCTGAGTCAAGCTATTCATAGAAGTTTCCAGGAATGAGCAGTTTTCGGTAGTGTGATAATCCTGATTAGAGAGGCATTTCTGGATTTTAACAAGTGCCAACTCAGCAAAATGGTGTGTGACCTCCCCAGAAGAGCTCACTTGGAAAGTTACTGTCTTAAAATATAGTCTGTGTTTCTTAGTAGCTAATATGAAAAAAAGAGATCTTTCAGTGCCACGTGGATGAACTCTGGGAGCAGGTGGTGGATGTAAAACCACAACAGAGAGAGCTCATAGGCACACAGGGCAGATCTCATAATTTTTTCCAGTTAAATCTTGAATTTCTCTACAGTAAATATGAGCCAATGTAATAGTATAAAAATAATTGATGCTTTAGAATTCATTTTCAATAGCATTTCTATTGTGTCTGGATTACTTGTAGTGAAATAGCATCCATACACTAGAAATGTACCTGTGCTAGATGCTGTACAAACATGAAAAAAAGTTAGTTCCTTTCATATATGTATTCTGTTTTTACTGTTTGAACAGGAAAACAGATTGCTCAGACAGTAAGTGGAATGTGCCTCAGTGGAAATATTCAAAACTCAAGTGGACAAGGCCCTGTGCAAAATGCTCTCAGTTTGAAGCCCTGAGCAGTGGGTCTAGAGGTCCCTTCCAAAATAAATACTGTGTCATGCTACTCTATACTCCGAGTTATAGATAATTATACACTTCTGTTGTAATCTCAAGGGCATATGAAAAGATACTAAAAGTGTATTATCTTGCACAGAAGGTATTTGAGGTGTATAGGAATAGTCAGAACTAATATTTTTGCTTTTACCCAGTGATACTGATTGTATTTCTTGACTCTTTTGACAAACTCAGTTCCAGTGAGGCTGAACGAACTTCTACAGAATAAACTTCTTAAGGTGCAGAAGATAGAGCAGCCAGCCAAAAAAAAATCAATCTCCTTCACCTTCCAGCTGCAGCTCAAATTTTTTCCTCTTTGTGGCTTAACACAGCTGTAAACTCTGTTTCATCAGGTTTAGGTTTTTTGATTTTTATTTTTTTATTAGTGAGGTTTGCTGTTCACATGAATTTCCAGCAAAGTAAAATCAGGGTGAAGACAAAGATGCCCTTGACCTCAGTTATGATAAGGTTCTCCTGTCATGAGGCTGTGCCATTTCCCACAGGTGCTTTTAGTGCATGTTTGCACTGGTTGGAAGGATCTTCTCTATTTGCATTCCCTTCACAAGATCAGGGTGGCAAGACCACAGAAACAGCACATGATACATCCTAGGGATGCTCATGGATTTGAAAAAATTGGATCTCCCAGATATGATAACAATGGTATTAGTTCTGCTTCCATACCTGGCAGATATTTTGTGCTGAATGTAGCCAAGAAAATACTGCACAATGCATGGAGGATATTGCACTCTAAATATCCTTAGGACCATCAGGTCAGTTTTGTGTTAAAGCAAAAAGTCTGCTTTTCTGGACTGTTATGAAGAAACAGAAAGTAGGAATGGTGTGTGACAAAAGTAATGAAAACCTTTCCATCATTTCTTAAACCAACTGTTTTGTTTTAGATTGCCAAAACAGATTTACCATTACTTTTCTCCATTGCTTTGGGAAATAGAAAGCTCACTTTTTATTGTCAACTACAGTTTTCATTGAATTTGTTGCAAGTTGAGAAAAACTCTACCAAGTTATTCTTTATAGTAACTCTCTCTAGTGGAGCAGAACTGGGAATACGCCCTTTCTCAAGTGGGTCTGCAAGTCAAGCAATTGCAACAGAAAATGCAGAAGCTTATACCCATTCACCCTTACTAATTGGAGACAGCAGAGCTCCCTTATGAGTTTCCCTACCTCCAGCAGATGTACAGATGTGATGTATGATGCTACATCTCCTCAAGATCACTGCAGCCATGGCTTCACATGGTTTCCTAGTTCAGTTTCCTAGTTCACCTCATGCCCATTTTGCATCCAGGGAGAATTCATATTCTCAATGGGCTAGGATATAAAGTTGCAAATATGAGACTTTTTTAGTGCTGTCTTTTTGCTGTTTCTTGACATATTCCTCTTAGTTGCTTGTTTCATGCTGATAGTGAATATATTTAGTGCCCTTTGTGCAACATAGAAGGGACTTTATGGTTGCCACAGATCTAAAACAGGTGGCCAAAATTAGGTGGTCCTAGTTAGACTGGAATCAAAGTTGTCTGCAAACACTACTTGTTTGCTCTTATTTGTCACAGACACAAGGAGTTTTTATGCTTTGATGCATTACAGAAGAGAGCAAAACTTCAGAACTTAATGAAAAACTCCTAAAAAATGCAGAGATGACATTTTAATCTCAAATAAGTTTCTATATTGTACATCAAAACAACTAGAAGAGTTTACAGGAAATGCTTCTTTCTGTGGCTTAGCTATTGAAATTAATGGGACTGTAATACAATTCAGAAACTTGAAAATGGAATTTGTCTTATCATACTCTTTGGGTATAAAGAAATGTATCAGGCAGACCATGTCTTCCAAAAGCTTCTATTGCAATGAATGTGGTATTCATTATTTTTCCTAGACAAGTTTATTTTAGAAAATGAAAATGAATACAAATGGGTTATTGCAAGTCATTTGAGAATTCACTCAATATTTTGAAAAGATAAGAAAAATGTCTTGGCCATTGCTAGATAAAATGGATATCTTTAATATTACGGAGAGATGGTTGCACAACACAGGCTGATCTCCTTCCTATTCCTTACTACAATTTTTCAAGTTGCTGAGTACCTGCATTGTGGCTTTCTGACTCATCTGAGCCATGCATTGGGACTCCCTTCTTTGAAGGCACTGATAAAAGACCTGTCTGCATTTCAGGTTCTGGTTGGCACAACACAGCTTTCATTTTCACACACTTGCCTTTTATCCAGGCAGGTAAGGAAGGGAGGGAATGGAAGTTGTAACTGTCATGTCAGTCTGAGCTTTGGTAGTGGAAAGGGAGAATGCCTCATAGGCTGGAGGACACCTGTTAGCTCTTTGCTCTCTGGGAGATGATGGGAAATGGACCCTTTCCTAAGCCTTGTGGTCTGTGCAGCCCTTGCATTTGCTCATAGTCTAAAATGCATCCTGTCCCACATAAAGCTGCAAAAATTGGTGGGGAAGATGTGGTGCAGGGAGGGAATAAGAGGAATGACGAAAAGGTGAGGTAGTCAGAAAGTGTCAAAACACAACTTTCTGTAGGAAAATAACATTTTTTCCATGATTGTGTATGAGTAAATGAGCACTTGGAGCCCAGTCATGTAATGCAAATACAAACTCCTGACTATTAAAGTTTCTTCTTGGTATGGGGTCTTCTCCGCAACATTAGGAGTGAGAAACTGCTTCAGCAGAGACTTCTCTAGCAACTCTCAGCTGTGTGTAGTCTTGACAATGCCAACGGTAGAGCTACAGAAATCAACCAATTCGCTGGTTCAGAGCTAAAAAGGTACAGAAGAAACACTGGTTTATATGCATCAGAACCCTCTCTCCCCACACCATTTTTTATTCTTTTGTCACTGAACAAAACGGGTCATGTGTAACAAAATCTAAGGAATGAGGCAACAACAATGAAGGGGATGTGGGCCTTTGAAATGTTTCAGTGGCTGAGTCTAATGAAAAAAGCCAACCCATCTTCAAAGCCCTCCATAATTTCAAAGCATCTCTCTCACTATCCCCCTCCTAGAACCTCCAACACAATGCTATTGCATATCCCAGGAGGACTGCTCTCATCTTGTCAGAGGTGTTCCACAGGTTACAACAGGTACTCACAGCTGCTGAAGTAAGATTTGGAAAACATTTGTACTTTCTTTTAGGTATATGTTTTATTTACTTTGTCACAGGGAGTGGTAATAACTAAGTTGCATGTAGAAGATGGAGCACCTACATTGTAGTTACTTTGGCAAATGGAAATCTGTTTTATCAAAGTGGAACAGTTTCAACAAAGTAAGATATCTCAATGTGAGTCTCATCCTTTTTCCTGAAAATTCAATAAAATGCTGTTTAGAAACTGCTCGGTATTTCTGGTTAAAAAGCTGCTTAGATACTTCCCTCTGGGCTTGTCTTCCTTTAACCACACCACTTTCCACTGTTGCTGTTAGTAAAGTGTTCTTAAGATAGCCAAGCAGCTATATTTATGTTTGAAGGAGGTTCTCTTTCTAATTACACACTTCATATTACTCATTTTGCATGACAGCGCATAGTTAAAGTTTGAAGTGGTATGTTCAAAAAGTTACAATAGCAGAAACAGGCAAAAAAAGATCTTTCTGACATGTTGTACTATTATCTGACATCTGCTCCCCAGAATCCCATTGTGACTTACATAGAATCATAAATGCCTGTCAAACCTTGCCTTGAGCACTCCCAGGGATTTGGCATCCACTGCTTCTCTGGGCAACCTGTTTCAAATAATTTCTTTCTTATATCCAACCTAACTCTATCCTCTACCAATTTAAAACCATTGCCCCTTGTCCTGTCACTACAGGCCCTTGTAAAATGTTTTTCTCTGTCTTATAAGCCTCCTCTATAAATCAAAAGGCTGCAGTGAGTTCCTGCAAGTGACTTCTCTACTCTAGGCTGAACAAGTAGTTCTTGGAGTTTTTCTTCACAGGACAGGTGTTCCACCCTTCTGATAATTTTTCTGTGTTCCTCCTCTGGACCTGCTCTAACAGGTCCATGATGGGTGTTACTACATGCTACTCACCTCACAGGTTGCTCTGATTCTTCCTGCTCTCTACCTTCCCTTAAAAACAATTGTCTCCAGGTCTCCCATGTTCTGTGTCAAGCCTTTCCTTCTGTCCAAAATACTCAGCACATCAATTTAGTGCTGCTTTCCCAGCTGTGCAGCCACAAGCTTCCAGGGGCTCTGGGCTGCCAAGGGTCCACTGGCACCAGCTGCTGTGATGCCTGTATCCAGGTCCTGTGATGTGATGGCAGCTGAGCTGCTGTTTAGTCCCATATCTGCTTTCCCCCTAGTCTGCCTAGGGGACTGAATATGTCCTGCCAGTCCTGAAATTAAGGAATTCCAGAAGACCAATGACTCCTCAGGAATGCCAGGATCCCCAGTGTAAAGGAACTCTCCTATTCAAACATTAGGGAAAATCAATACGGTAACTACTACACACATTGAAACATGGGAGTGACATTTGATCTGTTTGTGCATGCACAGAATCAAAGTCAGGACATGAATCATGGGACTTCTGAGCTACAGCCCAACTTGTAGAAAAACTAGTCTAGTTTTCATCTGCTACTGATGGAGACCCCAACACAGACAGGTTTTGAATGGATAGATATTATTTAGTAGGGGAACTCGTCTAGATGCAGCTTTCAGCACCAATAAACATTTTCTTTGCAAGATCTCTGCTGGTTTGCTGTTTGTGCAGATACTTAGTCTGTTATCCCAGTCTGTGACCTTATAATCACTCTTCTTTTTTCAGCTATGTAGTTTGAAATGTTTGAGTTTTCACTCAGTTTTCATGTCTTCATCCATTTACATTTTCTCAAACTTTTTTCAGTCAGCTTCCTTCTTGAACTTCACATACCAGTCTGTAGCTGCATATTCCAGGACCAGCTGTGGCAATGTCAAATACAGCAGAGAGTTCCCACAGGTTAGGAAGTTTTCTGGATACTGCGTTGGAACCCAGCCCACTGGACTTTTCCTCCTTAGGTGTTGTCAGGTCTCCTGGTGCTGTAATATGACCTATTACTACCACCTCCAGCAGTTATCATCTGTTAGCTAAGCACAGTTACTCAGGTTACCTTTTCTCTTGAAGAACACCCCACCAACTCAGCCTGCTGGTAAGTGTAATATCCCTGACAATTTATGCACAGAGTTTCCCCAAATTTCTCTATAGTAAGCAAGCTTACTATAGGAATGGCTGCTCACCTTTGCATAAAGGTGGCAAATTGTCAGCTTAGACTTTGCACAGGATTCTTAAACAAATTACTCTTTCCTTAGATGTTGGGGGTAATATACTGATCGAAGCAAAGACTTTTCCCCTGTTACTTTCATTTGTTTTTCTCAGTCCAGCAATATGTTGGCTGTTCAAAACTGATAGAAAAGTGAAAACCAAGTAACTTTTTGAGGTAGGGCAACAACTCTTATAGCTAGAAGAGAATCAGTGGCTATTATATGTCTTGTGCACATAGAATATTTGACTCAGACTCATGTTCCTTCAAGCAAAGAAGGGAAAATGGTCTAGATGAAACATCTGTGAAGTGAGTGCAAAAGTGTTTGGAAAATTTTGTTCACAAAGTTGTCATGAGTTTTTCCCTGCCAGAGGAGAAGATATTGACTGCTGCTCTGCAGAAGGGCTGCCCAGGAACTGACACTCCAATTAATGGAATAATTGAGCAGAGACCACATTTTTCATTTTGCAGATGATATCAAGCTTGGAGGGACTGCAAGGCTACCAGGGAACAGGCTCAGGCTTCAGAGTGGTCCTGACAACTGTGTGAAAACCATCTGACCTTTCTCTTGTATGCCAATTCAGTTCTATGGAGGCAGGCACATTTGACTGGGAATAAATGCAGGAAGGGAGATGAACAATTTGGCAGCAGCTCTATAGAAAGAATTCTGAGAATCACAGGGGACAAGAAGAACATGAATCAGCATTGTGCAAAAATGGCAAACGTCATACGGAGATGTATAAATAGGAGTCTTAAATATAGGCCAGTTAAAATAGTCCCCCTGCTCCACTTGGCACTTTAGAGAACTTGGCTGGTATAAAGCAGTTCCTGAATTTGTAATTACAGAAAGGTTCAAGGATTTACATTTCTTTTTGAATCAATAGTGGAGAAAACCGAAAGGATAATACAAAATTAATGGAATTAAGAAGAATCAAAGGAGTTTACTGTATTAGCTCTCAATGCATATCCTAAAGATAAGAGTAGTGAACACTGGTCGGTAGCACTGGCCACGAGGTTATGGTATCTCTATTACTGGATGTTTTTAAAAATAGATTGGACAAACTGATATTAGGACTCCAACTTGCAGAGAAGGTGATCCTACCTTTTGGCAAGAGGATGGACTTCAGGGAGCACACATATCTCCAAGAGCCTTCCCATCTCTACATCAACCTTTCTCCGATTTGGCACTGATTAATGACAGTGGAAAGCTGGAAACTGAGGCATGTGGGAAACAGTAGCCAGAGACCTAGGTTGTTGTCAGCGTCTCTCTACTGTCTCGAAGGTGACAAGGAGATATGAAAAACATGAAAATGATTGCATATCCATTCCACATGTGGTACCATTTTCCTATAAATAAAGATATGTCAGCTTGAAAATAAATTGCATGGCACATATTGTCTTTTATACTGCGTCAGTAACACTGTAAAAAATGGACACCTGCTAATATCAAGACGTGTTCTTTTGGGGCTTGACCTTAAACAGCATTAGGAGAAATCATTCAAGAACAGATTGGCAAGCTAAAAATTCAACAACTCTTGTAATGCCACTGGCATTTCATAGCATGCAGAAAACAGTCTAACTCTTCCAGTGTGTTCATATGCAGATTTACTGTTGTGCAAGGCCAGCAAGAAAATCACAAGCTCTCTTTATCCAGCCTAAGCAAAATAAAAATGAATTTGACAGCTGGCCTTAAACACTTTCTCCTTGATGATCCAAAGAAAATGGAATCCATTTAAAGCTGTTGATTAATTCTTCAAATACAGATGGAAAGCAATACCTTGAAATCTACCCCCTAGAAGTAAAATAAATGAATGCTCAGAGGTAGGGGAAGGGCTTTCTTTTGCAAGATTCTCAAACAGTTTTTTGCAAGGGATATAATAACTATTTTGTGCTACAGGATGACTTTACAATTTGTGAAATGTAAGAAAAGAGCTTTATAGATTCTCATAAAGGTGATATGTACTACACAGGGTCTAGACTCTGAGGAGTTATCATGGATCCAAGCTAAATCTCTTCCTCTTCATAAAGTCCAAATAACTATCAGAGGCAAGAGGCCAGCCAACAGAAAAAGTATTAGTTCAGATAAAGTATCTTCTAAAATATGTTTTAGCAGAATTTTGAAAGAATGGCAATAGCCATGGATTGCAACACACATTTCTAGAAAATACTAGAATATTAAATCAAATAATTAAAATGTGTTTCAATGTATTTGGGACTATTTAATAATTACATTATCTCTTTAAGGCTAGGTTTAACACATAGGAATTTTTTACTCTTGCTATCAATAGTGTAGGTTGTAGAGCTAACCAAACTAAGAGTTTGAGAATTCCTCTAAATTCTTACAGCTGTATCAAAGTTTTCCACATAGTTCCACATAGTGGAAGCAAAACAGAGCTTTTTATAATGACTGAACTGAAATCTGCCTCTAATTTTAAAATATTACAATAAATTTGGTAAAATGTAGTCTGTCATTCTGTGTTTATGTATACCTTTAAGAGGGATGAGAGTAACAAGAATTTTATTGAACACGCATATGTACACACTCAGGGTGCTGTAAAATATCTGATTAAATCTAAATAAAGGAGAACACTGCAATTAGAAAATCCCTCTTTTACTTCTTTTGAAGCTGGCATATTTTCATTAAAATGAATGCTGTAGAACTGTATAATTTGCAGGAACTAATTTATCTTCTTTTTTGTTTTATTTCTTGCAAAATCATAGGAGACTTTTAGAAGTCATTTCCTCCCCAGAAAATAGGAAATAAAATACAGTAACTTTTATTGCATCTGGAGAATATAGTTTCCCCAATTGTGCCATTCAATGGTAGTTACATGACTCTTCTAGACATGCTGACATAAAAAAACCAAAACAATTTTTGAAGGATGAAAAGAGAAATTTCAGGAATATGTTTCTCAGGTTGTCCACATTGAAGATTGAAGTACAAAACCCCAATCTTTTTATGAGCCATCATTTCTAATAACGTGGTAATAAAATATATTAACAAAGGAAAGACGCAAGTCAAATATATTCTTACAAGGCAAGGCACACTGTGCATGCAAATGAGATCTTATAAAATCCCAACTCTTTCCTTTTGGTGAAATATTGCTTTGGAACTCTTTCAGAATATAAAGTAAAGAGAAGCCAATATAGAACACATATGCCCCCTAAGCAGAGAAATCTTGTTTTCCTTTTAAAACAGGGATTTTATTAAGCAGTTATTAATCCCCAGATAGACATGAAATTGATATTCACATTCCAGTAATTAAAACAGTACCTTAGACTCCTGTTGTAGTCATTGTTCAGTAGAGGACCAAAAGTGTCCCAGAGGAAGCTGCTGCTGGACCAATACACTGAGTAGGACATTATGGGACACTTGTACAGGATCAGCAGGTCAACTGAGCTTGAGATTTGGTTCCAGTTCATCCCATCTAGCAAATGGCTTTCACTGGGAGTGAAATACCGATTTGAACTGGATGTCACCTAAGAGGTCATCTACTCCTTACGGACATAAGATAAAGCAAAGCACAAGTGATTTCAAAAAACAACACCAGGCCCCCATGCTCCAGCCCCGGTAGCTAAAAAACAGCTGGCTTCACCTAATGTAATCTCCTGCCACTCTGACTGTAATAGCCTGATGAGCTTACATTAGTGATGAAGACCCTGGTGTGAAGTACATTCCTGGTCCAAGCCTCAGTTCAAGATTTGTGTCTCATTTAACTCCTTCCTCTAAGTGAGAATTAAAAATCCATAACCTGTGTTTTAAATTGATGGCGTGCATTTCATTCATAAAGAAGATGCACCAGCTAAAAATAATCAGAAGTCAGATGTGTGTTTGATAAAAGGGGATGGTAAAGAATAGGCAAATGTTGTTCTTTACACTGAATCTTATTGGCTTAATATAAAGAATAAAAATAAATTTATAAGATGCCAGTTAATGATTAATGAATACTATAAACATGTTACATAGCTAAAGAAAATCGGTATATTGTATTCTGGGAGACAGAAAACAACGTTTTCAAAGCAACCTCACGGTAGGATTTTGACTCTAAAGTAATAATTGTAATCTACTTAAAGCCACTTGTAATTGGATTTTTAATATAAAATACGACCAGAAAAAAGAGTAACAATATTATCTAGGACTATATCTGGTACAAACAACATAGTAGGTCTGACAACAACTTTCATGTATAAGGAAATGAAAGCTGGATTGGAAATACTTGAAAAGTGTTCTTGTTTTGCTTCAGAATGAACCCTGGACCTTCTACATTAATCAGATAGAAACCAAGCACACAAAAGAATTTTAAGTATTGCAGTGGGGAAGGGCTTTCAGCTAGCATCAGTATGAAGAGATTAATGTCAAGGTCAGATGCTCCCACCGTACAACATACAAAAATCACATCTGTCATGACAGTTTGTAACGGGGAACAAAGCATCAAATTGACAGAAGTTCATTTATGGCAGTATAATTGCAAAAGGTATTTGTGCAGCACAGAAGGAAAGTGTGGGTGACCCTTCTTCACTAGGCATGAGTCTTCATTTTTTGTGATAAATTCCATGACAATTTTCATATTTAATTTCTGGCTGGCTATAGGTATTTTTCAAGGGGGGTGGTTACTTTGCAAATGGATAGATGATAATTCAAAGTGTGACTTACAGTTTGTTATACCCTTTGCATAAGGCACATGGATACTGAGATAGTGGTATCTCCTCCTGTGCCTGGCCATATGAGATAACACAGTTGTTGAGCAAGTCACATTTATTATCTTGCTACAGCACGTTCCTTTATTGCAATGGCATGCTTATTTAGCAATTCTGGATATCAGGAGAAAATCTGAAATGGCTGAACTCCTGTCAAGAGATAAAGACACTTTGGGCTAAAAGCCTCATATTCTTACAGGTCACACAGTGTTTCTCCAGTATGAATCTGTGCTTTCATGGTCAGTTGTTCCCTTGGAAAGATGAAATACTTTTCCTTTCTTGAGTCTCTTCTCCGTTTGTAGTCCTTTCTATCTTTGGAATACCATGTTCTATGGGTCTCTGCTGCCAAGTGTTTTTCCATGCATGCTGTGTCTGGTTGCAGTCACAAGATGCAATCAGCACTGAAATGGGGCAAGGCAGATCAGTGTTTGAATCTTCTCTGCTGTTTTCTGAAGAGAGACATGAATGACAGGAGCTTTGGTTTCTTTTCTTGTTTGCTGGTGCTATCATCACACTGCATCTCTGGCAATGACACTGCATGTGTGAGTTATGACCACTGGGCTCCAGAGCAAAACTCATTTTCTCACTCTCTTGCTTCTGGATGAAAAACAACTCACCCCAGCACAGCTGGGTGAAAAGAGTACTTTCCTTGATGGTAGAAAACAGATCTCCAAGTTGTCAAGCAGAGTCATGCATATCCAGAAATCTCAGTCTTCCGCACAGACAGATAAATGAGCCAAGCCAGAAGGCTTTTATGACTTAGGTTTCTCTAGTTCCTTGATTTTTTTGATATGAAAATTCCGTCTGTATCAAAACTGGCACGTGCATTTCCATAAAAAGCTGTGGTTTTGATAAAGCTGCATTTTCTAACCAAAAATAATTTCTGTTGGAAAATTCCCAGCATATCATATAAAACACCATTTGGATGACACACTTGCTAAGATAAAATCACCTTAATAATAACAACTTGGGGTTTAATATACAATTACCAGCAAGAAAGGCTAATCTTCAAAAATTTTCACCAGTCATTTAAAAAACACTGTGCCTCATCCGTTTGACTTGTTTTTAAAGTAATCTTCTGAACTTGGATGTCTTATGAGATCCTTTGTGTAGCATCATTAGGGTCTTGAGCTCTGGAGACAAATCTCTGTTGGAAGCTACTGATAACCACTGCAACAACTTGTTTTATTGTTGTGCTTTTCATCCCTTTCCAAAGCTTCACATTCACATTGACGATGTCTTCAAATTTCCTTCTTTCCCCAGAGTGCCAAGGAAAATTTTAACTCTAGGTAAAGGTTGAGATTGTTATAGATTAGGGATTTTAAAGAAGCAATTAAATAGTACTAATGACAGAACGTATGTTATATGCTAGCAGCTCAAGTACTGTCAAATTTGGGGGGCTTAAAATCAAATTCTTTTTTGTGAGAAAATTTATAGGTAAACATTGCAAATCTAAGGCATGGGAATAAAAAAAGAAATGCTCTGCTGTGTAATGGTAATCTAAAATTATCACCATTTAGCACCAGTTTTATCACCAGTGTTTAGAAATATGTCATGCATGTGTGTACACACTGAATTTCTTCCCTATCTTGTTGACGGTCATGTAACTTTCTCAGAAGTGAGAGGATTAGTAATGTTTGTAAACTTGTCTGAGACATGGTAATGACACTGTTCATTTAGACCATGTGTATAATATACATTAACTGCTATAACTTTATTTTCCTTCTGTTAACATGTGTGAATCAGAGCTTTTATTTGCACTTCTGAGCCCACTAGCAAACATTTCCTGGAATCATCAATGTGCAGTTGCCCAACTGGCCTGACAATAACTTTTCTTATGCCTTCCTTCCCTTGCAGTTCCAGGAATCATGAATCTCCTCATCTTTACATGGACCAGTCCTATCCCACCTAAGAAGCAACTGAGATTTTTATTCTTGATGTTTCTGATGCTCAGAATCAAGGATTTGGGAAATTCAGCAGGTGTGCAGGTCAGCATCACATAAAGTCTTTTGGAGGAGAGCAGAGAAGAGTAAAGTGTTTCCAATCACAGCAATAACAATGGTAGGTCTGTGTATGGGGTGTTATCCCTTAGGAGGCAGTATAATCATAGAATCATAGAATTATTTAGTTCAGAAAAGATCTCTAAGATCACTGAGTCCAGCCATTAACCAGCACTGCCAAGTCCACCACCAAGCCATGTCCCTCAGTGACACATCTACACGTCTTTTAAATACACCCGGGGATGGTGAGTCCACCACTTCCCTGGGCAGTCTATTCTGTTGCCCTGCTTCTTGTAGCTGAATGTTTTTTACTTTCTTTCTCACAGTTCTTTCTGTAAACATGGCTATGTTATTGTAACTGTATCTTATCTCTCACATTCCTTTCTCATGGACACAGAACTCTGATGGACATTTCCTTTGACCACTGTAATTGAGGGAGGAAGAACTGATTTCCTCCAATAAATAGTGATTTCCGAATGGATATAAAAAATAAAGAAGGCGGGTCTTGCGGCCCTTCCTTCCTTCTCTCTGATCCTGGAAACAGGTGTCTCTGGCTCTTCCTTTTGTGTCGCTACTGTGACACTATTCCAGTGCTTGACAATTCTTTTACTGAAGAAATTTTTTCTGATAGCCAATCTAAATCTCACCTGATGCAACTTGAGGCCATTTTGTCTGGTAATACGAAGTACAACAGCAGGGTAAAAGCAGGAAAGAAAAGTTTGTAAGGACTTACATAGATGATTATAGCTGTTTTCAGAAATCTGCACAGAATTCTGTGCACGTGCAGATCTGTTATTTGAATAACAGCTGGTAGGTAAGTAGGCTAGATAAGCTATGGAGATGTTTTGCTAGTTACTACTGCATGTGTAGATTTAAAGAAAATAAAATGCTTGTACCAAACAGAAAGGGCTAATTGTACTTTTAGCCATTTCCATGCTGCTGAAGAAAAGAAAATGAAAGAGACCAATTCCTGTGCCTATGGCTAAGTAGCACCATTTGTCTCAGGTCTGCAGAGGTTACAGCTGCTCTCCTTTGTAGCAGATTTGTCTTGCAGAGAGTTGTGCAAAATCAGAGGCAGAACGGCAATTAAACAGGTTAGGAGATGAGTGTACAAATACACCACAGCTCTCTTTCATTTACCAGTACAGTTGTACCTGTAGGTTAGTTTAGGCCAGAGTAGCTCTGGCAGGACCATCCTTGTTTCAGGCCCTATAAGGCTGCTGGATTACTTCACTCAAACAGTGGGCCTGTGGGTGACCAAAGCATTTCCCATTTTCAAAAAAGGAATAGAAATTAAAATCCTCTGCAAAAATCACTTTGTCTTCTGCTTAAGGGTTGTGTGTTGCCCCTGTCCTCCATGTCCCGCTCCCTGGCCCCATTTGAGTGCATCAGGGGAGGGCTTACTGGAAAAAGAGGGTGCATGTGAGAAAGAACAGAACTGGCTGGAATATTTGTCACATCATTTTATTGCTTATGATTGAAAGAAGCAGGTTGCTCTGCTGAAGCAGAAGGGCTGGGTGTTGAGGGGGAAGGGTTTGCTGTAGATGTACTATGGAACAGCTTTCCCCTTTCCTTCTCCCTGTAAAATGCAAGCTCCAGAGCTAGGAATTTGCTTCACAGGCCCTTATGTGTGAACTCTCTGGACCCTGGAGTAGCTCCAGTACTGACTACTCAGGTCAAGCAGCTCCCCTGGAGCAGGAAAAGGGGTGGGGAAGGCTTTCATTTAAGGGATGACAATTTCATTTTTGCATGCACCAAACACCCGGACGGACTGTTACTGCAATCAACAGCACTTGCTACCACCCAGAGACCTTCCCATGCATCCATGTGCTCCATTAGAGAAGCATAAAAATGCTTCTGTTGGTGAAGATAACTCCCATTTTAGAAGAGGCACAAGCGAAGCCACAATTAACATAGTTTTATACCTACACCCACAGTAGAACTTTTACAAATATTACTATGCTATTGTATATTAAAGAGACTGCTAAAAGGCTTCACTGTTTTTACACAGCTTTAGTATCATAAAATCATAGAATGTTTGGGTTGGAAGAGACCTTAAAGATCATCTCTGTTATATCAAGGTGTAGGTGAAGCTGACAAATGACACTCCTTCCAATCTGCATATGTTTCGCATTTAAGAGCCTTCCTACCTCTTCTTTAAGGAATGGCCACCTGCTCATGTGTATTTAGCTGACATTTGCTGTTGTAAGAGTTTACTCTGCAGCCCCATTTAGTACTGCTCATATACAGGTCCAACACAGTGCTGGACAAAGTAAGCCTGGACAGTGATTTGAGAACAAAAATGGAAATCTTTAGCCTTTCAATAATGTGAAAGTATAGGCAAGATGCTGCTGTGGAGTGTGATGTCCTTTCATGGTAGGAGTGGGAGAAGTGATTTTATTATATATGGTACCATCTGGGACTTAGATGAAGAATGGGAACAGGGCAGGACACAGCTGAGCAATGCTATGTGTGAAATGAGACATCTGATCTGTTCTGAGCACTGCAAAAGAGGAGTTAGAAATCAAAACACATTGTGTTAGTCCCAGGAGCTACAGAGTGAACACCCTGTTACAGGCAAATATGAAACGCCTCACCAGTTAGGTCAGGAGTGTGTAAAGGGCATGGCTTGAAGACACCAAACCAAGTCTGTCAGCATTTTTAAGAGACAAGAGGGGTGCTGCAGTCTCTGGAGACCAGATCCACTGACCTCGAGATCTTGCAGTGCTGACTCCACTGACAGCTGTGAGATGGATCTGGTGGATGCCCTTAGCTTTGGAAAGCATGGTCTCCCCATGGTGTGAAATTTTGCTGAGCTTTTTTGGAGATACCTGCCTTACTTTGAAAAATCACATTTTCCAGCTTTCATTTGTGATACTCAGAAAACTGCTGCGGGCCTGATGAAAGAATAATAACAAACATGCTAAGACAAGTCTCACACACTGCAGGCATTGATGCTCTGCCCTTACAGCACATCCACTGTAAGGGAACATCCAGAAAAGCCCTTGCAAATAGAAGAAAGACTCTCAGGTGGCAATGAAATATAGGAATGAAAAATAATTGGATATATTTAGTAGACTGTCTTCCTCAAATTTTCCAGCTTCTTAATAAAAACTGATTTGAACCGAAGATAGAAATAATAAAGAGAACTGGGCACAGACACCTTCCTTTCAGTGAACATCTGTTTGTCAGCTGAAAGCCAAGCCTAGAGAAATTTAAATGCTAAGTTAATAAAAAAATTGACAAAATTACCTTTTCCTGGTATCTATGACTAAGCTACAGAATTCAGACAGAAAAATGCTGTACCAGCCTTTGTGACCATAAACTGCCCAAATGATGCCTGCTCTGACAGCATGCCCCAAAAACTGTAGCTCTCTTGATAGCTACCCCATTGGTACCTAAGAGAGAAATTGGTCTGGTAAATATTGTTTCTCCCTCACTTTCCTTGCAAAGAGTCCTTTCCCTGTTTCAGCCCAAAGGAGGAATTGCTTGATGATGCCTAACTGTAGTACATTTAAAAAAGTATCTAACTCACTTTCTGCTGTCTCCTATGAAGCATGTTTCATAATGGTAGGGGTTGGCTTTTCTCACTGTGGGTGGACTGCCTCACTGTGTACATATAAAAGATTTTTTGCTACAAAGAAATCTTTTTTCAATTTAGAAACAAAAAATAGGTTTGGACAAAGAATACATGCACCATGCTGGTAAGGGTGTACATGCTTCCAGCAATGAATGCATTTGAACATTGCTGCACAGGCTGCAAAGCATTCTTTCAAGCTGTATTTTTGCATGGGTTACATTCTGCACACATATGAAGGAACATTGTAAATCAGATTTACATGTGGAACACGCTTACTTTAGGTGCAGTTTCAAACAGCAGTTTCAAACAGCAGATAACCTTCCTAGAGGCCACATAATTTTAAAGAATAAGCCTGCTTAACTTCCTACCTAGTGCTTAAATACACCTCTATCGAAGTTTAACCAATACCTCCTTCAGCCACAATTTGGGACTTTCCTCACAGCCAATGAGAAGACATACCAAACACTCTTTTCCTTAGAATCCCTCACATACTGATATTTTCTGAAGTTACCTGATGGATGAGGAGAACTGAAACACTGATGTGCCAACATGGGTTGCTTAATCATGGTGGCATTTTTGTTACTCTTACCTTCAGCTACTCACATTATAATTGTGGTACAGCTCGTCCCTCCCTATTAGATTGCTTAGCCTGCTTTGATTTGCACCATATATGTACTGTAGGGGTGAACCAGGGTGGGTGGTGGAAATCTAATTACTGACCTGGAGAATGTCCAAAATAGTCTCATAAACACTTAATCTCACAGAACTGAAGTCTTTGGTAGCACACATGGCTTCCTGCTTTGCCCCTGATGTTTTGGTCCAAAGAAGAGGTTGTAAGTCCACAACTTAAAGAGGGCAATAACCTGCTCAGGAAGAAGTATTAAGGTCTTGACACTGTTAAATATTATCCTGTGTCTAGTTTCACTCTAAGGAAGAGATGGGCAACTTACTGCTCAAGAGAATGAACCTCCTGTGATTTCAGAGGAGTGTAAAGTAAGGCCATATATTAATGATTGTAGAAGATGTGTGATGTATAGGAATGTTATTAATGATGTTAAGATAAAAATTTCTCTCAGACTACTAATAGAGTGAGACTGTTTGAGAGAGTTCCAATGGCCATTACAGGACGATGTGGATCTCCCGCATTTGCTTGGCCACAGGAAGGTTGATGGTGTTGTTTGACAACCCTTGTGTTATGCCATAGAGTCACCATAACTTCTACCAAAAGTGGATTGATATAACACAGGATCTACATGTGACTTGTTTTGGAATATTAAGGTGGAATTCCTAGCCAGAATTTCAACCACATGTAGGCAGATGAAATGGGCCCTCCTTGCAATACTAGCAACTCCCATGTGGACATGCCAGACACCATGGGCTGGCTGCTGGACATAGAACCAGACATACATGTCCGGGCAGGTGAGCCTCCTTGGTGCTTTCCTTAGGCTGAGCTGAATCACTCTCTAGGCTGCACATATTACATTAGTTAGAACATCTTGAACTGTCAAGGGCTCAATTCAGTTACCTAAACACAGGCATCTTCTGAGATGCCCTGAGGCCCCCAAGACATTAACGTGGAATTAACAGCATATTGGGATTTTGTGGCAAGGTTTTGGTAGCAGGGAAGGTTTCCATGAAAAGCTGCCAGAAACGTCCCCATGTCTGAGAGAGCCAATGCAGATGGTTCCAAGGTGGACCCAGCACTGGCCAAGGCCAAGTCCATCAGTGATGGATGTACCACCCTTGGTATAACAGATTTGAGAAGGAGCAAAGTTAATGTGAAGGGGCAATTGCAGCTGGAAAGAGGAGTAAAAATATGTCAGAGCAGCCCTGTGGGCACCAGGGGCAGTGGAAAAGGAGGGAGGATGTTCTCCAGGCACCAGAGCAGAGATTCCCCAGCAGCCTGTGATGAAGACCATGAGGAGGGTCAGCTGTCCCCTACAGCTCTTGGAGGTTCATGAGGAAGCAGAGAACCACCTGCAGACTGTGCAGGAGCCCATGCCAGAGCAAGTTTGCTGGCAGGACTCCACAGGAGACCAATGCCAGAGCAACCTGTTCCTGAAAGACTGCACTACATGGAAGGGACCCCCGCTGGGACAGTTCATGAGGAACTACAGCCCATGGGAAGGACTCACTTTGGGAAGTTCATGGAGGACTGTCTCCCATGGGAAGGACCCCACACTCAATCAGGGAAAGCACGTGAGGAGTCCTCTCCCTGAGGAGTAAGGAGCAGCAGAGACAATGTGTGATGAACTGACCACAAACTTCTCATTACTTAGCTGCCCAGGTACAAACTTTAAATTTCATTACTGCAAGCCTACTTACTATGGAAATTATCAGACTTTCAGTTATTAAAGTAGTGCACCAGTTCTGTGTAGCAGCTGTGTAGAAATGCTTAATGCAAAATAACTACTGGCCATGCATTTATGTTTTCATATCTCAGAGGTGAAATTCATTCCAATAATTGTCAAGCTTTTATTTTTGGTTTTTTTTTTTTTTCTTGTATTAGAAGGGTCTACTTTTCAAGTCTGGACTGTTGCAGCATACTCTGTCTTGGCTGGCCTAATCTGGTTCAACTCCTCAACCACATTTGCAGAGGCAGACCCTCTACATCTGTATCTTTGTGTCCTTACTGTTTTGGTAATAAATGTCTTGACTTCCTAATGGTTTTGAGCCAATCTTGGAAACACAGGAGTAAAGCCTTGATGGAGTAACTGGGAATGGCTCCTAAGTACATTTATGTTAGTATGAAGCAGCACTAAAAGACTAAACGACTTTCCAGTTGACTATAAATCACACTTCAGTACTACACACTTCACACAGAACCAAGACTAAGTTTTTGCTCTTCAGTGGAAATTGATTTTGTATAATATAATAGTTGTGTTTATTAAAGAACATCATATGCTTGTAGCCCTGAGAAATGTTTATGTGTTTGCAGACAGTGTTTTCTGTACATTTAGTGATGCAGCAGCTTAGTGCAATATATTTTAAATTACTAGTTTACAAAGTTTCAGTTCAGTTCAGTTTAAAGTGAAATAACTCTTAACTGTGAAAGAGTCATTTAGGCAGAAAATCTTACAAAGAATTAACACACTACAGTAGGTTTTAAAACCAATCCTATTTCTTTGTGAGCCAGTCTTTGCCTTGCAGTAAATGAGACCGATATTTTCATGAGCTGAAACCAACAAGAAATAGATATCTGAACTGAGCTGTCATCCAAGTGCTTATTGAAATGCAGACTTAGCAAGCACAGGAATAATTCTTATCAATTTACCTACAGAAAGTGATCTAAAGATATGATGATAGATGCAATTTTGCAGCATATTCTTCCCTCACTGAATTTAATGCATAAAAATTTCAACTTTCATGTACATAAAACTCAGCATTGCATTTTCATTTTTTAATAGTAGTGCTTTTTATTTATTCATTTAAGTCCCTGTGGATCTTTCTTTTCATAGAAGATGTGGCATTCTGGCAGAAGTTTTAAAATAGTAGGAATTTGAAGAGTGAAGGGAAATGCTTCAGCTGTGCCTGAGCTGAAGAGATAGGATGACTGTATATGAAAAGTCACCATACATGTCCCCAGAGTGCTCTCAGCTCTAGACTGAGCCATAGGATTCAAGTTTTTGAGCCATCCTGGGGAGACTGAATAAAATTTGTTCCGAAATGATAACAGTGTATCACAAAGAGAAATTAAAACAGGAGTGAGAAAAACGAAATTATATTTCTGGTCCTTTTTATACTGCATCATAGACCACAGACCAGAATTTCCACAGGCATGTAACTCCTAGGGTTGAGATCCAATCTATCCAGATCTGATCTAAATTGTTAAATCTGTTTCATCGCTGTAAGTGATCCAGTCACCCTGCTTTCCAAGATTTTCTACCCTAAAAGAGCCAAAATTAATCAGTCAACTTCCCTGGACACCCCCCATGACTTGTTCACACAGGCTCAGCAAACTCTGAGGAGACAGGTCTATTTATTCAGCCACTGCAATCAGAGTTCATTCCCATCTAAAAAACAACTGAGGCCTGTGGCTCATGACCTGCAAGGCTGGAGTTGGCAAGGAGCACACTTCTATCCTTTCTCTTCTCCCTCAGCTCTGAACTCCTCTTGTCAGACAAGTCCATGTTTCCGGCCCAGGACTGGAAGGGTGAGGCTGTAGCCACCTCTTCAATATCACCCTTCTTAGGAGAGAGGCAACTTCTTTTCCCTTCTCTTTTTGCCCATTCCTTCTTTCACCCATTCAGAAGGCACTTTTGAAGACAGGGAGATCAACTACAAACTCTCATCTCATTATCTGGATAATAAGAGGAGATTGTGGCCTCCCAGACATAAGATATATAATTTCCAAGATGTGATTTCCAAATGGCATTCCAAGATGGTGCTTCACATTTCTTCCCTTTCCCATGACTTTTTTTGATTCAGGGTTTGAAACAGGCTTACCCTTTCTCCTGATGGATGGTTTGCAAGACTTGGAAGGCTTTGTCACTCCTACCACCCAGGTATGAGGAAGCATCCAGACACCACGTGTAGCCTCCCAAGTTACAATGGGATTGTCATCTGTGCCCCAAGTGAATAAAACATAAATTTCTAGGTGTGCCTTGAATTCACTCCCTGTTACCCTGAAAAGTAAGAAGGGCCAAAGTACTTAGAATTCCACTTTTTCTACAAAGTGATGCTCAGGATCTGCCCACTTCTTGGAGACACAGTTGCAAAAGCATAAAAAGAAAATTATTGAAGTTTAGGTTTCTAATTTCCCATCTCACACTAGATCCTGCCAGACAATAAAAAGAATTAATTCAAAGTTCTTTATGGGAAAAAAAGAATTTGGGATAGGAGATGACTAATTCTCTTCACAAACAGAAGATGGTGGTTTTAGGCACTGAGACCACTTGTTCCACCACAGATGCTCCTGGTGTATGCCTGCTATATCTTCTGTGGAGATCTTAAAATGATGAAGGGGTTTACTGCACTGAAGCATGATATGCCTCAGGGAAAGCTGTTAAATGAATTTAAAGCAGTAATAGAGTTATTTTACCTAATACTAAGTATCCCAGAAGATTCAACCTTTCTGGAATAGAAACAGAAGTGCTCAGTCAGAACTCTGTCATATTAGATTGCATGCACTGACTTCATACCTAGCAAAGAAAATCTCAGCACAGCCTGAAGGAAAATTATAATGACACTTACAGTATCCAGTAGACATATTATCAAAAGTTGTATGTTCAGTAATCACCAATACAAGGAGGCTGAAAGTCAAACCCCGATCTGCTTACTTGGGGCAGAATTGAAAGCGTGCTTGCTCAGCAACACAGACACAATGGAGCCACACTTTGAACTCAAGGAGCAATGAGGGAGACCTGCATGTCTGCAAGTGTTTGGCTGACCTTTCTGCATGGTTAATATTGCACTGAGTTTGTTAGGCTGTCTGTTAGGGAAAAAAATGTACGGGCTCAGAGCAGTCGGTGATTGTGTTGTCCTAAAACACAAAAACAAGTTCTCTCTCTAAGAAAAAAAACCCTAAAACAAAAAAAGCAACACAAGGAACTGGAGGCCACATTGCACATTTTCTGTTATTTAAAAAAAAAAGAATAGTTTTCATCTGACAGACATGCAAGTGAAGTGACAGCTGAAGTGACAGCTTTGTGTCAGCAACTTACGGTCAGATTTGTCCCACAAAAATGGGCTGCTTGCTTCAGAAGCACAGTCACTGTAGAGTTCTTGCACAGTTTTTGGAGAACATAGCCTTCTTCAGAAGTTGACAAAGATCTTGATTGGGCTGACATAGAGTAACACCATGAGGCCATTTCTCTTCTTTGACGGTTGACAGGCTCTGGAAGAAACAAGCTCCTAATGAAGGAGCTTCAATGTAGTGCCTACTTACTGGTGCTGCCCAAGCTCAAATAGGATTGATCAAGGTTTTAGTTAATAATTAGCACATGAGAAGAGAATGTATCATGATGTGTTTCAAAATCTCGTGTCCCCATATGGCCAATGAATTATTTTTCCTTAAATGTTAGCAGTAGACTGAGCATCACTAATACCCTGTTTTAGGCTGTGGTGTTTCTGAGACATGCCTGTACATCCCAATTTTTAAAATTCTTTGGCAGTGAGATCCACTGAAGGCACTATGCTTCCCTTGAAATCAGGTCTGCTGCTGAATGGGAGCCTGGCTCTTCACTCCTTGCACAGGCACAATTGCAGCAATGCCCCAGTGCACTTGACAACTAATCTCCAGTTTCTGCAAGTAACTAGCAGGTGATGCTAACACCTTTTTCTGTTGTTGTAGCTGAAGTTGACATTTATTCCGACTGTAATTGAATTTCAGCACATTGCCAGACTACGCCAAACTCACTCCTGGCAGCCAATGACCAGCCTTTGTTCTGGGCCTGCCACCTCCTGTTCCCACCCCACAAACTTCCTCCCTTAGGGATGGGTGTCCCCTGGACTGTTCAGACCTCCATCCCTCTAACACGACAATTAATTAATTACCACCAATGGAAGCCTAACCCCAATCCTGTCCACTAGATCTTTGGTCTCTTTAAAAACAGCACAAATCGATCGCCAAAACTGTTCTGAATCAGTGCAGAAAGGAGAGTTCTAGAAAAGGGCACAGCAAATGCCCTGCCTGCATTTGGGAGAGGTGAGAGTCCACCCTCTGCACAAGATGGAACCGTCATTAGATCACAAATGGCATTTAATTCCATTGACTCATTATTAGCGATTACCCATAATTTTCCCCTGAGGGCGTTTATTTTCTAAAAATAAAATGAAATTATCGAAATGACTTCATTCTGTAGTTAAACAACAGCCTTATCTCCTGGGAACATCTCCCTGTACCTAACAGCCTGTCTAGTAGCTGTGTTTTATTCTTAGGCGTCCCAAATCCTTTTGAGCTCACACAACTTAATACCAGGTTCTGCAATGTGTTGGGCTTTGTCTTGTTTCGCAGTCCTGGTTGAATTGCTCTGTCCAAAGGACACAAAAAGGACAGCTGGAGACCAGCCTTAAGAGAGCAGTCAATGCATCACGCCCGCTCAATTGGTTAAGAAATGTAACTCGGTAATCAAACTTAGGTCGATTTGTTTCCTCCCTGTAAAGATCCGTCAGGCACTTGTAAGTGGCACTTGTTTTGTTTGCAGCAAGCAACCAAATATACCAACCTCCTACTCCAGGAAAGAAAAGTGTTGTTACTGCGAGGTGACAGCCCATGAATTCCCGGGGAGGGGGCGGGGAGGAGTGAGTCTGTGATGTCCTTGGACAGCGAGTTTCTCTGCAACTGCTGTTACATGAGAGATCGCAGGTGCGATGTGTCTTGCTAGAGTAGCACGACGGAAAAAACGAGTGAAGGGAAAATCGGTTTTATTTCCTCGCCTTTCCCTCCCAGCCCGCGTATCGCTCCCCCTCTCGGTCCGGCGCAGGGGCCGCTGCCCCCAGGGCTCCTTGACAGGGGCACTGCAGCGGGGGAAGGGAGGGGGGCTACGCGCAGCCCCGCAGAGGGGACGGGTCCGGCCGTCGAGTGTCTCCGCGGGCTCTTGCGAACGGAGGACAGGCTGCGGAGCAGCGGCGAGGGTCCCGCTTCCGAGGGGGGCACCGGCGTCGCAGCGAGGTGCGGGCGCCCGGCGGGGCGGGCGGAGGGGCCCCGCCTGCCGCCCGCGTACCGGGATCTCCGCCCTCAGGGGGCCGTGGGGGTACACACCGGGGACCCCAAAGAGAAGAGAGTATCAACCTCTCCCCGAGGAGCACACGCCCCGCTTCATCCCTCTCCTCCCCGCCCGCCCCATCTCACGCCCTGGCTCCCGCCCCCGGCGGCAGCTGTCCCCGACGAAACCGGCCGGGAAGGATGCAGGCGGCAGCTCCGAGGTAATTATTAATGGCCGTGCCCACCAGGGCGGGAGGGGGGGGCGCGAGGTGAGATAAATGGGGCGGCGGGGAGCTGGGAGGCGGGAGCCGCCGTCGCGGAGCCCCGCCGGGAGCATGGCCTTCGCCGCGCCGCTGCTGCCGCTGCTGCTTCTGCTGCTGCTGGGGCGGCCGGGGCTGGGGGCGCCCGGGCAGGGCGCGGGCACCTGGTCCCGCTTCGCCCGGCTGCCCTACCCGCAGGACCAGCTCTTCCTCCACGACACCTTCCCCGACGGCTTCCTCTGGGGCGCGGGCAGCGCCGCCTACCAGACGGAGGGCGGCTGGAGCCAGGGCGGCAAGGGTGCGTCCGTCTGGGACACCTTCGCCCACCGCCCGGCCACGCCGCCGGGGGCCGCCCCGCCGGGGCCCGTGGGCGGCGACGTGGCCAGCGACAGCTACAACAACCTGTTCCGCGACGTCGAGGGGCTGCGGCGCCTGGGGGTGTCCCACTACCGCTTCTCGCTGTCCTGGGCCCGGCTGCTGCCCAACGGGACGGCGCCGCCCAACCCCGCCGGGCTGGCGCACTACGGGCGGCTGCTGGCCCGCCTGCGGGAGCTGGGCGTCGAGCCCGTCGTCACCCTGTACCACTGGGACCTGCCGCAGGCCCTGCAGGACGCCTTCGGCGGCTGGGCCAGCCCCGTCCTGCCCCAGCTCTTCCGCGACTACGCCGAGCTGTGCTTCCGGCACTTCGGCGGGCAGGTGCGCTACTGGCTGACCATGGACAACCCCTACGTGGTGGCCTGGCACGGCTACGGCACGGGGCGGCTGCCGCCCGGCGTGCGGGGAGGCCCGCGCCTGGGCTACCTGGCGGCCCACCACCTGCTGCAGGTAAATGGCGGCGGCGGGAAGGGGCCCCGCAGCTCCTCGGCCGTGCCCCGATGCCGGGTGCCGAGGCCGCCCTCCGCCCGTCCCGTTGGCACAGCTGTGCCCTGCTCGGACACTGGCGTGGAAAGCGAACCCATGTGCCCGGCAGCAAAGGATGGCAAAACTCATAGGTGGAAGGCAGGAACTTTGTGATCATTTTGAGTTGGTGGAGAGTTAAAGAACTCTGTGTGTTGCAGACGTGCTCAATTCTGCCCTCAGTAGTTCAGTTGCCATTTTGGATGGGTAAGGGTCTGCAGTCCAGCAATGTGCCAGTCCAGCAATGCCTTTCTAAGGTGGAAGTGCTTAATACAACTGTAAAGGGAGTTTGTGTATTTGATTAAAAAAATCTTACTGAGTTAATGAGGATGGTAGAGGTGTCTGTAATGTTGTACAGACACGTTTTCTTCACAAAGTATGGGATTTTTTTTTGAGTGTGAGTACTTTTTGGGAAGAGACATCCTCAGTTCCCCAGTTAGTCTAGTAAGTGACTCAAGCAGATTGCTATACTTATTCAGTGCATCTGAATAGTGTCATTGTAATACTTGCTGGGTGCAACCATTGTGGATTTTCAGAGAGAATTAAGGAGAAGTGTGTCAAATCCTCCTAGTGACAGGAGAAAGGATTCAGCCTAACTGGAGTGGTGTGGCCATTTAGGCATGACCTTTTGTACTTTAATACACAATCACAAACTCTGCTAATGTCCATCTGCTCAGCACACACTTACTGGCAGGAGTTGCATACTAATGAAAGTTGTATATTAGATGTGAACACCAAGAAAATATCCAGTGCATGCCTTATCCGACTTCTTGCCTCTTTCCTTGTATTACTTTTGCATTCTTTAGTGCTACAAGTAAGTCAAAGGGAAAATATAGATGGGGAAAATGTGGGTAAAATTTCAGGTTAAATTCCTGGTCCTGAAAACCTTAGACTCTTCGTTTAGTTGCTATGGTGCGTACTTGACTGCGTTTCATGCTTGAGTATATCCCACATCACCATGGTGTCAGAGTCCCTCATAATCTCAAGCACTTGCTTGTTCTCATAAAAGCCCTGTGAGGGAAGATAATTTTTTATTTAACAAATGAGAAACTGTGGCAGAGATTTGCCTATACCATGTGAAAAGTGTGATTAAACCAGGAAGGTCGACCAATACGTGGTTTAGTGACAGACCCTTAGTATTAGTTTTGTCCCAGTGACTGTCAGTCAGGATTTTCTCATTAGTGGACATTTATTTTTAAACACAGTGTAAGGCAGCAAGATACTGGGGTTTTTTCCCCATGTTTTATGAGGAACTGAAACACAGATGCAATTAAGACCCAGAGTGTCCACTGTTCCTTAGTGTCCTTTTCCTGGCATGTGATTTTTGTAGCATGTTGGTCAGTTATATTATACTTTCAGCTCTTCTACAAGTCAGGTCCCCAAATCTCAAATAATGTACAGAGAAAATCAGGGACATACAGGATGTGCAGAGGAGTTCACATCCCTGCCTTCTCCAGGTAGGAGTCTTCAGTGGAGGCAGAGGTAGAGCCTGGCTCTTCAGCACAGAGAAGTGATCAGCTTTAGCACCAAGATCCTCCTTTTTTTTTTTACATCTCTGTAGTTTATTGATAGTAGACCTTTCAACTTGTGCAAGCGGTGAAGTGGGAGGAAGCTCCATAGCATGGCTTGTTCAGAGCCTGATATCTGTAGAGAAAGAGTGTGCAATTGTGCTAGGAACGATTAAGTTCTACTAAGTGTGGTAAAGGGTGAATTACATTTCCATGTGCAAATTAATTTGTCTTACATGGTTCTTGAGTGATTGACTTTGCCACTCGACTGTTCTCTAACGTGTGTCTGTGGATTGTGTGTAACTTAGTAGGTGGGTTTGGTCAGTTTTTGGGAACTTGCTCAGCCTTGGTTTGTATCAGAAGGGTGCACAGCAGTACTGCTTTATCACATAACCTGCAGGATGTGTGCAGCACCAGACAGGGATGCGGGGAGAGACAGGCCTCATAGACCCACTAGCAAAGATATGGTTGGATCATCTCACACAAGGCAGACCCCTTTCACTTCTCTCACCTTTTGCTCATTATGCCTTACATTACCCAAAATATCTGGTCCCTGGTTTCTTCTTAATCCTTTTTCCTTCTCTTTGTCATTCTTGTATTTTCATTTTTTTTGCAGGGAAATTGAGCTTGCAGAACACGTTTGGTTTTGTTGAAGTTAGAATTTGCTGTCATGCTAATTCTAATTTATTTTGCTGGATGCTAATTATGTTAAAAGGCAAAATAATTTCCTTTAAGTTCTTTAAAATTCAACAGATATAAATGTGGATTTTGGGCTCTGTCTTTCAGAGTGACTTATTTATTATCTGAAGAAATAATCAAATAAGAATTTGATTCAATTTAGGTTGTTTGATGCAGAGCTGGTGAAAACAGGGCAATGAAGTTTGATTTAAGTAATGATGTTTGAATTTAGCTTGAATGGATTTCATTATATTGCACTGAATTTTTTAATTACCTCTCATTTTTCTGAACTTCCTTAAGTGACTCATAGCAGATGCTAAATTGACAGAGATACTTTTTTATAGACAGGGCCAAATAAAAATAGTGTAAAAAACTTGTAAGAAAAATTATTTTATTAATGCAGTTTTGGTGTGTTCTTGAGGGATGTTGATCAGTATTCAGTGAAAATTTCACCCTTTTATAGAATTTCCACTGACACTTGTCGCTTTTGATCTGTCTAAGCCCTTCAAATGTGGTAAAAAGTGGAGGAAGCTGTTCATGTTTATTCACAAAATAAATTGAATGGATCAAGTATATTTCATAAAAGTTGGCATTCTCTCAAGTCAACAGCCAGAAAATATAATGCCAGCAATCTGTCATGTATATGATGCATCTCTGTCTCCAGAAAGGAGTTGAGAGAGGTCATTGTATTATGTTCTGGTTTTTGCAAATGCATTTTTTCATTAATGGTTCACAGTATGTTGTCTGAGTTGAACATACTCGGATTTACTCAATATAAACAGCATTTGCAGAAACAGAAGAACACGTCGTTTCCCCGAAGAAGTGAGTGGAACTGCTGCCTGGAAACCAGTCACATAGCAACAGACTGATTTCTATTCCAAAACTCTTTCCAAAACAGAAGGTAAGTACTCTTTTGTTGACCTTCAGTGCTAAACCTAATAAAGTATCAGTAATTTCAGTGTAGGAGAGTGGTCTTTTCTTGGAGCATATTGTTTATTTCAAAATTCAGACATCCTTCAAACTTTCACTCAGTGCAAATGGAATGATTTGGGATTTTCCTTAAAGTAACACTGCTCATCATAGTGCTGATGACATACATAATTTTTAGAAAAAAGGAGGAATAATTCTAAGTAGTAGTATTTTTTTTTTATTCCTATTCTTGCTTTCTTAAGACATAATTCAAAGAAGAACAAAGAAGGAATTGATTCTTACCTGGGTTTGTGAGTATCAGTTGGGTAGTATATATTTACACTTGTGATTGTTCTATTCATTAATCATTTGAATCAGTTTCTTTCACATGTCAGATATGACAAAGAAGTGCAGTCAAACCACAGTGCAAGTTCAGGTCTGGTGCTTCAGTTTTCTGTGCCAGTAGCTACTGAAAGTTACACTATGTTCACAAATTTTATTAAAAGCTATAGCAAACCTTTTTCAAGCTTTAATCATTAAAAGAAAAAGAATTTACTTTCATTTTAAAATGTGATAAACAGAGGAGTTCGGGTTTCAAGAATGCTCATTTTCTTAAAATTAGCTCCAAAGATGTAATATATAACTTCCCCTTTGCTGTTCTTTCCTGATTCCATTTGCAAAAGGATTGTTGTTTTCAAATATTCCATTGTAACAAAAAAGCAGTTTGTTACCTTTACAGAGTACTTTGATTTTTACCTATAGAATACCAGGACTGCATGGAGAATAAAGTGTTACCAGGCAAGAGTAAGAGTGGACCTCCATCAAGTGTAGGGGTTCTATAACTTGGAAAGGTTTTTAGAGATTATAGGAAGTCTTATCAAAACTCCACGGGCAGGACCTGGAAAGACTACACTGAAGTGACTGAAGTGGGATGGAAGCAGAATTTGTGTGTTCCGTGTGTGGAAGAAACCCAGGTCAAGCCCATAGATGTGTTAAGTCCCACCTCAACTCTTGCTGTTCATTATGAGGATGAGGATTTCTTGAGAGTCTGTTCATTATGAGGTTTCAAGTGCTTAGTGGTTATGGCTTTATAGCTGCAAATCTTGGTAAATTCTATTGGCAGCCCCAAATCTGTGTTTTCATGTCTCATTTTACGTGCCATCTGCCTGATTTTTAATTGCTGTAGTAGCTGTTGCTGGGGGTACCTAGGTGATATTTCTGATTCCTATCCAAGTTAGTCTATTATGTTTCCTTTTTAAATAGCAGTTTTTCATGTTGGGCAGGGCTTTGCTCATTCCTGGGAAGATAATGGGTAGTGGTCAACAGCAGTTTGATACAGATAGGATCCTTTAGATTGGCAACATAGAATTCACATCTGAAAAAGTCTCACTGGGTACATGAGTTGATACTCTTTCATTTTGCATTAATAAAACCTCATAATGTATGAGATATTCTTGGTTCTCCCTTTCAGCCTCTTTCCCAAGCGGAAGAGATCCCATGTTTGTTGCAGTTTTGGGGAATCCAAAATTAAGTGTGTGGTAGAACTCATGTTACTGTGTATTCCTCTGTATTACAGACTTTTCCAGTTTCCACTTCACCTTGTTTCTATGGATGATGTCCAGTACTGAAAGGTAGTTGATGGACATAATTCCTACCTGTACTTGGGACTTGGAAAATAAAGCTAGTGAAGGTAGTGTAGTTCAAGAAAGTTTACCGTTTTTTAGTGCCTGCCTTTCCCTTTGACTGAAAGCTAGGAGCTCTTGGAGATTTTCACATGATAGGTGAAGTAGAAACCTCTGTTCTGCAACTGTCAGCGGGTTGGAAGTGCAGAGACTGTCCTTTCAGCTGAAAGTGTCTTCTGTAAGGAAGAAATGCACTGTCATGGAAGTGAAGTTTGTTTCACTCGTCACATACCCACCTTCTAGAAGGTCAGGTTCTGTTCTCTCTTGCTTTGGTTGGAATTGGGCTTACCCTAGGTTTGTTCCACACATTCATTAACTCTTTCTTACTTAACAGCATCTCCTTCCCAGTGTATTCTAGGGAACAAAACAATTTTTCCCTCTATCTTTAATTATTTCTTCAACTAGTTAGAAGCAGTGAATGTGTCCATACAGCTGATGGCAATGTTGGCAAGCAGTGACCATTAGGACAGTGGCTAAAGAGCAGGCAGGATGTAGACATTTAGATGCATTTTGTTTTCATTATTTTGGTTACTGTGATGCATACCCTTCTTACTTTGGGAGAAATAGGAAAGAAAGACAAGTGCAAGCAGATGCTCTGTAGTTTGCAACTGTGTGTGTGATATTGTGTTTGGTTGTTGCTGATGAACAGTTAAACTGCTGAACTTAATCTGAAGGTGCAAGGCTAATGTTGGCAAAGTTTTTAAAAAGCCAAGAAGCCAACAATCAAAGGAGCTTGCTTGTACAGATGTGTAGGTAAAGAAATGAATACAGGACAGTTTCTTTTTATTTGTTGTTGTGTTTGGTTTTTTTCCCCCAAGATGGTAAAAATAAAGAAAAGGAAATAATGAAGACATGCTTCTGAAGAAGTAGAGGGGGTGAACTCCATGTACAATGATAAGGCCAACTTGGATAGGGGTCTGGGCAACCTGGTCTAGTGGAAGGTGTTCCTCCTGCCCATGGCAGTGGGGTTGGAACTAGATGACCTCTAAGGTCCCTTCCAACACAAGATATGCTATGATTCTATGAGAGGTTGTAGCAATTATAGGATGTGTGTTACCTGTTTTAAGTACTAAATAAAAACTACTCATGCTTGCGTATTTGCCTGCCAGATCATATAAAAAATACCACAGGTAAAACTGTGAATGTTGATTTTAGATTACGTCAGAAGAATGGAACAGAAGAATATTGTTGTAGACAACATCTCAGGATGTTTAGTAAATTACTGAAATGAAGATTGGACAGATCTTTGATGGAGAAAGTGACTCATTGAATATGACCATGAAAGAAAAAATTGGCTTCTGGTGAAAAGCTGAATTACTTCACATGAGAGAAAATGGGTCAGCAGAAAGAGAAGGTGAGTTGTCAAGAAGGAAGAACAACTAAACACAAAAGGGAAAAGTGATACTGGCCATTGCAGGGGACTGGAGCTTTCGGTAATGTGGGAGGAGCAGAAGATGAATGATACCAAGGAAGGGATGGAATTAGATTCACACTGATGCTCTCTGCAAATACTTCTGGACATAAATATCAATGAAAGGAAGAAATTTCAGAGTTTAAAGACCATATGCACATACACACAAAAGGATATCAATACAGACTCTTCTAAGAGTTATGGATATAGCTTTGGAAGAAAGAGCTGCTGGAATGGTCTTTCAGTATGAATGGTAGGAGCAAAAATCTTATTTTAAGACAGCTAGAGCAGTTTAAGAAAAGAGACTTGATGCATTTGGTGGCAGTGGAGGTGACAGTAGCGGTAAATGTGTGTTCTCCCTCTTTGCAAATTCATAACAGAATGATTTGTGGCATGGTTTAAGTCTGAGAACATAGTTCAATTAAAAAACCAAAATACAGTCTATATTAACAGTAAACAGTTTGTTTAGTCTACCAGTGATGGCAACTTCTGGCTTGCTGTAGCTTCAGCTCTCATCTGAGAGCAAAAAAATCTCATAAGAAACCAGGCCTGTTAAGTTTGTGGTCAGATTTGTCATGAAGGGTCAGGGAGTAAGAAGAAGTATTTTGAGAATATCTGGATTTGGCCATATTGAGACCCATTTGTGCTGCTTCATTTTTTATGTATGTTTGGTTTGAGAAGAGATAGCATTCTCTGTTACGGAGAATTGCAAAAGTTTAAAGCATAGTTTTATTTTGATTCTGATAAAAAACCCCAACCCATATTGTAAATTCTCTAAGTTACTGAAATATTTTCAGATACTGTTTACAAAAGTTGGTATAGGAGCCAAGGGCCTGGGACCACAGATGATTTCAGTGCCACTGGACAGCAGATCTCTGTGACACCTGCATGATGGGAAGCACGGGGGCTTTTGCACATCTCAGGATCTGGCAAGTCTGGGGGGAGCTGAAAGGTCACGGAGTGCTGCAAGACATCCTGTGACAGTTCTTCAGCAGTGGGGGGAGCTGACAGGGAACCATGCACGTTGCCAGGGGACTGTCACTTCAGTCTGCACATGATAATTTTGTTACTTGCACTTTAGGTCTCATGCTGACAGCTGAGATTTGACTTTTGTTTTTAGTCACACCTCTAAACACAGCTGAATGGTTCAAAATTGTCTGGGAAAGACTATACTATAGAAGTGCCTTGCAATTTTGTGAGTCCAAAAGTCAGCTCAGGAATCCTTTTGTAGGTTAATCAGTTTAATGCTCTTACTAAAGGCTGGAAAATCTTGGTACCACTGGGATTATATTTTACAAGAGATATGCTTTACAGTTGGGAAGACAGTAGCATCTGTTTTAATGCTGCTCCTAGAAAACACTTCATATGGTCAGGTGGGGAAAGGGGACAGATTTATAGCTGCTGGTCACACATTCTGGTAAGAGTTCACAGTGATTTTCCAATGGCTTTTCTCAGTCAGCTTTTTTCTTGTTCTCTTGAATATGTAGTAGCTCTACTGGATCAGCTGTTTTTCAGAGCTGAGGGCAAAGTTTACTCAATTTGTTTCTTTAACTTGCAGTGTTTTAAGAATTGAAATAATTTTTTTGCTGCAGGCATGGAACGGTTGAACATAGTTATTGATTAATTATTCCAATTATGGTTCCTTAACTCAAATATATATGTGGAAGTGGTAGAATTATGTACCATATCTTTTCTTTTGAGAAAGTAGGTTGGGAAAATATTGCATTGTCAGCTGAGGGTTTTTTTCAAAAATTATTTCATAATAACATTTTGATTAAAAATCAGTTGAACTATTCTGACCTTATGTTTGGAAAGGAAGTTCATCTGACACTTGACTATGCAGTGGTGACACATTCTTTGTAATATACTTATTTAATTCCTTATTTCTTATCATGTCATAGTACACTGTTAACTTGGGTACAAATGGTGCTTGCAGAGAGAGCAACCACCACAACAGAATGTCCATCACCAGTTATGTGTGCCCTCTGGAGGCAAAATCCAGGCCAGAAAGAATTGTAGCAAAACATGGAGCGATGGGAAGGAGCAGTATTAGGAAAGCAGATAATGCACGAGGATCTGGTGAGATGTGAGGGTGACTGGCCAAGAGTGGGAATGCATGATCTGGGTTTATGAGGCAATACTGCATTTTCATTTGTATATTTAGCATTAAAAATTAAACTCAGCGTGAAATGAGATGGCCTGGAATCCTCAAGGATGAGTTGTTCCCTATTTAATTTCTTTTTATAAATGTCATATGAATTATTTTGAGGAAGCTGACTGGTGATTCAGGGAAATTACAGACCATGCTTACAAGGATCAGGCCTAATTAAAAGTCTGTCTTGGCTTATGGTGTCCACTTGCTGTCCCCACATTGCCACCAGCACTGCAAGTGGGGGACGCACTGAGTAGCCTGCAAAAGGAGGAAGGATGATACATTAGGTCTGGGTTTCTCAAAGAAGCTTAAGGAAAGTAAGTGAAAATTGATTTTCCCTTCAGCTTTTTGGGGAACCCTGTCACTTTCAAACAGTTAAGTAAATTAGCAAGTTGAACAGATGTATTCCTCTTATCTTGAGGAAAATATGCATTCCCATATTCAAGCAGCGTCTCTGTATGAAATGTAAGACCTTGGAAATACACTGAAGGTGCTCTTGAACTCAGTTTATCATCTTACTTCCTTTGCCAGGTATGAACATCTCCATCTCTTGTTTTGAGAGAAGAGAATATTGGGGCATATCACACAGGGCAGGAAACAGAGCTGTGAGAATATGATTCAGCTGCAGTTTTGCATCTTAATTAGATGCTTGGTAGGAAAAAAAAAATCCTATTTTCTTCATACCCCTGTCATAACAGCTAGTTCTTTCTAATCTTCCTAATACCTCCCAAATTCACAAAGTAAAATAATGTAATTAGAGCAAGTCAGAAAGTTCTAAAACCTTTGAAACTGAAATATGCTGATTCATTGAAATTAAAATATTTGAGGGACTTCAGTTTTCCAGAAAAATTTGAGAACTAGGGGAAATATGAATAATGTTATTTTATTTTGCTGTGGGAATTCTTAGTTATCCATTTTAATGTGATACTGAAAAATTTCGATATACTGAGTCAGTCAGTCATTTCACACTCTGCCTTCTGTATTCTTTCATTGGATGAGTGCCACCACTTCAAATTGGGTCAGTTTACCCTTATGAAATTGCTGGGTAACCTGCTGCAATATGGCTGATTTATTGAAGCTGCAGATTGATGCTTTCTATTCTTTGATGAAAGGAATGAAATGGATCTGTCAGGACAGAATTCTTTTACTGTAGCAGTTACTCCATGTCTCATATTTGTAGCTGGGCTGTAGCTTGTGCCACTGTTGTGTGAAACTGTAATTATTTAGTCATTTATCCAGCTCCTCTTTCCTATTTCTGGTAAAAAGAAAAGTGATACTTGAAGGAGACAGTTGCTTAAATGGGGAAAAATTCTAATAAAAGAAGCATCAAATTGGCACAGTCATTTTGATTTTGAATATTAGAAACAGAAATCTGCAGCACAGGGAAGCTCAGAAACAGCCTTTTTCCATAACTCAGCTTAGGATAATGAAATAGAGACCACGTCAAAATTGGTTGGTGGTGAAATGGTTATAGAAAGAGCATTATAACAGTAAGCCATGAAAGGTGAGAACCCTAAACCACACCAGTCAGGTCTCACTTTACCCATGTTGGTCTCTTATGGAGAGCAATATTTCCCGTGTAACTGGTAATTTGGAATAGGTTTGTAGAAACCAGAGGGGGTGAGCATAGGCCTGGATTAGATACTGATGTTGGCCTGTGGGATCTGGTTTTGTGGGCTCTTGACTGGCAGTCAGGAAAGAATTTGAAGTGTGAAGGAGTAGTGATGTTTCTTGTTAGGTCTCTTTTCCCCTTTTTCTGTGCCATGGCCAGGCTCCCAGGATCGTTAAGGCATTTTAGCTAAATAATTTTCCTTCTGGTGCAGGGGTTTAGGATTGTGATGATATCTTTGCTTTTTCTGGTTTATTCCTGTGGCTCCCTATGACATCTGGGGCATTTGGCATTTTTTTCTTTTGTTAAATATCTTGGAATTTGCTTTTTGGCTCATAGTGCCATGAGCATAGAATAGCATAGAATAAATGGTTTGTGTTGGAAGGAACTTTAAAGGTCATCAAGTTCCAATGCCCCCGCCGTGATGTGACATCCCACCCTTAAGGGAGGGGAACACCCAAGATTCGTAGATGCTTATGGTCAAAAAAGCATGACAAAAATCAGAGAGTCCACAGTTTATCTTCTGGGCTTCTACACATGGGCAGGGACACCTTCTGCTGGATCAGGTTGCTCAAAGCCCTGTCCAGCCTGACCTTGAAAAAAGGCATCCATAGTTTCTCTGGGAAACCTGTTCCAGTGCGTCACCACCTTTGAATTTCTTCCAAATATCTAATCTAAATTTGCCCTCTTTCAGGTTTAAGTCATTCCCCCTTGTCTAAGAACTACATGCCCTTGTGAAAAGTCCCTCTCCAGCTTTCCTGTGGGCCCCCTTTAGGCACTGGAAGGTGCTATAAATGGAGCCTTCCTTCTCCAGGAGGGGGCATATAGTAGATAGTGTGTAGCATATGGGGCTAAAATCTTGCTACCGTATTGCAGGCAGCTAAGCTTGGTGATTCCTGTATCTCTTTTGCTTTTTTTTTTTTGCTGCAGGACTGTTCACTTTGCGTGAGTGCTTCTGGGGAATGAAGTGAGTCTGGAAGACTGAAGTACAAAGAGAGCGAGACATAAGAAAGGGTCAGACATACATTGGAGCAGCATGTTCCCAGAGTGGGAAAGGACCTGAAGGGCCTCAAAAGGCTTGTGGGGCACTAGCATTTTGTGGACCCAAGACCACACAGAAATGCCTGAGTGAGCTATTTAAGTGTCTAGGAGCAAAAAATTATACTGGGAGATATACAGAGACGAGGGAGTTAATTGGTATGTGAAATATGTAATTTACCAAAATAAACAGTTAACTGTCAGAGAGGGAGTTTGCTGTGACACAAACACTGATATTGGACATAAAATAGAAACAGTAACAATGACAAACTGCCAGGAAGATTCAGGTTTTTTTGTTATGTAGTAAAACAGTTCCAGATTTTTGAATGATTGGTGCAAGCAGTTGAAGATTTTTCTCTGAAGCACCTTATTCTGGAACTGCTTCAATGATAATGAGATGGACACCCGTTGTAGTGTGATTCTTATATTCTACTTTTATTCTCCTACAGGTTTAACAAAACGGTACTTTCTCAGTTCCCACATTATGTTTCTGGTAAGATTAATTTTTGATCCCACCCCAGAATAATTCACTATTGTTTTGTGCAATAACTGTGCATAGATTTGGGAAGCACCAGCCCAGAACATCAGTTTTGTGTCTCAAAATCTTCAAAGGCTAGTATATATACAGAAAACAGATAAGCAGTAGGTGTCGTTCTGGAGTGTGGCCAATGAAACCACTGCACTGTGGAATGCCACTGCTGAAAAAAATGTACGTTATTGCAACTGTAGCATAACATGGTAGTTTGGATACCTGCTGTAAGTGAAAAAGTTTGTTATTGTTTTGCTGAACGTGAAATGAATGGTTTGACTGAAGAGCAGTCTGGCAGATATGCAAGTAATATTTTTACCAGCTTGTGTCATCGAGATTGAGGACACAGGACACCATATAAGGAAAACCAATATGCCTGACCAAAGCTGGACATGGCCCATACAGAATAATTGTTTTGGTGTCAGTTGGCCACCACTCTCAAGCTGGGCTTCATGGTGCTCAAAGAAGAGCTCGATGAAGATCAGAGCCTGCAGAATCTCCACACTTATCTTCACATGTCCTGTGTAGCATGGAAGTAATTAGAAGGTACAGCTGGGACAGTCTTCAACCTGCAGAGATTATCAATAGCAAATGGTACTTACCCAGTGGCCGAAAAAACAATGTTGAAGTACCCGGAGTTCGCATCCACCTCGAGTTACAGCTGTCAGCAGCAGGACATTTTGCTACTTTGAGTGAGCCTGTAGCACAGAAAATTACTCCCACCCACAGTTTAGAAGTGTTGTCATTGTACTGGTCTTCCAGGCAGTGTTTGCATCAGCTCTGAGACACAGTTTGGCATCTGGTTGGCCTTGCAAGGACTGACTTTCCAATAACCATTATAAAATGTTTAGCGTGAAGCTACTTCTCTTAAAGTGGTTTGGCAGCATTCCCAGAGATCCCAGAGGGCAGAGCAGCTAGGACTTGTTCTCCAGCTCTGACACAGCTGTCCACTGGGCTGACCAGGAGTGGAGCTGTGTGTACTTTGGCTCTGCACCACAACTAGTGAGTAAAGACATGGACTAAGCTGTCCTTGGCTGCCTCCAATCCTTTGGCGTAGGGCTACATGATGTGAATTAGTGGGCCAGGAGCTGCAGGGTCATACAGCAGCGCTGTGTGAGGGCTTGTGATGGCTGGGCAGAGATGGAGGAATGCAATGCATGGGCTGGGCTAGGTAGATGCAGTAGAACCATCTCCCTTGCAGACTGTGGAAATAAATACAGGCGAGAGCAATCACACTCAAGCTAATTTTAGGATGTGCTTACCAGAGACATCCACGTTTGAGCTTGCCATCCAGGTAATGGAAAGTAGTGACCATTCTATGACCTGAAAATACCATAATTGTCCCATTTCTGTCTGTGGAGCACAGACAAACCTGTGGTGACAAACTCAAGCCCAGAATTTTTGTAGACAGACTTCTACACTTAGTCTAGTGAGAGTGTGGAAGGGTTCGATAGATGACAGAGGAGGGGAGTACTGAAGGGTTAGTCCAAAATTGGCTTGAGGTGCTTTGTGTTCCTGTGACTTCTCTGATGGTGGGCTCTAACATATGGTCTGGATCATATGCAGATTTCTCCAAGTCTCCCCTGTTTCAGGATGTGGTATCTTCTGCGTGTCTGTGGGGAAGACCTGCATCACATACTCTCCCCTGGTTTTCCTGGACAGTGAGCTGAGTCTTCCAACACAGGAAAACAGCTGATGTTCCCCACAAAAAGGTGGTTGGTAGCACCTGCTTGATCCTGTTGCCCTAATTTTTGCAGTTCTGAATGTTGTCATTCTTCTGTAGCTAGTTTCTCACACTTTTCTCTGTAAACATGGCCATGTTATTGTAACTGTATCTTATCACTTACATTCCTTTCTCCTGGACACAGAACTTTGATGGACATTTCCTTTGACCACTGTGATTGAGGGAGAAAGAACTGATTTCCTCCAATAAATAGTAATTTCTAAATGTATATAAAAAATAAAGAAGGCAGGTCTTGCCCCCCTTCCTTCCTTCTCTCTCATCCTGGTAACAGGTGTCTCTAGCTCTTCCTTTTGTGTTGTTACTGCAACAGGTCCTGTAAAACCACAGCAGTCAGGTAGCCATGGTGTCCCATGTAAGATTTTGTGGACATTGAGTAGCCCCACCCTGTGGCTCTTCACTCCCTTTTTCCGGTCAGCTGCTGCTGACCCACTGTGACTGCTGGATTATGCTGAAAGAATTTTATGCTTTTTTCAAAAATGTGAAGAGAACAGTTCTTATAAAATATAGTTTAAAACATTAAAAAAAAAGTTAGAAACTTTAAAATAACACAGCCTTTTTCACACTAGTTGGAATTGATATGCAAATGCAAACAATATACTAGTTGTCACAGTCTCCCTCTGTCTGGAAACAAAAGATGTCTCTCTCCTTTAGGGCTCCATTATTTTCTCCAAGGAAGTTACTGAACCCCATTTCAGTTCAAGTACTGGAATAGGTATTTAGTAGGTATGATTAGCAGAAAATTAAAAAATGTGCATTCAGCCTTAAAAATAAAAAACCTCATTATTTTAAAACAAAACACAGATATCTTCCAGTCACCTAAGAAAAGGTAGCACAAGGAAAGACGTACAGCCATCAGGTAGTGGGGAAGAAGAGAGTTAAAGAAGTTGTACTTTCAAAATGCTTTTTGTTAGATCTATCAGGAGAGAGGTGATCATGTTGAACACTGGGATTCATGGACAGGTAAGGTTAATGAGAATGAGAGTTGGATAAATGTTGAAAATTACAGGTGCAATGGACACAAGACACTGAATTTATAGTATCAAAGTCAAGCCAGACCCATCTGACAGCTTCCTGTGATAACTGATTATCTAGACAAAGAAAATACGATAAACTTAATTGGTCTGTATTTTCAGTAAGACCATTGGAATGGTGGCACATAGAGAATTACTGTTCCTGTTGAGGAGGAAGAGAATTTTCATCAGTAGCTATGAAATTGCTAAAGCAAATGTCATAGTAAGTTCCACTGGAAGCAGAGGCATCAGTCTCAAGGGGAGTTCACAGCTGAACTTTTGAATGTATTTTAACTCCCATGCCTTGGCACAGGCTAGATTGCACTACTTAGAGCATGACCTAAACTTGAGGAAACAGTGCCAGTGCAAAGGATAATCAAGATAATAAACAGATGGAACAGAAGGACTCAAGATTTTTTTTCCATAAGATGAGAACTTGCTGATCACAGCATGACCATCAGATGCGAATGTAATCCAGCTGTGACAAAGACACATTTGTTTCTAGTCTGTATCAGGTGATTTTTCCAGCAGAGATGAGGAATTACCTCACTAAAACATGGTTTATTTGCCTGAGCAAGAACACTAGGAGAGAATATACTTGTTGTCTATAAATAGATCAGTGGTAGAAACAAGTGAAGGAAAATAACTAAGTGCATGGAAAATTTTGATTGCAAGGACACAAGTGTTTAGACTGAACCTGAATAAATTTAGCCTGAAAATTAAGGGAAAAAGAAAACCATTCCTGAAACGTGGCTCTGTAGTAGTCTTCCAGACAGAGCAGCATGAACAATATACCTAATCTATGTTATAGTGAATCTGGATCAGGTTATAAATAGAATTATCTCATATGTATGCCCATAGAAGCACTGGATTGAATCTGATACCCTTGAGGCTCTTCCTAATTTTATGATCCTAATTTTATGATTTTAGTTTTCCTAATCCCTGGCAGACAGTAGATACAGGATCATAAATATGGCAATGACTTGTTTTTAAGTAAAGTATTTTTTGTATTTCTGTGAAAATTCTCTAAAGTCAGAATTTTTCTAACATGGTAATATGTGTCTCCTCTTTACTGTATCATTTAACAATGCATTTGCAGTGCTTTACTCAGAATGCTCCATACTTTTATGTGAAATCCGTTGTTGGGTCCACAATGAAAACATCATCTTGTAGGAGCTTAGGAAGATTGACAATTAGCAGGACTAGCTCCTGGTCTGCAGTAGATCAGGCTTGTGAAAGGCCTCTACTTTCATTCCTGTTTTTCTCCTACAGCAGAGTTATCCTTGAAAGGAGGCATTATGGAGCCAGTACTCTCAGAGTAGCAATAACCTTATCTTACTTTATATATGGGTTTGGATAAAGGTAACCTGGAAACTGCTCTGCAGGAGCACACCTAGTGTAACCTAGTTGTAGCCTTTCTATTCGGAAGGCTAGGCGACCTGGTTCTGAAGTTGCAATCACGGTGGTCCGGCCTACTCCGGGCCACCGGGCCTCCGACACACTGGCACCAATGTGGTGGATGAATCAAAAGGACTTTATTATCTTTACATGGTCGGTTATATAGCTAAGGGTCCCACCACGTCAGAAAAGGGGGTGGTAAGACCCTGGGTCTCGATAAGGAGTGGAAAATTACCAGGGGAAAGCAGAGGGGGTGAGGTTGCATGCCTTGGGTGATCGCTTATCAGCCCAGAGAGAGAGGGATGAGGGGGAAGGGTTTAACTGTCCCTCTCCGTACATCCCGAAATCTTCCGAAGCGCCTATCCCTTTCTTCCACACCTAGTTGCTAATCACCTTTTGGTTCATGGGTTATTGTAGATATTGGATTCTCTTTTTTCATCTAACAAGTTTGGAATACCTGTAAGTCATATGGTTGCTCACACAGGCTTGTACTGGTTTAAAAATTAAAAGGCATTTAAAAAAAAAAATCAGCCACTGGATTTATTTCTCTCCCTGTCCTACATTTAAGCCTCAGATGCCACTGTTCAGTCTGTTGTCTGGGACTGGGGCTGTAACGAGTACTCACCTAGTTTACAAAAACCTTTGTGGCTCTTGAGTGTTTGGATGGATGCCTTCATGGAAATCTGTTGGAAGTTTTTGCTATAGCGGTGTAACTCTTTGGTCAGTTACTTAGAAATAAGGCATCTATACAAGTCTTTTACTTTGAACTGCCTTCTCTTAAAACAGACAATATCTCAAGGCCAGGCATCTGTCCCACTGTTAGATATTGACCTAATTACCATATTGTCTCTGGCCTCCTGAAACTGCTGAGGTACCTGCCCTCATGGTAACTGGGAAGCAGAGCAGTGCTACTTTCTGGCATTTCTGTAGCTGGACAAAGGAGGATAAGTGATGCTGTTGTAGGAAATATGTGAACTTGCTTTTCTGTTTGATCTTAAAACTGGGATTTCTCCCAGAATAAGTGTTCTTTAAATAATTGAAAATATAATTCTATTTTGATGTAGTATATTTACTGGCAGAATTTGCAAAGACATGGCTATACAGAAATAAAGGCCAACCCCAGAAAAATTGCTTAAAAAGTATACCTGAAGCTGTGAGTTAATTGGTGGTAAGGTTTTAATGTGTTCTTGTATTTTTGTATCTATATTTAAAATGTCCAGGGGGAAGGAGGGGGGTTGGAAGTGTTTAGTCATATCTGGAATTAGTAGAAAAGAAAAAAAGGTGGCCATACAGGCATTTCATTTTTTTTATTCATATCCCAGTGATGACTCTCATTCTTGTATACAAGTGTCTTGGTATCACTGACTTTATACTTTGTTCTAGAGCAATTTGAAGTTTAGTATTGTACTTTGATATAGTGGAAAAAAGAGAAATTGTCAGTTTCCCCTTGCGCCCATTCCTTCAACTCTGGATTTTTTTAACACTGCATTAGTGTGAAACAAAGGGAAAACAATATTTTGTGGGCTTCTTATGTAAAAAAAGCCCAATATCAAAGTTACTGTCTCTTCTTCAAGAGACAACTGCTTTATCTCCAAAAGGGAGTGTGAACAGTGCACTGTCAAAGAGCAGTGAAACATGTTAAATTGTACTTAAAAAAACCCCCACATGCTAGGCCTCCAGGAGTGCTCATTACACTGCCAGAGTAAAGTCTGAACTTAACTCTGCTAAGTATGTTTAAAGTTTGCCCAGTTTACACAATATTTATGAATACCTCAGTCTGATAATGTGATGTTAATTCTGTGCAGAAAGTGTCTAGTACTATGGTGGTGAGAGCACAGACACTGAAACAAGGATTGCTGAAAGAAGAGTAGCTAATTAGTGTTTTCAGCTATATGTATCGACCAACACATGCCATTTTCACTGTGGCTTAGACTAAACAATCACCCTAACAACACACCTCCTTTTCTTTTGCTGTTTTCTATTTTTTTGTAGTTTTATTTCTCCAAGAACTGGGTAAAAGCAGCTTTAGGTCTATTACTGTGTTGTTTTTGATTTATTACAAAGGCTGAAAGTTCAGTACATTGATGTAGTAAGCCCCCCTATCCTATATCGCTTCATATAAAAATACAGGATATGCTTCAAAAAGGAAACAACTGTAGGTGGTATTTTTGTATCAATTATTAACATTTAGCTTCTTATCAACTACATTAAAACATTTATTCAATATTATGTCAGCCAAACAAGTTGGATATATGCAAAAGTTCATTGTATACAAACAGGTGAAACAGCTTAATTTCTACAGATAATCAACAATATGAAGATTGTATTTAAGAGTAAGAATTAGATATTTAATTCTAAATGCTTGTTGTTTGTTGCAGTTATCTGTTCTACAAGAGTCCAACTTTCAGCAGAAATTCTTATTCTGTTTGCAGGCTACAAGAATAAGCAGGAAGACTTTTATGTGTACACTTCTGAGTTAACACTCGTCTCTGCAGTAAAGCAATTTTATATCTACCATTAAACATACATTTAGAAATAGATGTAAAGGGACTTATTCATACCTCAAAAGTGTATTTTCATGGTTTCAGCATGCTTTGGATGAGGTTCTAAATGTATTTCCCAAATCAAAGGAGGTATAAATTGAATCCAGTTTAATCTGTGACTGCAGTATAGTCAAAAGCTTGTAGAAAAAACTGGATAAATACACATGAATCATCCTTGCCCCTGAAGAAATGCAAAGATTCAAAGTTAGTTTCCAAAAACTGGATGCCCCATTTTGTCTCTCCATCCCTTGACTCATGTTGTTACTCTTTAAAAATGTGGTACCCCAAGAGTTTCCCTGCACTGGAATTTCTCTTTCCTCTTCTGAGTTCTGATTTGAACAGCTGCTCTTTATCTTCTTGATGGCTGCTGAGGAGTGTAGTGATTCCTCAAAATAAATATGTCTGACTGAAGTCTGCCTCCTCCAGTGACTGCATCCCCACTGACGAGATGTGACTTTGCTGAGGGACTGGCTTGAATTCCTCCTACAGTTTCCCAGATCTTCCTTTCATAGCATGGCTTAGCAAAAGCAGTAACATTAAGGAAGAATTGTGGCTGGTAATAACCATTGCATAAATTAAAACTTGTCAGTTAGCCCTGTGGTTCACTGTGCTGATGCAAAGATGGACAGACAGCTGAGACATCAAGACCACTGGTTATAAGTCATTCACTTCTGCTCAACTTGTCCATCTGCAGGGTCTTATGAGTCACCACATCAGCCTTTTGGGGATTGTTGCTGGTGTAAAACTTCTGGAGTGAGAAAGTCTTACTTAGATTCTCTTGGTTTTCCTGAAGCTGTTCAGAATTTTGATTCATTGTTATATATTGTGTTGCCTTCTGCTAGGAAGACAAGGCGACCTGGTCCACAAGAAGACAGCACAGCCCAGCCTCGCCCGGGCCACTCGGTCCAAGACACACAGACACCAGTATGGTGGATGGTCAAATGGCGTTTATTATCTTATCTCATGAGGTTAAATAGTCAAGGGGGCCCCACTACGTCAGGAAGGGGACGGTGGGATACTTGGGTTAGTAAGGAGTGGAAAACTACTGGGGTTAGGAGGGGCTGCATACCTAGGGTGATTGCTTATCACAGAGGAATGAGGGGGGGGAAGGACTCATGCTGCTTCTGCTTTCCGTCACATCGCGAGATCTTCCGTCCGCCTGTCCCTATCTACCACAATATTGTTTGAGAGTACAGTCAGAACTTCATGCAATCACAAGGCTACCTCTTAAAAAGCCACACATTGACAAGCATGTACCATTTGAGAAGTATCCTGTCTTGCCTCCAGTTGCCAGTCCAAAAGATACAGGTTTCCCACAGGTGTTGTGTTGTGCAGGTGTCCTGATAGTCCAGAACATCCCAAATGGTACTGGATGACTCTGTTTAAGCAACTGAATCTTAGGTCAAAAGTGGACATTAACCCTCCTGACAAGTAATGCTATGTGTCAGGATCTGGAACTGCTTTTCTGCTTCAGTTGCTGGAGCACAGATATCTGCTGCCATTTGTGTTGTGGAATTCCCATGACATTTGCATTGGCTCACAGGTTTGACAAAGATCTGCAGGTGACCCATAATCTTTTGTAGCAGCACGTCCTGGTTAGGCAGGTTCTCTCTTGGGTCTGAGTTACCACAAAAGCTACTCCAAAAGTTACTGGATTAAAGTTGATTTACTATACAGTTTCAGTGAGTTTTGCAACTTGAGCATTCCTTGTAAAAATATATAATTGAAATCACACACTTCAGTCAGTTCTATTACATGTGCCCAAGCCAGAACATTTCAGGCAGGTTACACACACTGAGATAGTCTGTAGTGGTTGCTTTGTACCAAGTATGCATGCTAACACAGCTGGATCTGACATAAACAGTTGCAGACTGACTAGAAAAAGAAGAAGGAATTGCATATTCACATCTAGTCAAATTGTAATCTAAACAATTGTCTGAAAACTGAAAACTAGTACCTTCACATTTATGTTGCTTATCCTGATGAGCTGCTTTTTGCATCCATCTAGAGAGCTGAATGGGACCTTCCATGTTATTCCATAGCCTCTTGTCATTGATGAACAGTTCTAATCTCAGAATGTTAAATTTAGTGGTGAAGTTTACAGCAGAGTAAACTCAGGTTATCATGCGAGTGACTGAACTAGATTTGGGCATGAACAATCCAAATGTTTGGTTTAAAACAGAATTTTGCAGCAATTGCCTCAAGCAAGTCTCCTTCATTCTGGTTTTCATTTGCCTATATTGTAGCACAGAGCTCTGATCCAGTAATTTTGTTTTGACCTTGCTTAACAGTGTTCAGCTTTGTCCTTGCAGAAACACCAGAGTCTTGTTAGATGCTGTTGTCTGTCTGACAGCCTGAAGTTTTTGCAGTCATTAAATAATGTCGCTGACTTCATCGCTGTCATTTGTTTTGTTTGATCCTTACTCAGTTGGGGCTGCTGTGGTCTGTGATCTGCAATTGCTTCTAATATATTGATCCATGTATGTTGACTAAATTTATAATTCCTATGCCAACTATGTAGTACTAAATGCCTCTGCATGACTCATTGGTAGCCTCCACTGTTGGAGACTTCTTCCAGTTCTTTTACTGTTGATGTCCAGCGGCTGTTTTTTTCTCACAGAGGAGCTCAGAATAGGAAAAGCTATCCACCAGCACATTTATCTGGAAGTACCTTCTGAAGTCATTTGGTATACCTGGGCACTGCAGCAGTTACTGTTTTATAGTAAGGTTGATAAAGGACCTTTCATTTTATATTTTCAACCATGGAGCTGTTATCTTTGGGTACTGAAAAAGGACAGAGTACAGTTTACCTTGTAGCAACATTGATTGTAGTACACATTAAATAATTCTGTAGCGGTTGCTTAATGTCTTCTCCCAGAGGGAGCTACCTTTCTCTTGTTCTGGCCTCTTTGAAGTGATTTTTCTTGTAAACGAATTGGATGAGATCCCCATGATATGCTCTGGAGACCACCTGTTCTTGTAGTTCACTCTTCTGCTGAGCCCACACTGTTGGTACTCTTAAATATACCAAGCTTGGCAATTGCATCTTTCACCCCCTCTGTAATTATGAGTCACCATGTTAAGTCTCCCCAGAGCACCACGTGCTCCTTTTTGTACGGTGACCTGACTGACTTCCTTTGGTTTTGCAATAACATAACCTCTTCTGGAGGGGTAACAAAGTGCAAATGAAGTGGCCATGCTGGAACAGCATCCCCAGTGTGGCTACCTATGCCAGCATTTTTGAACACTGATGAGGTCAGGTTTTGTCCTGATCTCCACTCCCATTCCTGCACCTTCTTTAGAAGCTTGGTTAAAGGCTTAATCATATCTGCAAACGTGGATAGAAAATCCTGGGGAAGACTAAAACTCAGAAGAGATCACAGCTAATTTGAACTCATAGAGCAAAGAGCTTCTTATTAATTTTTCTCATTCGTCTTTCTACGGTGATTAGTCTATTCCTAAATATTTTTATCTTTTATTTTTACCAATTGAACTGTTCATCAGTTCACGTAGAATTGTGCTACCAAAGTTATGCCTTGTGTTTGTTTAATTCGCTCTTTTAGCAGTGTTTGAATCTAACTGTAGGTTAATGCATCATCTGTTCATGAAATTACATGGATTTGATCAGCCTCTGATAAATTTTTCCATGTTTGGATGATGTGAATATTGTATAAAGCTAGAGCACAGTGAAATTCTTGGACAGTAGATGCTTGTACAATGGTATTGCTGCCCTGCAAATGTAGGGGGAAATTCTTCCCAGCCTTGCCCTGATAACAAAACCACAAAGATAGCATATGCTAAATCTGTTCTGCCAGACTGGCATTTTTTACTATGACAGGTGTGGTTTATGGTATAACAAAATTAATTGCTCAAAATCCAACCATTACCCAGTAAATCCTTCTGTCTGCTTTTATGATAGGCCAGATTGGAGCATGAGAAATGCCTTGTCTTTGTGCAATTACTTGTTACTCCAATAAGCTTTTTTCTGTGGTTTGGGGATATTTTTACTCCTTCTGTGGTTGATGGTCAGGACTCAAACACTGCCATGAATACTCATGAATACTTAAGTCTAATTTCTTTTGAGACTCTAATTGGGGAAAAGCATCTAGCCATTCATCTGTAGGTGAACGTCTGGAGCTTTTACCTCAGGAATAATTTCTGACTGCCAGTCTGTCAGCTTTTCCCAACTCTAGAAATGTGGATTTTCCATATCCATTATCATTTGATGTTCTTGTAATAATGGTATGACAGGGATTTCTTTCTGTCTGTCTTCTGAGAGCATTAAGTCACAATGAAAATGTTCCAGTACCAACCTCTGAGCAGTTGGGTCAATTTATTTTTAATCTACTGATATGCCTGGGACAAGATTCAGATGTAATTATTAACACCAGAGCATCAGAGCATTTATTCTGGGCACTTTAAATGCAGGGATGATGGTAATAAGTAACCTGAGTTCTATATTCTATATTTTTCCCCCAAATTATGATTTTTCTTCAACATCTTTCCAAGCTGGGTTGTTGGTTTAGCTTGTTAGATTAGGCCCAGCAAGCTGAAATCTTTTTGTCACTTCTTTTTCTATGTGGGTACACATAATGATAGACCTTAGTCTTATTTGTGTTTACCTGTACTTCTTGCTAAGAAATTTTTTTTTCTAACACACAATCTTATTTGTTAAGCTTTTGCCAACCACTCAGACGTTTCAAAGCAATTTCTTCATGTGCTTCCACTAAACCATCAGAAATACACTATTTCTCTCTGTGAAACAGATGGGTTAGCAAATATAGAGTGGTATGGTGAGGAGATGAATATGCACAGATGAGTATTTGGCTTCTGTATATGGATCTACCAGAAAACCAGGTGATGCATCAAACATTGAAAAATGCTGACATTAGGCACCTCTTCCAGAATTTTTACCCTTAAATGTATTGAAAATATTTGCCTTTAATATGTTTATTTCGTTATTTTGACTCTGCATTTAACTAAAAGTAGTTTCTTTTTTAAGGCTGATGTTGCTAAAGATTATGTAAGCTACTTTGGTTGTTCTCCTCCCTATTGATTGGAAGGGCAACAATCTTCTCATTTGGTTTCTGCCTTAGCACAAGGAAGAGACATAAATTCTGGGGCTTTTTGGCTTCTAAAGCTGTATTCTGTTGTTTGACAGCTTCTGTGGGCAGAAGTTCTCTACTGCTGGTTTTTACTTTCTCCATCCAGTTTGTTCATCATGATTGGAGCCTGGCCTGTCTTCCAAGACGTTCATGCTCTGGTAGAGGTCTTTGCAGGTCAGTCTCAGTACTGGAGTTTTTGTATGTCTGTGTAGCTCCAGCATGCCCACAAAAATTTTGATGGCAATGATTTTATCTTGGTCTTCCCCTAAACACTGCCTGAGCATTATGTCCCAGATTTCAAGTCTTTTATCAGCGACTATTTTAGTTCACTCCAGTACTGCAAGATTGTCTCTAAATCACTCAAGAGTACTGCTCTGTACTTTTATCTTCTTTTTGTACTCTGTTTAAGAATCTCTCATATCTTTAATATTCACATGGGTCACAACATTCCTTGAACTATTTTGGTGCAGTTCCGTAATTAATCTTTTCTGTCAGAGGTAACGGAAAATGATTAAACACATCAAGTGTCTCAGAAGCACTTGTTGTCAGAAATAAAGCTATTTTTATCTCATCTCCCATTGCTTCTCAAAGTCAAATGCTGCTTAATTCTTTTCCAGATGACCTTTATATTTTCAGAGACTGTTTGCATCTCAGGAGACTTCAAACTGCTTTCCCAGCCTGCTCATCTCTCTGTGCTTTAGTTTATTTGGACAGAATGTTGACTCCAGTGGTTGTGCCAGCCTGTCTGCGCGGGAGTGGAGGCTCTTTTTCATTTCACTCTCTCATCTGGGCATTCAAAGTGGCTTGAGTGAATTGTGACCTGGAGATGTCACCCCTGCTGTGCATGAGAAGAGCTCAGAGGCAGGTGATGACCTAAAGGGGTGAGATGAGTGCCTGCTGAAGGCTGTGTACCTGTGTGTGCACAGCCTCTGATGGTGCCCCTGGGGTTTGCAGAGTGCACTGTGCAGTACAGGTGCCTTCTCTCAGGCTGCCATGCCACACGCTGCCATGGCAGGGTGAGCCAAAGAGATCCTTTACTCAGGGCTTGTGCCATAACATCTCAGCTTTCTGTACTTCAAAGGAGAGGATTCCTGCAGCAGCCACCTGACACAGTGAGATCAAGGGGTTTTTGTTTCCCTCCATCACATTGTGGTCACTGTGTCTCTCTGCTGCCTATCTGTCTGTGATAATGTTCATTATGGCTGTGCATACAGTGTGTGAAAGTAAAAGCCTTCTGAGACTTTCATCTGCTATAAAATTCAATAGCAAATTGTAAAAATACCTCTTACCTGCTTTCTTACCATTTGGGTTTGTTTTTTTCCCCTTCTGCTAATATTTTTGGAGTATCTGCAGTGCATCCTGATGCCTGTGGCTTAGCTTCATGCTTTCAGGCTGCCTTCTCCCATTTATTCTCATTCTAGCAAAGCTCTATTTTGCCTGTGATGGGGAAAAATGGTGTTTTATCTAGCCACTGTGCCTCTGGACAAAGACTTAATGTTACCTTGGTACTTCTTCTGTAGAAGTGAGTACCACATCAGAGGCACTTGTTCTGGAGTTAATACTCTGCTCTATAACTTATTGTATCTGGTTTAATTTTTCTTCTTCTGTGCATGTTGTAATATCTCTGTTCCCAGTTCTTAAAATAGGAATGATACTGCTTTGTGCCTTATGTGTGGCTGGCATAAATTAATTCATGTTCATGAGGCGTCAGAATGTTCCAGTGTCCAGCACTGTGTGGAAAATAGTGACTGGAACAAAGGGTGTAGTTCAGATGTGTGATCAATACTTAGAGCTGTAATTGTAGCAAATATTATGTTATGTGATTGTAGACTGAAAAATGTTCACTTGGTGTTCTACGTACCATTTACAAGCCTAATTCTATTGCAAGGTTGTTGAGAGTGGTCAAAAATACCAAAGTAATTGAATTGATCATCTGTGGTAGTGTTGGCTAACAGACTCTAAAAAGAAAACTAAAAAAATACATATTTGGGAAGGAATTACTGGGGAAAAATAAACTTACTACATAACTAACATCTAGAAAAGTCCTGTGTTTACACATGAAGATGTTATTTTACTAGTTTTGAAATATGGGAAAGACCTTAAGCAGTTTCTACGTATCTGTATCTGTTACTCAATATTAAGAATATAATTTGGTTGTGAAAAAAAATGTTTGCCCAAAGACTATGTAGGTAAAACTGACTTAGGATCTAAGGGTGAAACTTACATGAAATGTGTCATCCTTTTGTTGCGGCTTTTGATTAAAATACTTATTTTTGATTATATGGGTGAAAAAACACATTTTCCCCTTCCTGGTACAAGGTGAATTGTGACTAATCACGTACTAGATTTTCCCATGTCATTCAAATATTTATTTCCATTTCAGAAGGGCTTTTGATGTAGAACTGACTAATGATGTTTTGGTTGGAGGTACATCAGCCCAGTTTCTAGTAATCAAAACCCCTTTGTAAATCTTTTCCAATTAACTCTTTATATTGGTAAGGCATAGAATCATAGAATTATTCAGCTTGCAAAAAATTATAGTCTCTGGGTAGCCTATGCCAGGGTTGACAACCCTTTCAGTGAAGAAGTTTTTCTTAATATCCAATCTAAACTTCCCCTGGTGCAATTTGAGGCTATCCACTTGTCCTGTTATTTGGGAGAAGAGACCAACCCCCACCTGGCTACACCCTCCTTTAAGGCAGTTGTAGTGAATGATGGGCCCTTGAGCCTCGGTTTTTCCAGGCTAAACAGCTCCCTCAGCTGCTTCTCATAAGGTTTGTGCTCCAGATCCTCCACAAGCTCCATTGCCCTTCTCTGAACACGCTTCAGCAACTCAATGTCTTTCTTGTAGTGATGAGCCCAAAACTGAACACCGGGTTTGAGGTGTCACCTCACCAGTGCCAAGTACAGTAACACTTTCCTATTCAGTTTCATTAACGTGCAAATAGAGAGTTAAAACAGGATAATTCATCTGAGCGTGGAAAGCAAGGCATTAGTGCAGTTTATTTCTGAAATGAATGGTATTATTACTGGTTCAGAAGGCACAGAACTTAAAATCGAGACAACTTGTTCTGGAGGAATGAACACGAATTATGGAATCGTGAAGTTCCCAATTATAATTCTTGATTTGCTCTTGTGAAGGTTATGCACCATGATAAATGTAAATACTGAGAACTTGCAGAATGATCCATATCAGTTCCAGACTCAGGAAGATCTTAATGGTCATTGGCAGGAATTAAGAGTAATCAGGCAAACAAATGTCTTTGTATTACTACGTTGACTCAACTAATGGTTCTTGGACTATGTAGATCTGTCCTGCAACAGAGTGGACAATCTGACACAGCAGGAGTTTTGTCAGATTGTGAAGCTTGTGTGCCTGTGTTGAATTACTTCTGCTGTTAGCTGCAGGACTTTGGTAGATCTAGCCCATGCTATGACATTGCAGATTTTATTTTTCTGCCTTGGAAATGTGTTTGACCCTTCCCAGGCTATTGAGTCATCTGCATGGAAATGGCAGATGTGACCTGAGCCTTTATTATTCTGGAGTGGCAACTAATTGCCTGTGTAAAGGCAGCTGGTGGAGCAAGCTCTCCATTGCCTGCAGTGGGAGCTTGTGCTCACATGTGGACAGTGACATATAAGGTGTCTTCAGCTCAAAAGGAGTCCCACCCTACGAATAGAATTCATTTGCCTGAAGATAGGTATAGGTGCAAGTTAGCATTTGACATATTCTGTAGTATCCCCAGTGTCTCTGTGGAACTAAGACATGTGATTTAGGATTTATTGGAAGGCTCACAGCTGTCTGAAACTGGCTGGAATTTGGGCTGGAATTCTCTGAAGTTTTAAAAACTGTATTAAACACCTAATTTTAGTCAAATGAATTCTGTTCCAGATTTCCATATAGGCGCTCTGCTTTGTCACTGGCTTCTTCCAGTTTTTTTTCAATGCAGTTTTGACTGCTTCATTAATCTACATCCACGGAACCTGGGGACTTCAATGCATTGTTTTCTGCATTTAGCATTTTTTAAATGAAAATAATGTAATTCCAATTCATGCACACTCCAGAGGACAGACATTACAGTGTGCTTCTTTTTGCCAGTTTTCATCTGCCTATAGAATATGTGTTGTCTACACTGAGTAACAGGTTTTGTCTGTCATTGGTGGAGAGAGATGATCTCCCAAAGAGTGACTCACACTTCATATCTTAGACAACAGTCTTCTCATTTTCTGTAGAGGCAGAGCAGGTGACTTGCTTGGAAAGTAAAGTCAAGTGAGATAATCCCACATTGCTACACTTCCTGTTTTTTCATTGCAGTGGGGAGGTAAACAGTACCTCATTATGCATGTAGAGAGATAATCTGTAGAATACTCTTCCTCCTTTCTTCATGGTAGATCCAAAGCTACTAAAATGCTGGAAGATCTCTCTCCACTGATAGGAAACAGGGAGGGCCAAGAGTTCTGGGGCAAGTCCTCCACAGCCCTCAAGGTGTTTCTGTGGGTGGGTGGCATACTTGCAAATGAAGATGAAATTTTGTGTTTGAGAGTATGCATGGTGGCATCTTAACATCTGAGACAGGAAACTGAAGATGAGTCATATCCAACAAAGGAAGAATATATGGCCCTTTTATAAGGGAAAATTTGGGTGTGCAAATTTGAGTTGCATGTAGTGACAAATTTGTTCCAAATGGCAGTTTAAAAATCATATTTAAAGTGTTGGGTGTTGGTTCTGCTGCGTAATGTCTTTTGTTCTTTCCTCAGTGTAACAGCTTCAGTGTAAAATAAAGTCTGTACTTAGGTCAGCTCTCAATTTTGGCATGAGTCTTTGAAGTCATTACTAGCATCACTAGCAACAAAAATCCATTGCATTAACATAATCTGATGGTTGGGCTGCTTGATGTTTATTTGAGCTATTGGTGTGTTATTAATGAGAGCGTGTATGCTGAGGTTTGCAAATGAGCGCTGGATTCAGATACACACACCTAGGTGTGCACAGTGATCCACCGTTTTCAAGATTGTTCTCTTTGGGTTTTGGTGACCACTCTGAAAGGGTATGGGTCTAGTCTCCTGTAGGGCCCGTGTCAGGTCTGCACAGATGTTTTATATACCCCATGATGACTCAAAGGCAGCAGGTTTCTGTATGGAGGCTGCTGCTTAGCCTTGATTATTGTTCTTACCTTTAGTTGTCCTTTACTTCCAGTGTTTTTTCTCCCAGCAGTGTTAAAATTCTGCTAGAACAGTAAAATGGTAGAATTTGCAATTTTCCTGGGTAATTAACAATGTTGATGTCAAAAATTATATTCCTAGTAATGCTGGCAGCTGGAAGTGATTGTACTTCAAAGCTTAAATGGTAAGAGTGTACGAAAAGGAACAGCAGCTATCAATAGATTAATGATAAAATTTGCCAACATGCCAACTGCATGGAGTGGAATCTTAAGGGTTTCTATATGGCTTGTGTTTCTGGGAGGGCTAAAAATTCATGTGACATTTTGATTAATAATCTGTCATGTATGTTCATTAGACCTGTGACTCTCTATGGCAAGACTGGAGGTTCACGTCACCACAGCACATATGAAAAAATGCTAAGTGATGAGTCTCAAAATGCAAAAGTAAACTGGGAATAGTTACTACGTAGGTTTTACTCTCATAAGTAGATATCAGAATTACAGGATCACAGGATGGGTCAGGCTGGAAGGGACCACAGTGGTTCATGTGCTCCAGCCTCCCTGCTCATGCAGGGTCATCCTGGATCGCATTGCACAAAATTGCATCCAGACACTTTTTGAATATCTCCAGTGAGGAGACTCCACAACCCCTCTGACCAGTCTGTTCCAGTGCTTGGTGAACTGCACAGTGAAGAAATTCTTCCTCATGTTCAGGTGGAACTTCCTGTGCATCAGTTTCTGCCCATTGCCTCTTGTCCTATTGCTGAGCACCACCAAGCAGAGCCTGGCTCCATCCTCTGACACCTCCCTTTGGATACTGACAGACATTGATGATGTCGCATCTCAGTCATCTCTTCTTAAGGCTGAACAGGCCCAGCTCCCTCAGCCTTTCATCTAAAGAGATATGCTCCAGTCCCCCAATCATCCTTGTTCCTCTCTGTTGGACCCATTCCAGAAGCTCTTGTACTGAGAAACTCAGAACTGGACACAGCACTCCAGATGTGCCCTCACCAAGGCCAAGTAAAGGGGCAGGATCATCTCCCTCTACTTGCTGGCACTGCTCTTCCTAATGCCCCCTGGGATGCCATTGGCCTTCGTGTCCCCTGGCTCAGGGACAGCTTGTTGTCCACCAGGACCTCCAGGTCCTTTTCCATGGAGCTGCTTTCCAGCAGATTGGCCCCCAGCCTGTCCTGGTGCATGGAATTACTCCTCCCCACGGGCAGGACTATGCATTTGCCTTTCTGGAACTTCAGACAGTTCTCTGCACATCTCTCCAACCTGTCAAGGTCCTTCTGGAGGGCTGCACAGAACTCTGTTCTATTGGCCACTCTCTCAGCTTTGTGTTGTCAAATCTCATATTTTTACCTTTTTATCAATGATGTAAAAAAAAAAAAAGAAATTTCTACCAATGTGTAGATTACAGAAGATGGGATATGGATTCACAGAGCTGTCAAAAGTCTTTGATAAGCTTGGTTCAAAGAAAAGGTATGTTTTAGATGGTGAAGGGCTCCGGAGATCTGGAGATCTGGTAGTTCAGATGAGCATATGGTCACAGTGTAATTCTATGGCCACATAAGCAGAAATAGTGTGCTAAATGTTGAAGTATCTCTGGGTTTACTGCTGGCAAGACTACCACTGGCATATTATATCCAATTCTGCTGCTGCAGTTCAAGACAGATGATGACAAATTGGAAGAGAATCAGAGGAGAGCATGGTTAAAGAGCTTGAAGGTAATGCCTGAAGGTAAGGCAAGGCTTCAGGAACTTAATCTATTTAGCTTTCAAAGGGAACACCAAGAGACAGTTTCAACTGACTCTATAAGATCTCAGGAAAGAAATTTGGCAGAAATTTCATCTGCTAAGATACGTTCTCACAGTAAAAGATAAAATTATACTGGACAAGTGCTTAAAATCTGATGTTAAGTGTAAATAGTAAATTTTAATAAATTAAATTGAATTATTGGAATAAATTTTCAGGACCTGTGGCAAATTGTTTTTCACCAGATTTTTAATATCCAGATAGGTAGTTCTGTATTCCTATAGTGTGTGTTCTGATTCAAAGAGGATTAAATTCAAAGGTGTTTCTTTGTTTTCTATTGTTTCAGAGATCTGGGCAGTTCCTAAGAATAGGCTTTCCTTCGTTATATATCTGTGAATCTACAGATAATGTGATATTCCTATAATGAAAACATGCTTTGAAACATGTTTGGTTAAATGCATTTTCATTTTTGTAAATTATGGAAAGGTGCATAGCTAAAAGCGTGTTCAGTGCCTGGAATGATATCTCATGGAAAACCGAGATGCTCTTTTTCCCAACCAACTAGGAATTTCTAGTTGATACATGGTAATAATACAGTATTAAAAGTTACTTTAGGTATTGTAAACTATCAATGAATGAATAAGACTGAGCACTTAAGTGCCATGTTTTTGTGGTTACTTCGTGACACTGAACATCAGTACTTCAGAATAATGTGTTACTTAAAATGGATTTTTTTGTCCATTAATTACAGTCTTTCTTTCCAACAGGCCCATGCTAAAGTCTGGCATCTCTACAATGACCATTTTCGTCCAGCTCAAAGAGGAAAAGTGTCCATTGCCCTTAGCTCCCACTGGATAAAACCTCAACATATGACTGAAAAGAATATAAAAGAATGCCAAAAATCCCTTGATTTCGTGCTTGGATGGTTTGCTAAGCCCATATTTATTGATGGTGACTATCCAGAGAGCATGAGGAGAAACCTCTCATCTCTGTTGCCTGAATTCAGTGAAGCTGAGAAGAAGTATATCAAGGGAACAGCAGACTTCTTTGCTCTTTCTTTTGGAGCTACCCTGAGTTTCCAGCTTTTGGACTCCCACATGAAATTCCAGCAGCTGGAATCAATAAGCCTGAGGCAGCTTCTTTACTGGATAAACAGTGAATATAACAACCCCCAAATATTCATTGTGGAGAACAGCTGGTTTGTTTCTGGCACCACCAAGAGAGATGATGCCAAATATATTTACTATCTCAAAAAGTTCATTATGGAAACTTTAAAAGGTAGGACTTTGTATTAATATGTGCTTGAAAAAATCCTAATGCAGTATAGCCTACAGACATGTGTTAAAGCACCAGGCTAAAAACTGACTTTAGTCTTTAGCATTCATCTTGGCACTTGTGAAATAAGACTTCAAATTCCTTTCCTGGGTTTGTTCTTTTCTTGAAGAACTTCACTATCTGCAGATAGCATTTGGTGAGCTTGATACTGCCTTGAAGTCAGTAGGAAAATACTGTCTTTTGGTGGGAGGAGGTGCAAAACGTGAACTATATTCTCAGTGGACTTAGGAAAATTTACTGTTATTTATTAATAGTTGCTTTCCTTGTCTGAATGCATATGTGGAAAATGTAAGAATATATATGTGGCGAGGTAAATAGTATGCAATAGGAACTCCTCTGAAAAAAGCCACGAGGCTAAAATAGTACATTTTAAAATAAAAAATTGGAACCTTTTTATTCTGCATCTTGCCCTTGCACAAATTTTGCATTGGTACAGCTGTGGGCATCAATCACAGTAATTTGAATTTATGTCAGTTAAAGGAGAACTGAATGGTTATATAATCAAAATAATTTAACTTGTTAACCTAGTATTTTTTTACAAACAGTAAGAAAAATATGCCACCTTAGATGAGAGTTATTTTCTGTTTTTCCATTTCCTTGTGGCAAAACATTTTTTCAATCCTAGTAGTCACCAATAAGTTGTTGGTGTTGCCATTTCCACTTTCTTTGTCTTTTAATTTCTCTATTTATATTTTGTTAAGTGCTTTGCTTGTCTACAGTGTACTGTTCTTGTTTTAAAGGGTATTATTGTAGCTGTTAGTTCAGATGAGATACCCATAGTGTTACATTGCCATTTTCATATGGTGGATGAGTAAAAATTGCTTTCATTTTATTCTCAGCAGTAATGAAGATGCAGAGGACTCCCCAGCTGGTTTCATCTGCTATTCCAGAAACCTAATTATTGCAAATAAATTACAAGGTGAACAAGTACCTGGGCTACTGCACCCAAAATAAAAGAATGGAAGCAAAACAGTAACTAAGTGTTGCCAATACAGTATCACTAGTTTGAATGAAGTCAGATGTAGAGCTCATCTTCATGAAGGGGTCACAGTCCAGTTGCCCCTATTTCTGCTTAGTTTTTAATTGCTGGAAATACATTCATGGACCTGCCTTTTAATCATAGTTGGCTGGAAGCAATCTCAGCTTACAAATTGTCTTTCTTTTTGTTGTGTCACTCAATAAATAATAATAACAGCAAAAACAGCAATATGACAGACTTGTCATATTACACTTATATATAATACTTGCATATATTGCACTTGCCTAAACCTTAAAAAAAAAAAAAAGAAAAGAAACAAGAAAGCAGAGACAGACTGAATCTGCAGAAGGAACTTTGGTGTCATTAAAATTAAAAGTATTGCACCCAAATCTTCTGCTGTTAGAATCTGCAAAATCCAATGTAAATACCAAAGTTCTCTGTGCAATACCTTGGGGAATTTAGTTGAGAAAGATCCACAAAAGGCATCATTGCTGGCTGCGAGCAGACTTGTTGGACAGCATTAAAAACCAAAGACAAAGGCACATGCTTTCTCTCTGAGACATGTAAGATGTGTCTATCCAGTGCAATAAGTATTGTAATATGGAGATTCTTGAGGTATTTACCATGAGATTCACTCCAGCAGTGGAGGGACAGTAAAATGACATTGGGGCTGTAGCACTGAGAAGCAAGGATAATGAATTTAGACACGGGACTGCATAAATGTGATTTTGCTGCTTGCTAGATCTGGCCAGTATCTTTGCCTGGTTGTGTATATGCACTGGTTCAGACAGAACTGCTTGTTTCTACATCTGTAGAATGTAACAAGTGCAGCCCAGCTGGAGCAAGTCTGTAGAGTAAAAAAGAATTGGTGTGGAGGGCCAGATGTCCTCACTATATGTATTCCTGAAGCCCATTTCTGGATTAATTTCACCACAAAGGAACCCAGACCATGCATCCTGAGACCACTTTGTAATGTGAACTGAAGCATGATGAGGGAGATTTGCTCAAAAGTGTGCTCCTCATTTCACTTGAATTGCTGACATACATGTCCATGCTGACACTGCATGCTGTAGACAAGCTCCGTATGTTTTTTTAAATTTATGTTTTAATTTTCCTCTGGGAGAGAATCTCTGTTTGGGATTCACAGCCCTAAACCTTTTACTGATTGCTATTTTCGATATTTCTCTCTCTTTCTTCTTCTCCCAGGCACCATTTAGGGTTGATTAGAGTAAATAGAGCTGTCATATAAAATAATTAAATATTGTAATTAAATATTAATTAGAGGTGTTAATTGATACCCATGTATGGGTATCTCACCACTTACTCTGGAGTCATATTCACTTCCCTTCTCTGTCTCTGGTGAAACAAACAAACGGATTGTGCCTTGTAAAGCAGAGCTTGTTGACTGGGAGGGCAACCAAGCTCCTCTGGGTGATGTTGACTATTACCGGGATGCCTGTTATTACGGCTTATCCCGGTTTATCAGCCGAAGGCGCAGAATTAATGAGAGCCGGAGTCCGAGCTGTGTTCAGAGCAAAGGGCGGAAGGAAGGGAAACCCACCTTCGTTTAATTCTTATATACACTTTTAGAAATCACAGATCATTGGAGAAAGTTAACACTTCCGTCTCTAACTCCAGTGGTTAAAAGAAGTGTCCGTCAAAAGGATCTGTGTCCATGGGAAAGGAATGTAAAAAGATAATTTTTACAACAACATAGCTATGTTTACAAAAATTGTCCTTGAAACTGTCTAACAGAGAAAGCTGGCTATTTTACAGTGAAAAATGGGCAACAGTTGACTGGTGGAGGTCAGGTCATTGTCTGAGGGGGTTTCCAGGTCTGAATCCAAAGAGCCTCAATGAGAAAAGGAACAGCCAGGCCCTTGACAGGTCAGGACCAAGCTATTCTCAGGTATGTCCAGAGGCAAAATATAGATCTTGGACACCTTCCACATGGAAACAGGGGCTGAGGGCTCCACATACCTCATCTTCAGGCACTAGGGTTGGAGAGCAGCTGAGCAGAGGGTTTTAAAGATCTGCATTTGATGCTTATGGGTCTGCCATATTTCCTTGAACTACTTGTATAGTATTGAGCTAAACAGAGCATGAGCTGAACTGCTGTTTAATTTTTAACCCAGTTCTGTCAGAGTTCTCACTGTACAGTACCACACTTGTAGGCATGCTGTGGGGGATTGCTCAGGGCAGGAGTCACTCGCAGTGGTAGTATGGACAAGGCCACTCAGTTTCAGAAGCAAGGACAGTTTAGGTTTCAGTCAGCCTGGTTTGGTCACCAACAGACATAAAGCAAAAAAGAGACATACAAAGGAAAAAGAAAAAGAAAAGGCACATTAATTTTCATTGTGGCTTTCTAGTAATGTGCAATCCATGTGGGATATTGTGTTCAAGACTTCCAGACTTCTTGGAACTTCCAAACATATTTCAAGTTGCTTCCTTCCTAGGTGACGCTTAAAAGTTAATACATTTTAAAAGAAGGATTTGAGGAGGACTTTTACGAGGTGCTCAGGAAGTGTGGGAGTGCTGTGTGATGACTTACAGAAGAGAGAGATGCTGTTCAAAGAAATTCTCACTGAGACTGGTTCACACAGTGGACCTGTACTGGCTTTTACTCTGCTGGTAAGGCAGATGTCATCATGGGTGCATGCAGAGGTTAGAAAAATACTGACATTTGCCAAACATAAAAGAATGGTGTCTTTAGGAGGAGAAATATTCCATTTCCTCGGACATTTTCTCATGACCTCTGACAAAGACTGGGCCAAATTTGTTGCTTATTTAACTGCATTGTTCCTTTAATTGGTTCAAAGAGGGTTACAATCAACAATCCATGTGGTCCCTCATAATTGATTGTAATGAAGTGCATTAGTAAAACCAGGAAATTAGGATCTTGTTATTCTGCTTGCCTGAAATAACACTTTCAGTGTTGCTAGGCTGGTAAATACTATGTTGAGCCAGTACCCAGTTTGGGTTGACAGAAAATGGTGAGTAATAAAGATAAACTTTGCTGGCTACAGAGCCAAACACCAGTTCAAAAGAACATTTAAGAATGTGCTTAAATGCATTGCTGAATTAGGGTGGGTTGAATTATGTAATTAGAATAAGCACACTCCTTTGTGCTTTCCTGGAGCCTTGCCCAGGAATATTTTGCTGAATATCAGTGTTTAATACAACTAAAAGTGAGTATCATTTGGAATCTTAAAATAATGCTGGCAATAGTAACAGATGCCAGTATATCCTGGCATTAACCTTCAAAGTATGTGGTGATTCTTAGAAGTCAAACAGTTGATCTAGAACATACACATATTTTTAGAAACCCTTAAATATTTAAGCTGGAAAATGCTGTGCCATAAAAGATGTAAAAAGACAATTACCAAATAAACAGAGTCCTTCTGCGTTATCACTTCTGCTTAGAATCTGTGGAAACAAAAATTCATGTGCACACCAAACGTGCTATCAGGTTTTTCTCAATAGGTATTTGGAGCAAAGGGGAAGGAGACTAAAAGGAATCTAACTTTTGTTTGCTCTCAGGGTAGTGCTGCATTAATGTCACTTGAGCTACCCCGGAGTGAGCTGGAGTGTGTGCTGAGCAGAGGGCAGTGCAGGGCAGTCACTGGCTCACTGGCTGCAGATGGTGCAGGCTCTGCTCCGAGGCTGAGGCTTGGCTTGCCTCATCAGCAGCACTTCTCAAACCACTGCTGCTGGCTTCTCTTTCTAAATCTCACTTCTTTAAAGCCAAGCCAGGTACCTCTGCTGCCTTGTACTGCACACCCATAGCCTGGCAGCTCCCTGAGTGCAGTTAAAATACGTTCCCTGAATAGGCTGTGAGGAAGGTCCTGAGATGCTTATCTGACCTGTTGCATTGTTCTTACATGTGAATACCACAAGCATTGCTGACACGGTGTAATCTACAGAGGAAAAACGAGCACTGTGATAAGTTTGAGTTTGTTCTTTCCTCAGCTATCCGGTATGACGGAGTTAATGTGTTTGGCTACACAGTCTGGTCCCTCCTGGATGGCTTTGAGTGGCACAGGGGATACAGCATTCGACGTGGACTGTTTTATGTTGATTTTCAAAGCCATGACAAGAAGTTGGTGCCCAAATCTTCTGTCTTGTTCTATCAAAAGCTGATAGAAAAAAATGGCTTCCCACCTCTGCCTGAAAACCAGCCCATAGAAGGTGTTTTCCCCTGTGGCTTTGCTTGGGGAATTGTTGACAACTACATTCAGGTGAGTCTGATAATAAAGGTGACAGGCTGTCCAGCCAGATCTGTGCACAAGTTCACAGTGACATATTTGCTGAATAGAGTGTCTTTGCCACACACTATGTGTGTATCACCATAGTGCTGCAAGGAGACGGCTGCAAGGCTTTTGTGCCGAACACTGTGTCTTTGATTCTTCAGCAGATTTCCTGTGTGTAACCAAAGAGAACCAGTCAGATTGAGATACAATAAATGACATTTTAGAAAAATGTAGGGAAATGGAAAGGAGTCTGATGCTCAATTTCCCTGAACATATTTGATCGGTTATGGGAAGTCAGTGCTTTTCAAATGGAAGTCGATTAAATCTGCACTGAAAAGTGCCTGAAAACTCTTAAAATTCCAGTGGCATGTTTCTACATCTTATGCTTGTGTATCCTGGTGGTGATGTTAGAGGGATTTTGTATAAAAGGAAGTGAACAATATTAGATTTAGATGAAATTTGTGTATTCCTTCTTTCTCATTTTATGTCATACTGTGTTTGATGGAGGCCTGCAGTGCCCCTGGATAGAACCTAGCTAGATTATGGATCCAGTTCACAGCTCTCAGTCTTTATTTCAACTGGTTTGATACTTTGGGAGAATCTTTCAAATTTTAGGACTTTATAGCATGAGTAAAAATTGTAGCTTAGTTATGATTGCTGTAGTGGTTTGGCTCTGTAATTCTCAGATGCTATTTTGGGTTGCAGAGCTTCTCTAACCACAGTAAAGGGGTATAAATTCAAAGCCAAGGCTTGATCCAATAACAGAATTTTTAATTTGCATTTTCCACAAAGGCAGAATCTGTCTTAAGGCTAGAGTGTGAGCAGATTGTTTGTTTTTTCTCACTTCAAAAGTAAGATGTGGCTTTTTTCTCTTGAAAAATACTGCAGCCTCCTTACCTCATGCACTGATTTCCAAGAAAATTCAAGTCATCCTCCTAGCTCTCTGATAGATTAAGGATTGGAAAGGGAATTGCTGCTTTTGGAATCAATAACTACTTTAAAGTTGTGGAGTCAGTCAGGCTAAAACAGCTAAGAAACCCCTCCCCAAAAGCTTCAAAGCTGAATATTTTATTTTCAAAAGGCCATTCAAACATTTTGTGCTGTAAGGCTTAGGTAGTGTGATTTGTAGATGCATCATAGTGGAAAAACTGTTTTGACAGCATTCCCACCGTATTAGTGGCAATGCATGCTTTAGTAATCTACAAGGGACAATTCTCCAGAAAAGCAATTTCCCTCAGACATGCTGTTTTTTATTACTTTCTTCTATAAGCACAGTACTGACCTCTCCGGAGAAAATAGCAACTGATTTTCAGCAGCTTCTTTATACAGTCTGCAGAGCCTCAGCTACAAGTTGAACACTGGTTGTAGGCTGACACCTGCTTTTCAAATAGAGGGCAGGACGAGGAATCTGAACTCAGGGGGAAACCACACACCAAAGATTAAAAAGAAAGAGAAAAGGACGAATAAAGATGTGGTACTAGTATCCTGTGGTTTGGATCTAGAAAGAGTTATAGGAACTGTGAACGAGGAGATTTTATGCTGTGCATTGTTTTAAGTAGTTCAATTTTTCATTTTCTAGTCATTATTGTGTTGGTGATGTTCATTAAAAAGTGAAAGTATAATTCTGAATGACCCTGAGAAGCTCATCTGCTGTGGCACTGTCTGTCATACAGGCAGTTCTGACATCTGAAAACCTAAAGCCTTATGGGAAATGCATTTTTTGTTGGAGTGACATATAGTGAGTTTTCTCAGAGGCCCCAGAAAAATTGATTCAGACATCAACAGCCTGCTGAAATAACTTGGAAATGAGTTTAGTATGAGTTAAATAGAAAAGGATGTCTCTAGCAAGAAGGAAAAATTTTGCTTGTCAACTGAATTTTTGCTAAAAATCGAGTGCAGAGCATTGCTCATCTTTCATCATAGTCAGGAAAAGAACAAGACATGGAATTTATGTTGTATTCATTATTTCTTTTACTGCGTGTGTATAGTGGTCTTGAAACTGTATGTACTGGGTAATTTACAGTAGACAGCGTCTCTATAGGCCCTTCTTAATCTTGAAAGAGAAACATTTTAAAAATTACTGTAGTCTTCACTGCAGATCTGCTTCTCTGGAGGTCTGTCACAGGCTTACTTATCCCTGAGCAATCCCTTGTTCCTTTTGGAAACTGGAACAACTTAGAGAAGTCATAAACGTGATGACCATTAGCACAAGCTTGTTTGGAGAGCAGGGTGAAAATGATGTATAGATATGGCACTTTTCTGACATCACTTGTTAACAGAAAATGAATTCATTCATGTGAGCCCGAGATGCCAGTATCAGAGATGCTAAATGCAATGTTCTGACTTAGGATATTCTTTCATTAGGCTGTGCCTGATGGTTATGATGTTCCCACTTATCTAGAACAAACAGCTTGAATCTGGTATGTTTCCTATGCTACCCAGGTAGAAACGACACCCGCCCAGTTTCTTGACTCCAGTGTTTATGTGTGGGATGTTCACCAGACGAAGAAGCTCATCAAAGTGGATGGAGTTTACACCTCGAAGCGCAAGCGTCACTGTGTTGACTTTGCTGCTATCAGGCTCCAGATCTCTCTTCTGCAAGAAATGCATGTCACACACTTCCATTTTTCACTGAAATGGTCTTTAATCCTTCCTTTAGGTAATCTTTCTCTAATCAACCACACACTCGTACATTATTACCAGTGTTTTGCTAGTGAACTTCTCAGAGTTAACATAACTCCTGTTGTTGCTTTATGGCAACCTATGATTGAGAATCAAGAGCTTCCGGTTTCCCTTGCCAAATATGGAGCTTGGGAAAACCCAGAAACTGTCCAGGCTTTTGTTGAGTATGCCAGATTCTGCTTTACAAGTCTTGGGGACCGTGTCAAGTTTTGGATCACCATGAACGAACCATCTGTGAAAAATTTGACATACACAGCAGGGCACAACCTGTTGAAAGCCCATGCGAAAGTATGGCATCTTTATGACAAAGAATTCAGGAGATCTCAGAAGGGCAAAATATCCATAGCTTTGCAAGCCGACTGGGTAGAACCAGCTTGTCCCTTTTCCAGGAATGATCAAGAAGTTGCTGACAGAATTTTAGCATTCGACATTGGCTGGCTTGCAGAGCCCATCTTTGGGAATGGAGACTACCCAGAGGTGATGAGAGCCTGGCTTCACCGAATAAACAGTGTTGACCTGTATAATTTTCACTTGCCTTACTTCTCAGAAGATGAAAAGAAGTTGATACAGGGCTCATTCGATTTTTTTGCCTTGAGTCACTACACTACTACCCTCGTGGGCTCGGAGAAAGAAGATGCAGTAAAATATGACCACTACCTTGAAGTTCAAATGATCAATGACATCACATGGCTTCACTCTCCCAGCAGAGCTGCAGTAGTGCCCTGGGGACTGCGTAAATTGCTCAAGTGGGTGAAGTCAAAGTATGGCAATGTCCCAGTTTATGTTATGGCTAATGGGATTGACGATGACCACAACATGGTGCATGATAAGCTCAGAGTGTATTACATACAGAATTACATCAATGAAGCTTTAAAAGGTAAGGAGCCACAGATGGTTTGTATGTCACAAATCCCACTATTAGTATACACTGTGTGATAGAGTATGTTTAACTTTAAAAAAATAACTCCTCTGTAGAATACTCCATAAATGAGATGTTACTACAAAGTAGCATGGTTTTTCCCTTGATTTTGATTGATTTGTGTTACTACACATCAGGAAGACAGACCTTGCTTATATTCTGCATAAGAGAGAAGAACTTTTTTTATGGGTTCAATAAATTGAAATAGAAGTTACGTGATAGCTCCACATGTATTTAGTCAGATTTTCATTTTACTGCACTTCTTCTGTTGTTTTGCTTTGTTGCTTCTCTCCACTGATGTGCCTCAGGGCTGGGTATGAGTTCTGTTCCTCAGCTGTCTCTGTATCTTATCCAACAGTGATCTTATCCAACAATGATCTTATCCAACAGTGATCTTCATAATAATTCAGCTGTCTACCTCATTATGCCATTTCCTGGACTGTTTCCTGCTATTCAGAACACAAACTAGTCTTTTTCTCTGTCTCAAAAATTCATAAATTATAAGGCAAAAAGGAGGCATTTTGAGTCATCCTGTCACACAACACATGCTGTTTTTTCAGAAAAGCATAGGACCTGAATGAGGTAATTTTTACTGATGAGAATCTTTGGCACCTCACTGTAAGCTGTTGCAGTGTCTGTATATATGTTGCAGTGTGTATATATATAAATAAAAATCTTACTTAATTTCTTTAACTTCAGCTTTAATCAATTTTGTTATGTATTTCCACATTTTGTTATGTATTTCCACTTGTGTAGCTATTCACAGACGGAAGATGAGCTATGTCTCATTTATCTCTTTGATAGATAGTACAGACAAAGCTCTTTGTGCCTCTTGCTATAAAACATTGTTTCAAACCTGTGAGTTATTAAGCTTTTCCCTGTATGCTGGTATTCCTCATGAGAGGGGTAAACCCAGACCTGGCCACGCTGTTCCTGTCACAGCCACACTTACATCTCAGGCAGGCAGAACATAACCTCTTACCCTCCTCTTTTCTACGTGCAAGCATGCTGGTGGCCTTTTTGGCCATCACAGCAGGTTGGTTACACAGACTCTGTGGTGATTTACTGAGATTTAAAACTCAGTTGCAGATTCTTGTCCCCCCATGCCAAGCAGAGCTGCCTCTTCCAAAGTAGGTCTGCTTGTTATTTGACATCTTCATGTTTGGTCATGTTCAAATGCCAGCTACCTGTTTGTGCAAACCTTGCCACACTAGCTAAGTTATGTCTCTAATCTTTGTGCTATTTTCAAACACTGAGAGAAATAGTTTTACATTTATTTCAGATTGCTGATATATTTAAGATCATTAAATAACTTAGTGCTAAAAGCCAATCTCCATGATCACGGTGGAAATATACCTACTGTGACACTTCCCTGCAATTTCATTTCTGGACTTACTTCTAGTTCTGTTAGTTCTTACTTCTTAGTTCTATTTCAGACCAGTTGAAATCTCTTTATTATGGGATTCCATTGAACTCATAGTATCCTATTTTCTTGATTCAAATGCCATATAATACCAAGTCAGTTGCCTTATGAAGTTCTAAGTGTACAACATCAAACATCATTACTTTTATTGACCTGCTGATCTCACAAAAAAGATGTCAAGTTAGTCTGACAAGATTCATTTTTCATAAAGCTAAGATGATTGGCATTAATCATGTATTATCTCCTATAATTCTTATTTATCAAGACTTATATAATCTGTCCTACTCTTTTGTTAGGTAGTGAAGGATGGCTGGCAGTTTCATAATTTGTGAGGTCATCCTGTTCAATTTACTAGGTATTGACTTTAACTTCATCCTCTAATTTCCACCTCTTTTACAAAGTACTGAACATCAATGTTAAGTGCCCAAGAGTTCATTCCCCAGCATTTTGTAAGATTAGAGGCATGTTTTACAAATCTATAGTTTAAAAACATATCTTGGCTATATTTGGGCTTATGGTTTCAAACTGTTTCTTTTCTGTATTACTTGTCTCCTTCCTACCAGTTTAGACTATACCAGTTCTTGGCACTTCTATTTTCAAAGTGTCTATGGATATGGGCTTTTCTCCCAGTTCCCGTTGGCAAGAACACCCACACATCCCTCTGTTTTTTACAGAACTTTGTACTGGTACCACTATTCTCCAGTCACATCTTTTTCCCTTCTTCTGTCCAGCCTGTAAATAGCTCCTATGCTTTTCGGCTTAACCATCACGTGAGCTTATTTTCCTATCTTTTTACCTTCTTTGTCATGCATAAACAGGTCCCTGCTAACTAGCCATAATACTTTCCTTAAAGCTCAGTCTCCCAGTTTAGACACCAACACTCCTCCATAGCGTTTGGTCCATCAGCTTTGCCATTCTTTTCTTCTCCCGCTTGGGTACTGCACTTTTGTCCATCTTGTCATTACATAACTGTGGCATCATGACTGATTCAGGTTTCCTCAAGACTTGCATGTTTTTTCTACAAGACCCTGTGCAGTAACTAAGATGAATTACAAATCTAGTGTCCTTAGTTCAGTGTCACACTGGAGGAGTAATAGGGATTTTGGTACATTCATGCCCTGGCCTCAAAGTCCCTATTCTGCCTTCTTCCTCCAGCTGGTTTCAGGGACTGCATGTGGAAATATTTGTATGTGTAATATTGCTCACCTTCATTGTTCCAGGGAAGCCAACAGGTTTGTGCAGATAAATGATTCCAGAATACAGCACGGGGCCCTTTGGACTGAGGCTGTATTTTGAAGTGCTTTGTACTCTAAGTACATCTTTGCCAATTGAAAACAAAGAACAGCAGTACCCATTTGTGTAGCACCATTAAATCCACCCATAGTTCTACAAACACAAGTAATTATCCTGGGTAGCAGCTCTGTAAAAGGGCAGGTAAATATTATTTCATTTTACATGTGAAAAGTAGGTTAGAGGTGTTAAGTCTTGCATGTGTCTGCAGAAAGAATTAGTTCCAGAGGCATATGAAAATTCAGTTCTGTGACAGTCTCTTAGAAGGTGTTGCTTTAATTTGTTAAAACAGTGATTTTGAGAGATAAAATATTACAGTTTGTGTTTACTACCTTGGATTGATTTTTCTTGTCAAACGGGATGGATGGCTCAAGGTTAACACTGCAGCTGCTGGTCCTCTTCCAGTAGCTGAGTTAGCAGTATGGATTGTGGACATGTTCTCAATAAAGACTAATACAGGTCATCTGGGATCAGAAACTTAGGTCAATAAAAAGAGAGGGCTGTGATTTGCACAAACTTTCCCCTTGCATGGGTGATATCCCAGTACATGACCTCAGCGTGGGTGTGCGATTTTTCTGGTGTCACTGTGCCTTTGCTAGTGAGAAGTGCAGCCTGATGCCCTCTGTTCCTTGACTGTCCCCATCAGGATGTGCCCTGCAAGGGAGAAGGAGCAGTCAGTGAAACAGGCTGCAGAAATCTAGGTGCAGGAAACCAAAAACCTGTGTTCTTTCTAAATATCAAAGAGAGACATCTTTTCATGATAGGCTCCATGCTGATCATTTAACACAGTCAGGCACTCACAGCTGTGTTTACCAAGCTCAAAGAAATAAATTGCAGGATACTCACAGATCACACTGTCTGGCAGTGGCTGACAGATTCTCACTTTTTATGAGAAACACTTCACAGATGCACATGTACCTTACCCTATTTTGGAGTGGAGAAGTGCAGATGTGGGTTTAACATTCCCCTGCCCCTCCTTAATGTACGGGAATATGGTACTGCTCTTGAATGCCAAAGTGACATCGATTCATTTCTTCAACCCTTTGTTTTCTTTTGCAGCTTACACCTTGGATAATGTTAACCTTCAAGGATATTTTGTCTATTCTTTTAATGACAAGACTGCTCCTAAGTATGGTCTCTACAGCTACGTTGCAAATCAATATGAACCAAAGCCTTCCCTGAAACATTATAGAGAAATAATTGACAATAATGGTTTTCCTGGTCCTGAAACTCCTGAGTTGCTGTGTCCAGAAGAGGTTGCCTCGTGTCTTGATTGCCATTTCTTCCGAACCAGAAAATCATTATTAGCCTTTGTCTCTTTCATATTTGTTGCTTTTATTGTTACTATATTCTTCATTACTTACTACTCCAGGAGGGTAGAAAGAAGGTATAAATAGAGCTGCTCCTTTGAATACATCACTCACTGTCCTTTTTCTTGCATCCCCTTGGGAAATCTGAAATAAGAATGCACAATGCTGAGATGGCTTCAGCATTAGGAAGGCATTTACATTACCTGTTACTGCAGGACACTGACATTGAGAAGTGATTTCTAGCATATGGTTTCCAGAAATAATTTTCTCTGGTTTAGTACATTTGGTTTATGACCAGTCCTTAATTCCGGGGGTTGGAGATGTCTCACAACTTTCCCTTGGACCTTTTGTTGAGCAGATGCTTTCCCTTTCTTGGTTTTTCCTCACTGAATTGGACAGGTGAAAGTAGGTTTGGAAAACATGGGGTGATGGAAGAACCTAAGTGTCAAATTCTCCAAGACTGGGGTGAAACAAGATGGTTTACTTTTCCAAATTAGGGTTTAATCCTGATGTTTCTTAATCAAAGCCAGGACTTGACTGGAGCAGGGATCATGACTGAGACGAAAGATGGAGGAGAATTGCACAAAGCAGTGCCAGGGGAACGAACACCCCCTTTCCTAAAGCAGATGCAGAAGGAAGAACAGAGGGAAATGAGTCTGTGCTGCTGAGAGCTCTTGGTAAATCAGTTAACTAGTACTGAGACTACATCTGACTTCAGGATGCCATTGGGGAACTTCAGCTAAAGGAATTGTGTCTTTCTGAGGGGGAGAAAGAAGCAGGGATATATCCAGGGATTGCAGGGGTCATGCCATCTGCTGGGAAGAGATAGGAAGGGTGAAAGGGCTTGTCTTTGATTTGCTCAGGAAAAAAAGGCAAAGAGCAGGAACTGGGATGTCTTCACTGTCTCAGTTGGCAGAAAGCTGTGTGCCTGGCCCTGTCCTCAGTTGCCCTGTACCCAGGGACATGGCACAGCAGGGGCACCCTGTTTCTGCACTTGTCACAGCAAGTTGCACACAGCTGCCACTGCTGCTGCCCAGCTACTTACCTGCTGGAAACTTGTGGTAACTTAGTAGGATGGTTTGTGCATGCCATTTGTGTTGAATGCAGATATTTAAAAGCCAGCATTTTGGTGTAATAATGCAGCACTTAATTGCTGCCAGGGTCTGAGACTGTGGAGCTGTTGAGCCAAGCCTCTCACAGGTTGGCTGACAGTTCTCCTGTGAGCAACGCGACCTGGCAGCATGCCATCCCAAAGTATTACTGAATGTCTGAGGGCCTCTTGGTTTTCTCTCAACAAGATAAAACAGCAAAATGTTAGCACCATTGTTTATTAGTAGAAGTAGAGAGAGGATGGAAAAAAAAGCCTGTGTTATTTTGCCTGCCTTGTGAACTGCTGCATTTGGAGACTCCTCAGTATAAAGCAGTATGGTCCTTTTTCTGCGTTCTCTAACTCTAGGCCTGCATTGTCTTCAACTGTAATTGTATTTTTATTGCTACGTGAAAAACGTCACTCACTGGAAACACTATTTTAAAGGAAATATGCTTTGTGTTAATTAAGAATTATTTATCTACTAAAGCTTATTATGCTGTATTAAATGTGATGTTTATCTGCTAGATTACTAGAAGATGACTAAATGACCTCCCAGGGTTCCTTTCAATGTGAACACTATGATTCTATACTGTAAGTTAAAACTTACTTATGAAATATTATTTTAATTTGTAATTTAAGATTATATTTTTCTTAACTGATGTATAGAAACAGAAAAGAATTAGTATCTTATCATAATAATTAATATATTTGTACGCCAGTTCCAGTCTTAAAATGGTCTCTCTTTGCACTTATATATATTTTGGTATTGAGATCAAGGTGCAAATTTCAGGGTAAGTGATGAAGTATTAAAAATATGTATAAAAATTATTTATAGACTGATAGGACTTGCTGGAGAAGAGAACATTTCAAACTGCTGTGTATTTATGCGTTGGTGCCTGGTGCACTGTGGATTGTGAGGAAACAGCTCTCCCTGAGAGTATGAAATGTGGAATGGCTTTTTCCCTGGCACGGTGATGAATCACCGTGCAATACATTATGCCAGCTGTCAGATGCCTTTGCAGTACGTAACAAAAAGTGACATTCATTTAACACAAGCTGTACCCAGGTCATGCCCAACTTCTGTGTTATGTATGTGTGTGTGTATGTTGTATATTTTGCTGTTGGTAAAACGTCTGGGCCTGATATTTCTGAGAAGCCAGGCATACATGCCTCCCCTGGGTTTGAGAGGGCTCAGGGGCCTGGGCAGGGCAAATCCAGAAGAGCACAGGTGCCATGGGCACAGTGCTGGTGGGCACTGGCCTGACCTGATGCTTCACGAGCAGTTCCCATCCGTCCAGCTGCTGTCGTGGTGCTGTGGAATGGCCCAGGCACAGCACAAAGTGTGAAACAGCAGTCCCAGCGTGAAGGAGGCACATCAGGCTCTTCCCAGAGGCTGGGTGATATGTAACCACCGACAGGCAGGTGGCACCAGCTGGATATCTAATTTGTAGGTAAATTGGGATTTGTTGCTGTATGATCATATCCACTCACGGTGCCGTGACCCTTGGAACTATTGCAGCCTTTGGCGCAGTTGCCTTCAGAAGAGTTTTAAATATCACTGAAGAGCAACAACTGGCTTGAGCTGGGCACAGCAGGTGCCAAAGCCTTCTCCTAAGCATCCTGCCTGCGATGCTGCCTTGGCCAGCGAATTGCACAGTGTTGGACTGGGGAAAATACAGGCTGTTCTGATGGAGATAGTGGTATGGTTTTGCCTTAGGAATCTGCCTTATTTTACGTAATCAAGGGCCAATGCGAGTTTCCTGTCAGTCGTCTTGAAAAAAATTCACTCTTCGCTAGCAACAAAGAAGCCCTTGAATAGGCAAAGATGGGGTACCTGTCCAAGGAGAGCTGCTTATGCAGCCTGGTGTGGCAATCACCTCCTTTGGTCTGGCTGTGGTGCACTTGCTGCCTTCAATGCCCACGTGAGAGCAGTGATGTGGCACTTCCCGTCACCGTCTGTGCACCCAGAGCAGAAATGCCAACAGTAGCAAGGACTTTGAGCAGAGGGAGCTCCCTAGTCAGGCTGCAAATACAGCTCAGCAGAGGATGGTGGTTTATTTTCTGAAGAGCAGCAGGGCTCAGCATGTTCAATGTGCAGTTTTTTAGGTAGACTTCCTTGATTTTGACTGTGTTTCTACAATGAAATGTTATTGACGGTTTGCTCAATGCTCCAGATTAAACATGTTGTAAGAGATGAAATTATATCTGTTCAAAATATTTTTATGACATGTGCAAAGCTTCTGTTTTTTTTTCTTGAAAAGATTGTGCAGACTGACTGTGGGAAGGATGTCTTTGCTAAATGATAGGATGAATGTTATATTGTTTTTATAACAATCTCAGAAGTGAAATAAAGATACTCAATGTACCAAATTGTAACATGATCTTACTGTTTAATCTGTCCAGTTTCTCTGCCTGCAGCATGAAGTACAGAGTACCTCAGGAGAGGCTATTATGATAACTCTGCTAAGAGTTTGTGTTGCTGTTTGTTTTTCCAGTACCATATAAATAGCTGTAACTTTTGTTGGAGATTACTGGGGCCTGTGGCTAAGCAGATGTTTTTCCAACAGACCTAGGGGTTTGGAGAGTTTTTGTTACTTGACCCCTTTTTTTTTTTTTAAAGTGACTATTGCTATTTAGAAAGCCTGTGAAAGTAACCACATCAGTATAAGAGTGCTTTGGTGAAATAGCTTATTCCATAGTAACACTCCAGTAAATTTGACAACTCTTCTATTCCAGTAGAGTTACTCACAGGCTTAAGGGATTCTGTTCTGCACTAAGCAGTCAGTTTATGGCATCGTTGTTAAATATCATAAAGAGAGTAACTGTCAAGATTAAAGGAAGTGGGAGCAGAAAGAGACAAAACCAATGAATGGCACAGGGGCCATACAAGTCTCAGCATGTTTAAACACAGAACTTGCCCTTTTCTCCTTGCATTGTATGTGTTGCTTTCAAGTCACTTAGAAAATTCGATCTGTTCATTCTGCTTGCAGAGAAGGTTGAGGTGAAAATGTCCTTATTTAGGGTGGAGAAGTCATTTCTAGGTGCCAGACTTTAGCTTCAACAGAGAAAATTCAATCCTCTTCCTCCTTCACTCAAGCAAAGCCAAGAAAAAGAGGCATGGAAAAGAGAAAGCTCTTCTCGTCTTTGATGTGCCACTCGTGGATTGCCAAAACACCCTTCATCAACCCTCTCAAGGCTCTGGCTGGTGCAGGCTTGCTAAGCTCACCCTTCTTGTTAAGCCTACTCTTTTTAAGAGATTGGAAAAAAGGAATAATGAGGTGAGAAGAAAGTGTCAGGGCCCAGTGTATCAGAGCCTTTCATTTTGCTCCATGAGTTGAACAGAAACACCACTGTCAAGTGTTTAGAGAAAAATTAAAATTTTTAAGAAATCAGAAAGTTGAAATAATAGCAGCCTGCAGCCAGGACACTTGTGGGTGCTGACATTTTGCTGGCTATTATTTCGTGCTGCTTTCTGTGTTCCTGAAGGAGTGGCAAAAGCGCCAGCGAGGCAGAGAGAAGCCAGGGAAAATACCAACGAAGCAGGGCAGAAAAGCCATAGGCACAAGCATATGTGCAAGTTCCTCATCCTAGGAGCTGAGTGAGCAGACACCTTCTGTGGGGATGGGCCATGGACTTAGAATATTCTTTGTTAAATAATAAAATGAAGAAAAGAAAAAGCTACTCTGAAATCTCCCTACCTCCCATATTTCTCCCTCAATGATACACCTCCTACATAATGAATTTAGCTGTCAAAAGCCTTTTTCTCATCACAAGAGTTACTCACAAGATGGTGAAGCATCGTTATCCGATCCCAGATCTCCTGAGGTCATCCTCAAAATCTGTTTCTGGCCCAGGCAAGTCTGAGGTGCAAGGAGAGGTGGTCACTGTCACCAGCACTGAGCAAAGCAGTGGCAATGACATCAGTGATGTTTTCTAAATACTGCAAAATCATGGCAAGCGGGATTAGTTTCTGCTTTAGTTCTTTTCTGCTAGTGGAAATGGTTTCTTCCTTACTAAGAGTAACTAACAAAACTTTAGGTGTTTTGAGGTTTTTTTTTGGTTTTTTTGTTTGTTTTTTTTTTGTTTGTTTGTTTTTGTTTTTGTGTTTTTTTTTTTTTTTTGTAGGAAAAGGTGAGTTTTAACACTTCCCCTGTAACCTGGGACTATGATGTATTTCTCCCTGATGTTTTTACGGCATCAGTTGTTGCAGGGGAGGAGAGGACCTGGACAGTGACTTCTCAGTCTCACCTGTTCAGCTTTCAGGAGCTTCCAAGCCAGAGCTTCCCTTGGGGCTATGCCATATGTGGTCCAAGCTGAAGCAACACCTCCCAAGAGGGAGATGCGCTGGAGCCTGGAGGAAAAGCAGGGCCAGTGGTCTGCCCTGGTGAGACCCTGTCTGAAATGGTGGTTTGGCTCTCGGCACCGAGCTGGCCGGTGCATTGCTGCCTTCTGCATTCAGAGCTCTGTAAAAGGCTCTCGGCAGTGCTGTAAACCAGCAGGGCTGCACAAAATAAACACTTAGTCCAAGAAATCTGATTTTCCTCCTGCCAGAGGAAACTGTGAATTGGCCGAGTGTTCAGTTCAAGAGGTGTGATGGTATAAACTACCTGCACTGTAAAGTTTTACGAGGTGACAAAGTTTTGTAGTCTGGCAATAGCACAGTTGAGCTGGAGGCCATTGGATGCCCTGCCAGGAAAGGGAGGGGAACAAGAGGGTGAGGAGGAATTCCCAGCAGGCTGCAGCCTCTCTGGGCAGCCTGGAGGATGCCTTGAGGGGTACAAGGCTGCTGCTCCTCCAGCCTGGGACATGTGTGGTCCAGGCATTTAGTGCTGCATGAAGGATGGAGCAGAGCCAGCTCCAGCTCTCTTATCACCTCTTCTTCCCCATTTGGGCACATATTTATGTATATTTGGGCTATGAAATGGGGAGCTAAATACCAAGCTATGACATAGATATGTCAAGGTGTATAGTTTACTTAGAAGGCAAAATGCTGTTTTACAGGCCTTGCAGATTTTTTTACTGATAGTTTTTACTTTGCAGCAACCCTTCTGCCTCCATCTCTCCACTAGGATTAGATGGGTCTTATTTCCAAAAGCTGAGAAAATAAATGCTCGTAAAGAAAACTGCCAGTGTTGCAGTTGCCTCTCCCAGCACTTGCCGAGCCTTTAAGTCCACTTCTGATGCAAGTTTGTGAATTTTATAGACATTTGTAACTCATTTATCTGCCACATTGCTGCGGGATCCTTGAGCGGATATTGCCTTTCCTTGCACCTCACAGCAGGAGGCGGCGGGGTCCTGCTCTTGGCAGCACGTGGTTGCTCCTGCTTGGTATTCATGGGCACATTCCTCTGGCTGATGATATATTATTATTGGGCTGGATGAAAAATAATGCAACCAAGCTCTTATTATTTTCTCCTTTTATCTGTTTGGTCATATTAATGTGGGATCATCGTTACATAAATGCACAGGAGATGCAGTCAAGGACACATTCATTTTTAAAGTCCTCCAGTCCTCTTGCACTTCAGTCATTCATCTTCTGTCTTTAATTACACCAAGTGATCTCAGAGGCACTTAAAAGATTAAATTACTCAATTATTTGAAAAACCCAAATGCAATAACTGTGTCTTTTTGCTGATAAATACCAGCCATTGCTGGAAAAGGTTGCCCAAGGCAAGACATACTGGGAGGCCAAGGGGGCCATATTGTAACATTTTGGCTTAACCCAGTGATACTCTTTTAATTTTTCATAATTTGCAACCTTTATTTTTATTTGTATTGATAATAACCACAAACTTTTCCATCACTATCCAGGTGGTTTCAGCAGTGTGATGAATGTCAGTGCTCAGCAATTTACAAGTGTCCTGGCACATCCTTGGCTGCGGAGAGGCAGATGTGAGGACAACCACAGCTTAAACAGGCTGGGCATCAGCATACCCAGGCAGTGAACCCCATCCAAGGGGATGCTTGTGGATGGGGGATGGTTCAGTGTTTTGGAAGGGTGTGTAATTACAAAACATGTGGTGGCTCTCTCCCTGTTGAGGTGGGTGGGTTCCCTGCTGACAGAACCAAGTGAGCATCCATGCCTTGCTAGTGGGCACTCTGGCTTGGGCTCCTCATAGGAAACAGGAAAGACAGCCAAGAGCTGGCTGTGAAATGGTGTTCTCAGTGTCCCATGTCCCCTGGAGGGAGCTGTCACTGTGCCCTGCATGTGGGCATTGCTGCCAATGCTGCAACAATGCATCTGTAGCAACAGAGCTTGTCCTTCCTTACCAGCAGCCCTATTGCCTGCTGGGGATCCCCAAGTATAGACACTGAACAATGGAAAGTTTTCCCAAAATAATTTTTTTTTGCCTCTTTTGCAAAACTGCAGACAGGATGAGCCCAGTGTTGGGAGCCTGGGTAAAGGGCACAGGCTGGTGTGATCCCTCTCCCTAGGCTAGGAGGAAAGGGACACAACTCTTCATGGAAAGAGAAATCCAGGCTAAAGAGTTAAAGTCCTGTACTTTATCTTCATAGATCCAGTTCTGGGTTCCTGTCCAACTGGGCACCACACTCCAAAATACTGGAGTAGCTGTGAACCCAGAGTGCTCTACACTTAGGGTCATGGTGGGCTCCTCGCCCGTGCTGGTTGGCCAGCAGTGCCACACAGCGATGGGATTTTGGTGTTGGTAAACAAACTCCCTGCTTTCAACTACCCCTATGGTAAGTCTCTAAACTGAAAGAGTCTGGGGACAAAAGAAGGATTCAGTGTTTGTGGTCAAGCCAGGCCAGCTGCAGTGCCTCAGGTCCTACTGTCATGAAGACCAAAAGTGGCTGGTATCAGCAGGGAGCAGTGAGGAGGCTGAGTGGGCTGGCAGAGCCTGGGTGGGTCTGGGGGTCAGGCTGCCCTCAGCCACCATCTGCCCCACACATGTGGTGGGGCACTGCTGGCCCGCAGATGCTGCTGCTGAGAGGGTTACTGTCCTCTGCTCCACCACCTGTGGTTCCCACGTTTATTTAATAATAAAAAAAAAAGAGTAAGTAATTTGATCCACATCCTCTCAAGGAAAAGCAGTCATTCCAGCAAGGAGCAGGTCAGTGGTCTGGGGAAGGACCTGCGGCTAATTTGCTCTCCTAAATCTCAAGCTGTTACAAATCCTCACTGCAGTAAATGCTGGCTCTGTGTTTGTGGCCATGTGTCTGTCTTGGGGCTGCTATGAGCAGGAGAAAGAACAGAATCTGTAGTTTTAGGCTGAGTTTCCCTTGTACTTTTTGCAGAATAATTTTGATTAAGAAATAGGCTGTAATCCTGTAGCTGGCTGCCGCAGAGCTCCATGCAGCTGCTCTTGCAGCAGAATCAGGTATTCTCTTGATAGAGTACAACCACAGCCAGGAGCCCATCCTGTCTCCTTGCAAACTGCTGCCAATGACCTGCACACTGCAGTTATCTCTGCTGAAGGTGGAGACCAGTTCACTGCATTCAAATCACACCCACCTTTAGCTGCCCTGTCTTGCTGGACTCGCACCCTGGGGAGAGGATCAAAAGCCCCAACTTATCATTGCAATGGGACTGAGGAGCACCTGAGGCTTATGCTTGTTTTGGTGCTCTGGCCTTCCTGAAGAGAAGCAGAAATGATCTCTCCTCACCCTGGAGTTTTGTCCTTAGTTTGGGGCATGGGACATTCTGTACTCGAGCCCTGGCAGGCTGGTGATGCCTGACTGCCCTTGTTGCAGCTGGAGCTGGGACCAGTGACCACCTGGCCATAGTCACCCTGCCTTGAAGGCTGAGCCCTGCAGCCTCCTGTGCATCCTGGGCTGGGCAAGCAGGTGCAGACTGTAGCCCAGCCTGCAGGCAGGCATGCAGGGACTGAGTGGGGCAGAGGGCAAGCTGGGCTCAAGGACTGGGCTCAGACAGTGGAAAATAACTACCTGTGGGAGGTCAGTAGTAAGGTATTGGGATAGGGATCCTTGTTTCAAAGGGGTGGATGAACTTAAGTGTCCAGGTTATGTTTTCAGCAAGAGATGCTGACCTTCATCAGAGCCATAGAGTCTCTGGTGTCTGGGATCTGCTGTGAATTAGGGAGGGTGTCTTGAGTGTGTGAGATCTCCCCAGCATTAGCCTGTGTACGACAGGCAAATAGTTCTCTGCAGTGTTGTAGCATTTTCCCTGTTGTTTACTCATTAATCCAGACCCACTGCTCTGCCCTGTGTTTGCCCTTGAGTGAGTGTCCAGTGTCCTTGCCCTTCCACATGCCTGTGTGTTTGCTGAGCAGAGTCTTGCACAATGGAGCAGGTCAGTCTGCAGTTGCACAGTGCTAGGCGGGTTCTGCTCTGCATCTATTGCTACTTTGGGGGAGTTGTTGGCTTTTCACATCATATTGCTGAGTGGCCTGTGATACTGAGGGTCACAATTTAAAATGGACATTTTAGGAAAGTCCAAACACACACCTCGATATGGATCTGCACTTGGATGCCTTGTATTCCTGGTCCTGTTACACGACAATGTTGTAACATGAAGTTGTAACAAGATAGTCTGCCCAGCCTAGCACCCATCCAAATGAAGCCCTTGTGCAGCTGTGGCCTGACGCACATCTGGTAAGGAGAGCATGACATGATCATGCTAAATTCCCATGGGATCGTGAGTGAGTCATGCTGCTTTCTGTCTGGCAAAGTCTGTGTTCACTCCCCAGAATTTTCACATCATGATTGAGTTGGAGCAGCAGTATGTGTTTTCATCCTCTCCTATCTGATTGGCAGGCTCCAGCAGTCTTCTGGATATTTATTCCAGTATTTTCACCTCACAGTCACCTCAGTGTGTTCAGCCTGTGCTCTCGTCTAACAACCACCAGCTGCTTCGGAGAGCAACACCTCTTAGGCATTGCTCTCACCTCAAGGCCCTCTGAGGGTGACTCTGATTCAGCAGTGTAAATGCATCAAGCAGAGGGATGCCCTGCTGGTGACTCCTGCAAGGTGTTGTAAAGAGGATGGATGCCCAGGAATTCAATACTGTAAAGTCTGCACGTACCCGGAGCTGAAACATCTGTGCTGTGAGGGTTAAGACAACCTTGTTGCCCTGACATTGCTGCAGGTGGGTGGGATGGAGAAATGGGAATGTGCTTTTTAGCAAGAAAGGATGGACTTAAACAATGGACAATCTCTCCCACGGCAAACAATTGGAAAAAAAGTGCTTCCTTTCAATCTAAATTTTAATACTGAGCTTTCTCTCAATGGTGGGACATAAAGGCTTATCCCCTCCTTGATGGTCTCTCACAGCTGACTCTCTGTTCAGCATACTGTTTTCTGAGACTCCATTTGTTTAAATAGTTCAAGAGAGAGTTGGAGGGATATAGGCACATGTCCTGGTTACAGCTGCAATAGAGTTAATTTTCTTCTTAGTAGCTGGTACAGTGCCGTGTTTTGGATTCAGTGTGAGAATAATGTTGATAATGCTGTGATGTTTTGGTTGTTGCTAAGTAGTGCTCACCTTAAGTCAAGGACTTTTCAGTTTCCCATGCTCTGCCAGTGAGGAGCAGCACGAAAAGCTGGGAGGGAGCCTGGCCAGGACAGCTGACCTGAACTGGCCAAAGGGATATTCCATACCATGGAATGTCATGACCAGTATATAAACTGGGGGAGTTGGCTGGGGGGGACAATTACTGTTCAGGGACAGGCTGGGCATTGGTCAGCAGGTGGTGAGCAACTCTGTTGTGCATTACTTGTTTCTCTTGGGTTTTATTTCTGTTTTTTATCCCCTCATTAGTATTACTATTGTTGTTATTCATAGTAGTAACAATTTGCTTTATTTCCATTTTAAATCATTCTTGTCTCAACCTACAGGTTTTATCTTTCTCTGATTCTCCTCTCTATCCCTCTGGGTGAGGTGGTAGAAGGTGGGTGAGCAGCTGCTTGGTGCTTAGTTGCCAGCTAAGGTTAAACCACAACACCCATCCAGAGGAACATTTATTCCATCTGTAGTATGTGTAAGACAAACCACGGGGACCACTGTGCTGCTGTTGCACCTTTAACTCTTTTGCAGTGGCTTGACAGATTTGAGATAGCTGATGTCTGACAGTGTGAACCCTGCATTCACCCTCCCAGCTTCAGAGTCACTCTTATGACCCTAGACCTAAATTACTGACAAGAACTTAGATGCAGAAACATGGTTGAATTCAGTGGGAGTCAGGGGCCTAAACTATGGAGGACCTGAATTTGCCTTTCTCAAGCCTGGACTTGATGACCCTTGTGGGTCCCTTCCCACTCAGGATATTCTATGAATCTGCTAAGCCAGCTTTCCTGGCTTAATGGCTTCTTTGGAAAACAAAATCTTTGCCATGAAGATCATGAATACTTAAGGATACCACAGGTTAAGTATAGTGGACAACAATATCATTTTGAGCCTGCATTCATTATTGAAGTTCCGTATCAGAATAGTTTAGTGTATAGTAGATTGCAATAAATAAGCAATGACTTAAATGTAGCATTTCTTGAGCCAATGGATGAAATAAGAGCACAAAGAAATATGATTCTTTAGTGTATGCAAATTTATTCAACTCTGCAATTATTTATTTACAACTAATGACTGATACCAACAGATGAGGTAAAAATATGAGGTACTGATATGAGTATAACATTTAAAAATGCAATTATCATAATGTATCCATGTAACAATACAAAATACTGTGGTAGCTGAATGGTAGACATGGCATAATGTGCATTTTTAAGAAATCTTATTTCAACAATACATGGCTTGGAGATGCCAGTAGCACACAAGAGAGCTTCTTCAAGGGTAGGAAAACAACCCTACCTTGCTAAGGGTGGCAGGTGGCACAGGGCCCCTTCCAGCTGAGCAATGACTTGTCAGACAGGATAAAACCACTGCCCAGGTTTTCCCTTCTTTTCCTTAAAAAATTACTTACTGCCAGGCAACTGCCATTCCCAGGGCTAGGAATTCTGTGCCTGTTAATGCTGAGGCACCGTTGTATTTATTTATGTAAACTAATGTAGCAGAAGTTCGCTAATTGCTCATGTTTTGGAAAACAGCCAGCATGAAATCTGCTGCCATGGCCACAGGCATTTAGGAAGGAGGTGCTGCTTTCTGGAATGGCATTCCCAGCTGGGGAGGCACTGCTTGCTCCTGGAAAGGCTGAACCTGGGCAGTGGTGGTGCCCTGCAGCCAGCGGGTGACTGCCAGACTCCAACATGGCCACATAAGGCTGTGAGTGCTCCCCTGTCCGCAGGACTTAAAACTTCTAATAGTTGCACATTGCAAATATTGTTGGCCATAAACTCAAGGCAGGAGCTCCCAGGCAGCCAACATCCCTGATCCTAGGACTTGCACAATAAAACAAGGGTGAGACAGCTCATGGGGGAAGATGACAGTGACTTTTTTGGGGTCGTGCTGCTTCACGAGGACACCCTGGAGCACTGTGTGGCACCCTGGGTCATGGTGCCCCTCCGAGCCCTGCCTCAGATTGCAGGGCTGTCCCCTGCCAGCACAGCCCTTGTGTGTGTGCATGATGGCACATGGGGCCATGCTCTAGCAGTTGGCACCACACATGTCCACTGCACAGCTCCGACACCTGCAGCAGACTTCCCCATTTACGGAACGAGGGCACAAAGCTGTAGCTTCACCTAGATTTATTCCACTTAATCTACCTCCTACTAATCTTACTGGATTTTGGTGGAAAGACTGAGCTAAAACAGTGGCTGTAAATGACTCCACTCCACTGGTTTTTGCAGCAATAAATAAAGTCCAAGTGAACCAATGCAATTAATGAAGAACAGTATTAACAGGCTTGTACATTCTTATTAAATCATAGATGTAATAACATTTTTGGTCTTAGGTTAGTTAAAAACAAAATGGAACCCTGCCTCAAAGGTAATGTCGACAAATTATTATTATTACTTTTAAAGCATTCTTCCATTAGCAAAATAATAGGTCCCTGAAAATGAAATTATATAATAGGCTTAAATGGCTCCTACTCCTCATAGTCAGGGGCTAATCCTGCTCCCACCAACGCCTACAGAGGTGGGATCATGCAGATCAAGGTAATATAAGTTGAAAATGCTTGCTGTTACTATAAAAGCAATCTTTCCAAGAATGGTATTCATTTAGTCTTTTAAATCACCAAGATGTGTTTAAAAGCTTAAAAAAAGTTTAGTTATCCATATAGTAAGAATGTTAAAAGGCATGGTGTTCATCTGCATGTCTTTGTGTCCACTGGATGTGGAAAACCTGCTTTGGAGTTTCTTAATCAGTCATCTCTATAGGAGAAGGAAAGAACAACACAGGAACACTCAGAACCTAGACAAAATGCTTAAAAAAAAAGATTTACAGCTGAATAACTCACTGGTCTGATTTCAGACACCTCAGGACACACAGCGTTACCTGGTGCTGTCCGAGGATGAGCAGCTACCTGGAACGCTGCACACAGAGAGGTTCTCTGCTGACAGACACCATGAATTAAGGCAACAGGTAAATTTTGAACACCTTGTACTAACAGTCACAATTCTGCAGCTGAACATAAATGGCCTCCACAATGTCTGTCTCAGATGCATCTCCATGTATTTTATTTGGTGAGACTGATTCACTCCTCATTATTTTTAAATGTACTGTAACCTCCTCCTTCCTCAGTTTTTGTAATTCTTCCTACATCTATTTCTAGGTACCTTCTCATAGCACACACAAACACAAAACATATTTGAGAGCAGGCATTTTTTATCACACCAATTATGCCTGGTAGCCCTGTGATAACAGCAAACACAGCTTATGTAGCAGTGACACACTAAGAAACAAGTGACAGATCCACTTAAGGTCCAACTGATGCAAGTGATTTGCACTGAGTTATATACAAAATAATTAATTTATACATATACATATATATAGATAGAATATAGATAAATATATACATACTGTACATTATTTATTTACAATTAAAATATGCTTCTTAGAAGCCTTTAAATATCAGAGTTATGTAACATACAAGTAATGGCAATAATCTGTTTTTAAAGTAATAAAAGCTCTCTGAAGAAATGTTTAGTTCAAGAATCAAAATTAATACAGAGTGGATGTGGGGGAGGGGGGAGGTGAAGTCTCCAGAATAAAAGAACTTTCCTATAAAATTCCTTTTTCAGCTTTGTACAGACCCAGGTCTGGTCAGATTTCTGCAGCTTAAATAAGACCTTTGCTTTCAGTATTTCTGTTCCCTGCCAGACCCTGATTTACACTCGCATGCTCCCAGGAACACTTCCTCAGATTTTTGTTTCTGGTCCCTCAGCAATCAGAGGTTGAAATGAGTTTCTGATCCTGGCAACTTCTGCTGCACACAGATGTCCAAAGCCTTTGTTGTACCACTCTGGGGAGTGTCCTCTGAAGAAATGGAAAGAGAATTATTGAGAAACTCAAATACTCAAGACATATGCCCTGCAGAAACGTGCTTGCCACGCTTCCCACTCCCTGCTGCCCATGGTGGTGGTGGAGACTTCACATACTTGTCAGTGTAAGTACACTCTGAAGTCCTCCCTTGCAGTAATCAAATAAGCAGATTTTATTTCTAAGATCACATTGTAACAGCAGTAGGTGCTGAGTGGAGAAAAGACTGCAGGAAAGCTGTGCTAACCATGCCCTCTACTCCCAACATCTCCCCTCCCTGAGCCCGAGGGTTTTGTCCTGCTGAATGGATGTCTACTTTTTGCAGGTGGGATACTTACTTTAGGTCAATCCTGCAGATGTGGGTCAGCCTGGCTTTTCCTGAGCCACAGGGCTCTATCAAGTACTGGGAATCCATCACGATGGCTCGCACAGCTCCCATCAGAGGAGCCTCTTCGTGCTCCACAGAGATGGCAACCAGCACGCACATCCCCTTGGGCAAATCTGTCCTCCATGTCCTGCAGGAATGTATGCAAGACAGAATCACTTTAGCAATGAAACTTTTGGGCACATGGGTAAGAACCAGAATTAAAGTTACAGTTTGCTTGTCTGCCTATCCTTGTTGCCTGTAATGCCAATGGACTGCCCTAGGAGTCCTTGGAGAAGTTTCATGTTCCCCAGTAGGTAGTCTGACTGTGACAGAATGGCCACCCATCTATGTGGCTCCAGGTAGAGAAGTTTTGCTTCTCCACATTTTGTAACATTTTGTAACCATTATGTATTACAGGACATGACAGAGCCTTTTGGAGACAAACAGAAACTTTGCAAAGGACTTAGAGTGAGGATAAACCATCCAGCAAAGGCTGAAACTGTGCACTGCACCCATGCAGATGTACAGAACAAGAAATGCAGTTTAGTACAGCAGAAATCCTCACTACTACCCAGAATATGTTTCAAGGGTGTCTGAATTAAAAACAGAATATCCTTTCACTTTTTCTCTCTGCCAAGTTTCTAGCCTCTCTTCCATGCTGCAGAACTTTTCCACCAAGTTCAGGAGACCTAGACTTCAATACTTAACATTTTTCTGTTGTTCTGTAAGCATTCTCTGCATATTCTCGTATCTCACATCTTTCTTGTCTACACTGAATCTCAGAGGATAAGCCTATGCTCTTTTCTATGCTGTGGGAAGAAATGAGAAATTTCCACTGTGCTGTGAAACATGCATCATCATGCTGTGGATTGTCTGAGACAGGGAATATGCTTCTTTGGGAAGTATCATATTTTAGCAGGTAAACTGCTTTCAAGGACTGTTGAAGTTTGGACTTCAACAGATAATTTTAACATTCTGCATTTTTCTTACATGAAACTGAGCTGCTATTCAAGACACTGCAGGAAGATACTGACCAGAAGGTTTTACATGTGCCTGTGCATTAATAAAATTGATGAGTTATCTTGGCAGATGAAACACACGGAAGTAGGAAATCCCACCCGAGATCCAGTATGAGAAATGCTGAACCATCTCCTGTCAGTGGTTGCACTGTGCTTAGATGTGCCCATATCATTTTGGTAACTACACAGCACTACTCGGGCCATTTGTGAAGTGGAAAGTTCTGTATCCCAGAGATTTCAGAAGACTTATGTTTCCTATTCCCAGTCATGGATTTAGGCCTGTTTCATAGTTCTTTAAATGCATTAGAGTAGTAAAACCAAGCATGGCACCTAACTCACCAAAATGCTGTGATGCTTAATGAACATTAAACACTTGTGGATTCTTTAATAAAAGCAATGCCTGTGCAGGGCAGCTGAGAGCTGTGTCATATCCCAGGCATATGAAACATTTCCCCTCTTACTGTTAGAGTCTTCTCTAGGGAGCCTAATCCCCTTGTTATGACTGTCACATTAAAAAAAAAGGGGAACAACTAAGTTCATCCTTTCACAGCCAAAAGTTCGATTGAGAAGGAGAAAATTGCCATCTGTTAAAATATATTTATTCCTGTCCCCAGAGGTGTATTACAATTTCACTGTTCACTTCCCACCAATCATAAGGTATCAAATTGACTGTGGTATCGCAGGCTAACCTTGCTCTAGACTTAATGATATCACTCAAAAGAGATAAACAACAGAACCTGTCAGATCTGCCTGTTTTCAGCCCTTAAAAACCCACCAGGATTTATTTTTATGATATGTATTTCAGTCCTCGGGGGTCATTCTGCCTGGATTAGTGAAAAGAATGAGAACTTGATGGCAAGACTTTTCTTTAACTGATGTGACTGCACAGCAGGTCTTTAAAGAACATAAACCACCATGAAACCTAATAGTGAACTAAGTGGCAAACGAGGGGACCAAATTATGGTCATCAAAACCTCGCCGCCGCTCCCAGACAATCTTCTCGGTGCCATGCAGAGGGCCAAATTTATCAGTGCTGCAAGTTAATAACATTATATAAGAAGACTATTTATAAAATAATGATAGAGATATAATTATATAAAATATATAATATATAATTCATTATAAAATAAAAGGCAAAGGAAATAGAGTAATGGGAGCACTGGTGTTTTACATTATAAAGAACTTACAGCAAACATTTTTTAAATCTTCCCCTGAAAGTTCCAATAATTCTTTCCTTATACCAATAACATCTGCATGTTGTCATCCTCTAAGAGACTACGAAAGTTCATAAAAGGGATGTACTTTTGTAATTATATTTTATTTGGCTCATCTTTTCCCTTCAATCTCTGTTCCTTTAATACAATTCTGACTCACTGGACTACTTCCTTTGTCAAAACTGCTTTGTATTTCTCTGGAACATCATTTCAATCAGAGAAAGCAGAGACCAAGAATGGGAATGCACAAAATCATCCTGAAATAAATAACTGTAGGACTGACCCTGGAAGTGAAATATGTCAGCAGCTCCACAGTAGCTCCTAGCAAGCAAAAGCCAGGATTTCAAAGGCAGAAGGTGCACAAGAGGATTTTTTTTTTCCTGTTCTGTGCAGGTGGATAGACAATGGCAGAACTAGGACTGAATGTGGAATATTAATACACAGCTATATGTTTATTTGAGAAAAGTTATCCCCTGGAAGAGAGAATACAAGTCTACTGCCTCTTTCTGTTCATTTCCACACTAGGATTTTATAGATCAGCATTTCTTCATTTCCAAAGACTGCAACTGAAAATGTAAGATAATAACTTATACAGACACTGTATAACAGCCTCAGCTTAAAAGCACCACTATCTTCTCTTCTAAACATTTGGCTCTTAAACATCAAACATTCCCCAGAGAACAGCAAAAGCAGCGTAAAAAACAATTGGGTTCTATTTGCACTGTTTTGACAACAAACAAAGCTATGAGAGAAGAGCAGCTATTATCAGACATCTGTTCTAAGGAAGAAATTATATTTATGGCCTCAGGAGTATGTGCTGCTCAAATTACATCAGAGAAAAGGTCAGCATGCTCTAGGTGTATGTCTCTAGTTCAGTTTGAGAAATCAACACTGCCCAGAAGCAGAGTTCTCAGAGAGCAATTATTCAGATGTGAAGGCTGAGACAAGTCCAGATCCTCCCTGAATGTGCTGGAGGAGGCAAAGGTTATCAGAGAACCGGCCCCAGCTTACCTCAGAACAACAAAGTCTCGGACAGGGTGAGGAGCCATGCTGTTCAAAACATACTGGTAAACCTCTGTCTGCTTGTCCAGGCTCTCGACCACCTTCCACTGCAGGAAGTCCTCATCCCAGAGGTGACGTTCTCTCAGCACTCGGTTCAGGACAACTGATGGGGGGGCTTCAACTTCAACTGAGGCTTTCCAAAGCCTTAGTGGGTTTCCATCCCCAACCTGGAGTAAGGTAACCAAGAACACAAACCCCCATGGTTTGTATGCCTGTGTTCAGCAGATGATAACTGAGGACAAAATCTCAATATGTGCGTCTGACTTCAGTTTAAGAGCATTCATATTTCCCTGCTAATCATTACTATTATTGCTATTGCTGCTGCTCTACCAGTCCTGGATGGGAATCTCAAGTGATACATTTCTCTGCCCCCACAACAGTATATCTCTGGTCTAGTTCCCATAGTGCCAGTGAGATTCTGTATTACTTCTGGTGTGACAGACCTTTTCAAGCCCAAACATCCTAAGTGTAATGAAGAATATGTGTCTGCAGCAGTAAAAACAGATTGAAACCCTGGGCTGAAACAAAGCAACTACCTTAGGCAATCTTATCCATTGCCTTGGACTGAAGGTCCATTAGCCCTCCTGGTTAATTATGGAAGAGCAGAACATATGTTGATTCAGTTATGTGTCTGTACACAGATGTCTGCTCCTCAAAATAGCTGCAAAGGAGGTATTGGGAAAACACCTTTCAAAGAACACAGACTGCTTGCTAATTCTTCCTTGCTCACAGATCCTGTTTCTTGAAACACCTCCACAGCATGCAGTGAGGGGAGCACAAAGTGAATATCCTAGATTGCACACACACAGCTTTTCTGCATGGTTTTAGGGGTCCTATTTCAGGCACCAGACAACTTAACTGTAATCTCTGGATCTTGCAAGCCCTGCTTTTCTAACCCTTCCCTATCCTACCATTCTCATATACCAATGTCAGTGCTTCAGAAACCTTTAGTACCTCTCAAAGACCCAGGACTGTTTCCCCAGGAATCCACTTTCCACATCTCCACTTTAAATTGTTGTTATAGTATTTTCTCCCCAAAGCTTTCAGTTCTCATTTTCCCTGCCCTAGAGCCTCAGACTCCTAATCCCCTCTGTAGTCTCACAGGCCCTTGACCACATGCCTCTCTTCACTCTTTCCCATCTCCCACATCCTGCTCCCACCTGAGCCCTCTTACTCTGTCGCCAGCCTCCTGCAGTCCCTCCCTGGAGGGGTCACTCACAGAAGCTGGCTACAAACCAGAGTAACTGCAATTTCTTTGCCCTGACAGAGGCGCTGCACTTTCCCAAACTGGGGTAATTCTGCCTTCTGCGCCCTCACCATCCACTTCCCACATTCCTCTAGTGCCCTTCTCCTACCTAATTAGTGTCATTCCCCAACTCATCCCCTCCTCTCACCAGCTGCTGCTGGTTTGGAGACCTCTGCTTTGCTATTGCATTTCCAGCAGCCCTGAACTCCACTGTCTGCAGGGAGACTCTGCAGCACCCTCTGCCTGGGTGCAGTGCTCTGGCTTTCCCTGCAGGAGTGATGGAGCATGAAACAAATTCAGAAATTTTAGTTAAAGTTGCAGTATCAAAAATCCACTGGAAACAAGGACAAGAAGATGAGGGATAAAACTAGCAGTATGGCTGGCCTGGCTAACAAAGCACTGGCAGCCCCAAGAGCTTTTGTAAATACCTGTGTTCTAGATGTGTCCTCCAAACTCCTGGCAAACATCAAGAGCTGGTCAGAAACTTTGCAATTGCCCTGGTTAAAGAGCTTGCCCAGGTAATGTTCTCAGTTGTTTAATGCCTCAGCTCACTCTCTGGTGGTGGTGTTTGCTATAATCACTTACTTGATCTGCTTTGCAGACCCCAGCTGGCTTCGTATGCCTTTTTCTGGAATCTCTTATTATATTTTTCACCACTTTTAGCAATTAAACAAAAAAAAAAAGGTGCCTCAGCAGAAAGAAGTGTGTATTTTTAGCCATGCAACATGTCAGCTAAACAAATGATTGGCTGCATTTTGTTTAGTTTTCTTTACTGCTTCTCCCAAATTACCTTTTTGTATGCGAGTTCTGTGTTCTCTACGCTGGAACATGTGACCCATCCTTTGAATTTCTCTTTTGCTTCTTTCTGGAGATTCTGCATGAGAGTTTCCAGGTACATCTGATAGTTTCCTCCTTCCTCATCCACTTGTTTCCCAAGCTCATCCAGGGTGGGAGAATGCACTTCTGCATCAACATAGGAGTTTCGGGATTGGGTGATCATCTCGTGTGGGACCTGTGCCACAGAAGGGAGGGAAAACACACAGGGAAAATCTCCTGCTGAGAACTTTTCCTTAAGGCATTATGTTTCTAGGCTGATGGACCATTCAGCATTCAATTGCATGAGTCTATGATCTGAAAATGCACACCTATTTCTATCTTTATGCAAGATGAAACATCAAAGTAGTCTAATGAAACAGCCCGTGGCTCAGAACAGCACTACTCATGTAGAACTGTGTTAGACTGATCAACTGGATGTCAATACACCTCTGTTACTCCTTTAGCCCTCAGAAATATTGCCTTGTGCTTCTGGGAAAGGGAGATATGAGCATTTTCTCTCCTCCAGCTGCAGTGTAAGTAGCTGCAGGAATGATTGCATCTCTGTGTGATTTTTACTTTATTGCATGGCACACAGAAATAAAGTGTATGAGCAATTCTTTTTGAGATTAATAAGTTTTAATTGAGGTTTTAAAGGCATAGTAATAAAATTTTAAAGTAGCAGATTTTGATTTTAATTAGACTAAAATTTCCTAATCCAGTGTTTTGTGTTGAAAACTGTCACAGAATAATTACCCTGCATCTTTTGAATACTAAAAGGGAACAGCCATAAAGAAATGAGGTAAATAAACTTTAGATGAAGCAAGTTTACAAAGAATTGAGGCACCAATCTCTGAGCTAATACAAGACAGAAAATGTAAGCATAAACATAAATACTTCAAAGGATACTGCATTATGTGGCCATGAATAATGCTGTTTGAGTCTCTCACTCACCTCAAAAAGTTTGTTGCATTCCATTATCATGTGAGCAAGTCCCTGAGTAGCTGCCAGGTTTTCACTGAGGTCCTTCTGATCTGGCTTCCCTGTTGCATATTTTTTCTGTATTACTCTGTAATTGAATTCAGTATCTCAGGTAAAAAGAGCTGAATCTTTTTAATATGATAGCAAAAAGCAGCAGGATGCCCCCAACACCAGAGAGAAAAAAACCCCTATCTTTAGTTTTATTTATCACAAAGACTGCTTAGACTGTTAGGCCTTTTTTAAAGGAAAAAATGTTTTCCTAACATATTGTTGAGCCAAAGGTAAAAGCAGGAAGGGTTATGCATATCCTGCATTACGTGTTGTGCATTTTGAAATGGATTTTTAACAGACATGATGTAAACTGGTTTACATTGTTACTGTGTAAAGCACTTGCTCAGATACGGGTTACACATGCACTTGACCAAGAATCTCAGTGTATTCTGAACCAGATGGGAAGAAAAAAAAAACGTCAAGAGGGACCACTAATGTTTAGCCAGGCTATGCCCTGTTTAGTCTACACTCACCAAATTTACAATTTTAATGTGGCCTGAAATAAACCCTGTTTCCCGAATAGCAGAATGTAGACAGTAAATTGAAACTGAAAAAACCACTCATTGAAAATCTACATATTAAAATCCTTCAAAACATGCTTAATCTTTTACTTCAACCAGAGCAAAATCAAGCCCTTTTTCTTCACAGAAGTCAACATTACTCATGCAAAACTTGCTAGTGTTCCATTGAAAATTTCACGTGGAAAGCAGGCACCACATATTCACAACAGACAGCCAGAAATGCCTGCTGGGCTTGTGAAAACAAGCTTCTGGCTCTGCAGCAGGGGTTTTCCCCTCTCACTGAAGCCATACCCTGTTTAATGTGTGCTGGAAAGCAGATGGTTTGGAAAATTTTGTCCTGCATACCACTGAATGCATCACTCTGTATTAAGGATGTGACTATTTATAGTGTTGAGAAGAGCCATACCTTGGTGAGCTCTCTTTCTTCACTATATTGAGATGGAAAAGGGAAGGGGCCAGGCAAACAGCAATGTTCATAGGAGTCATCTGATTTTCCTCCACGGAGGTGACGTCGCTGAGGAAGCAGAGCAGAGTCTGCAGGACCTCCCTGTTCTCATCGGCCATGAGCATGATGGCAGCCTGCACCGCCTGCAGCCGCTGCTCCTTGGGGACGTCTGGGAAAGGGCAGGGACCAGCAGTTGTAACATCAGATATGGAGCAGGAAAGATAAAGTTAGCACAGACATTCACAGTCCCCTGAAGTGCTCAAAAACCACGTGGATGTGGTGCTTAGGGACGTGTTTCAGTGGGGCACCTGGCAGTGTTAGGTTAATGGTTGACCCTTAGAGGTCTCTCCCAATCTTAATGGTTTTGTGAAGAGGCAGATGACAGGGGACAAAGGGGAAAGGACCAGCTGGCTTCTGGAGAGCCGTGGGTTTTGTCCCTCCATAAAGCACAGCTTCCCTCGCCAGTGTACAGTGTTTTTCTGTTTGTTTGAAGGGCTGTTCCCAAGAAAGGGACTGGACTTCATCTGAAGTTTATGAAGGGAGAGTAGTACTCAGTACTCCTATCTTTAAATGGTATTTTTCAGGCTTCCTTTGTCCCCTGGCAAGACAGAAGTTCGAAAGTCTTAGGGAAGCCTCAGGAACACTTATATTTGTGTCCTAAACCACAGAAGCATTTAATGAAAAAAGTAACAGATATGCTTACATAGCACCTCAGACAGATTCATTTCTAAAACTACCATAAGTTTTCTCAGTTTGGACTTTGAGCCCTCCTCTGGGTATTACATATTCACTATATAATCAAATGGAAGAAGAACAAAAGCAGCTTTACAGTAGAGGAACAGCCAGCTTTTAGGAGTTGACTCCTAGCCTTGTACAAGCACTTTATTTTAAAAGCTTTCAGACAAGAACGACAAAATGAACACAGCCCAATGCTTGTAAATTTTTTAGAAGCAGCAAGGCCAGGTTTTCCTGAGAAGTCAGAGGAGCTTTTCCTAAATCCACGCAATGTGTCTTTTCTTCCCACAACGCCTTCTGGTAATCTCTCCCTCCCCTTTATTGTTACTCTATTGGGTCTGGTACATGAAGCAGAAGACCAGCCAGTGCTTCACAGGTAAACATTAGAGAGTTTTAGGGAAACGGACAAAGTTTCATCAATGCTATGCCATATAGACTACCACCCCAATCATCTCATCCCCAATCCTATCTGTTACAGCAATTCAAGCCATTCTGGATATATGAAAAAGGTCTCAGATATATGAAAAATATCTTCACTGAGTCCCAGAAAATCAAAAAACTCCTGCCAATACACTAAGAGAGGAAAAATCCTTCCTAACTTCACATTAACAATTTGTTAAATAAAATGAAGGGTAAGAAAAACTCTCAGCTAGAGATTAATTTAATTGCAGACATTATGAAATACAATTGGTATCCCAGTAATTTTCAACATTTTTCTTTCTGTGAAAGGAGTTTTGTCAGTACTGTCTAAACCAGAAAAATACATTTGTTGTTGATCACATGGAAAAAACCCCTCTGCTACTCATTCTTAATCCAAACAATGTTTTCCAGCGTCTACAGAGCTCATCTTTTCCTGTTCCTACCTTGGTTTAAACACACCCATCCTTTCTGAAGTCTTTCTGAAATCCTTTAACGTAGTGCTACAGTTCAAGAAAATCTTTCCTAGCACACTTTTCCCCCCTCTGACGAGTGTAGAGAGAAGTTCTTCAGACTTCCCACTGCAGTACCATGCAAACAGTACAGTCAGCCCATGCCTCTTTTTATTTGTTCTTTTGGCTGGTATGAATGTTTCCTAATTCAGCCCCCTATCTTGGAAAAGGGGAGCCCTTCTGGTTACAGACCTACTTTTGCTGAAGACATTGGGATCTGCCACATCTCTCTTCCTCTGGCAAGGGGGTAGTTTACTTGCAGTCTCTTCTCTGCAAAGATGGGACAGTCCCAATTTTCATCAAGCAATAGTTTAAAGGTGATTTGTTTCCAGGGACATGTAGAACACAACTTTGTAGTGGATAATCTTCTCCTTGGCCATTTCCCTATGGAAATTATTGTGACTGCCATTTTATTAGTAGCCAGAGTTCCTGTTGCTTTTCTGAACAAGCTTATTAATGTGTGTGTGTAGGCAGACAACTTGTGAGCAGGAAAGAAGGGGAAATGATGGTCCAGGGCTAGGCACCAACTCTTTCAGTTAACTTATGTCCCAAGACATCGCGTACAGACAAACCCACTGAATTTATCTGCCGTGCTGTCTCTCACATGCAGAATCACAGAATCTACCAGCTACAGACACTGTGATGGTAAATTCATTAGTGACTGTGTGCCACAGACAGATTTTTACAGTAAAGGGAAGCAACGGAAGTATCTGAGATTCTTAAGCACTGGGATTATACAGTGTTTTAAAATGTCTTTCTATTGTTTTGGCAGCTGAAACATCTGGAAGTGAAAAGACTAGACACACTTCTCTTTAGTGCTTCCAGTTATTTGGCTTAGGCTGGCTGTATCTGCCAGAGTGCTGGCTGATGGGCCTTCATAATGGTCATTGTCAGGAAAAAAACTCTAATTCCTCTGGCTTTTCAGGGTTTTCCTCATTGTTTATTTCTCCCTCACTCTGGAGAAGACATACACAGTCATTTCCTGATTCACAGGGATTTTCATTGTTCTTATGCATTTGAGTCTCAGATTTTGGTGAAGATTGCTTATGCTGGAAAGAAAAGAAGAAATCCTCTGGTTTCTTTCTTTCTTTATGAGTTCTTTACATAGAGCTGATGATCTACGTGAAGGCAGCTTGGTTTTTGCATGTATGTTTCATTGACTATCATGAAAAAATAATCAAAAGTCCCAGCAAGGAAAGGGACTGCACAGACACATATTCTCATGGTCAAGTACCACTTCTCCATGCCCAGAAGACTCATTTATTTTGAAATGTCTGCATGAAATGGGCATACACTTTAAAGAAATCTGACAAAAATATGAGTCTTCATGCTTTTTATGTCCAGCAGCCTGCTCTTCTGGCATTTTTCCAATTGTGAGGCTGATATTTTCAAATCTTCTCAGTATTTGAGCATTGTATTTTCATCAAATTTGACACTGAAACCTTCAAGTTGTTCTAAAGACCTCTTAGTGAAAGATTTTGAGGACAGAGGGTTTTCTTATATATATGTCAAAGACCAGCAGAACGAACCCTATGCAGTGTTAACATGCCAAAATTATTTACAGTATATTACTATATAATATATATTTCCTAATTGTTTATAATAATAAAATGATGTCAACTTACACTGATAGATGTGCAGAAAAGTCTCTCCTAGTTTACTTGTGAGGAGAGGTTCTGGCAGGTCCCTGAAGAATTGCTTTACCATGTCAGCCACGTCGTATGCTGACTGGTCTTCATAGCTGACATTTTCTGGGGAGCTCTCATTCATCTGACGCAGGGCCTGGATTCGGGATTTCACTCCAGATTTCCGAAACAGACCCACCTAAAAACCGTACCATGGTGAGTTGGGTAAAAAGGAAAATGTTGCTTAAAGAATATTTATGTATTATATACAAATCTATTACAGGGACTTTGATCATGACCAAAGGTTGGGTTGCTTGTTTTACTCTAGGCAAGATGGAGGAAAACATGTAAATGTGATTTGATGGTCATGACTTGCTCCCACAGTAGGACTGTAGGGGTTAATAACACTGCTGCTCTTTGTTTCGTCTTAGAGGAAGGGTTCAGAGTGCCCTGTGGTTTCTCTCCTGCCTGAAGAGTTTAAGCAAGATGCTCAGCTGATATAAATCAGCCTGGCTTGCTTGGCTTGGGTGACTGACTGTTGATTTACTCCAGCTGAGAATCTGGCTCCTCGTGTTTGTTTGGCTATATATTTTGAAGACTAACAAGAAAATATTATGCTTAGCTAAGTAATAAATGCTGTGGCAAAAGATTAGTACACCCTGGTAGAGCTTTCCTGCTCTCTGCTTTCAAGAGTTCTCCCAAATCCCACTGAAAACTCCAGTTCGAAAGTGGGGTCCACAGAGGGATTACTTGTGCAGTGTCACTAAGATACATTTTTATCCTGTTTGCTTTCTATTTGAAAGGAAGTGGTAATTCTTCAAATGATGCCTTTAAGGCAGGGCTGCCCTTTCTCGTCCTTCTCGCCAGCAGAATTCCCCCTGGGAGAATTCCTGAGCCTCAACTACGTTATTTATTCCCAAGTGAATTTACAGTGTTTCATTTGGGAAGTGTTAACATTGTTTCCCTTCAGTTTTGCAGGGAAAAAGGTGAAATATTGAGAAAGATCTACGGAAAAGACACATTTCAAGTTGGGAATGATAATACTCTTGTTCCTCTGTGTCTGCTGTCTTGCTGGTGATCAGTGCAGCTTCCTGCATGGCACAGTCCATCAGTAGACTGTAAAGGCAAGGGAATAATGCCTTCTGGCCTTTTCCTCCTTACTTCTGAGTAAGATGCAGCACAGAGTTCATGTAGGACCCTCTCCTCCCTAGGACACCTCCCATACTCACCTGGAGGGTATTTAGGACTTTGGTTAACTCGCACATTAGTGACGCTAATTACACAAATCACGCACTCTGCAGCTTTGCGAGGGGGTATATTTCTTTATTAATATGGAGATGAACTGCTACACCAGTGCTTCTATGTCTTCTTATTGATGAATTTAGTGTCACTTGAGAGCTAAATTTATGTATAGGAAGTAGAGAACTGTAGTGTGCTCTGCGTGCTGTATTTATGATCCCAAGTGAAGCTCCACTCTTCTTTCTGAGAAGAGCATACAAGAAAGAGCATCCAGCTCTTTTAATCTGGTTTTCCCTTTCCTTTTCCCATCTTATTTTTAAATCCTTTTTCCTCTTAGAAATGTGTATTGAAGATGCAGAAGGACACTTACTAATTCTGTCCAAAAAGTAAAGTTTTGGCCTGTGGTAGATAAATGTGAGAGCAGAGGCTCAGTTCTCTCCTTTTGATGGAAAATGTCCTTGCTGGTATAAAGAACCATTAAAAACTTCCAGCTAAGTTTGATTTGATAAGTTAGATGTCAAATCTCACCCATGTGATCTCCTGCTGCACATCATTCTGCTACTGTTGATCTCTTTTTAAAGATATTTATCCAAACTCCCATTTCCTATTTTTTTCAATGGAAAAAATAATAATTAACCAAAAGAGGACAGTTCTTCACTTGATAGAAAAAGATGGTTTAGAGTGTGTTATGCATTATTACAGACTCGTTCTGTAAATAAAATGGGACTATAAATCCAGAGGTTTGTCTGGCCCAATCTCTTTACTATCCTCATGCTGTGTGGATCATCTACCCTGCAAGCAGCCATATGATGCATGACAGAAATACAGATGCATTGGAAAAGGCAAAGCAGTTTCTATTTCACAAGACGAAACACGTGTAGGATTTGAATAACATCCTACAAGCAACAGTGAGACTCCTCATGCCATCTGAGGCATTTCAGTGGCAGAAGCCAGACCTTACAATGGTTTAGAGCAACTTCAACTTTTCCAATTGTGTAGTAGAAGCTCTGACACCTGTTCAGGACTCTCGAACACCTTCTGCAGTGCATGAAGAGACACATTAAGCAAGATGCTGGAGGAAACTGGAGGCTGCCCAGACCTCTGTCCAGGCATTAGGAGACTTTAATTAAATGGGAACAAAGGGAGTAACTGTACAGCAGAGAAGCTGAACTGCCTGGAGGGTTTTTGCCTCGAAAGGCTTTTGGTGAAAAGATATTTTAAATGGTCCCTATCTGTCTTCTCCTCCTTTTTCTATTCAGTATTTTCTCAGTTCCACCCCAAGTGGAAACTAAAGCTGAGTTGAAATGGCCCTTCACTTAGCTCTGACACTTCCCAGCAAGTAAACACAAATGGAGCAGATATTTGCCTGAGACTTCCAACACCTTTTAACTGCCTCCAATCTCTCAAAAGCTTTTTCTTTCTCTTACATTTCCTTTTACATTCTCCCCAATGAATCCTCTCTCTTCTCCTTCTTCCTCTTGCTCTGTGTTTTAGCTGACAAGCCCATCCCTATCCTTATATCTCCTGTTCCTCTTATTGGGGCAAGTGTCTCCTCTTCCACTCTCATCACTAATTCCAGGCTTGCTGCATCACTTTTCTTCCTACATTAGGTGTTCCAGGTCAGTACACAAGCCCAGATGACCACTGTGCCAACCAGACATGTTACTCCTGAATATATGGCTTCTACATGTCTCTGTGTGTCTTTCCTTTTCATCTCCTGTTAATACATTTCTGATAAGCTATTCATCTCACCCTGCAGCTCCCATATTACACATGGTGAGGTACACCTCACCTCACTTTTGACACTGTGGAGTTAGATGTCAAGGTCTGACTACTACAGGATCTCTTAACACAGACAAACGATAGGAAGGACCCGTGCCTTTCCCACCGGATGCAAAGGGAAATGGTTGTGATCCACAGGAATTCATTTAATTTTTAGATTTCAGTTTTGGGGAAGATGACTGTCACCCTGCAAAAAACCTGAACAGCAACCGCAATGGTGATTAGAAAATGCAAAGATTCAGAGCAGACTAGTTCCACCCTTTTCATGTGCTCAGAGCTAGGAAAGCAGCAAAGTCTGCAGAGCAGAGTGCTATTTGCTCCTTTTGAACTTACAACTATCTAAAAGCAGTTATGAAAGAGGTCATAAGACATGAGGTCAATAACAGTACAGAACTGAACATAATCAGCCAGGGGGTTTCTCCCATGTTTCTCCTATGTTCAGAAAAATACATATCCTCTTCCTTAGGGGAAGAACAGTACAAATATGATTAGTATGTCCCACTGTAGCTAAAGGGAATAAAAAAATCTGAAATACTTTGAGCATGAGGGTGTCCCAGCTGGCTTGTTGTAGCTAAGAACACTCTAAAAGGCAATGTACCATAATGGCTTTGGCATTGAACCCCTGCTGACCTAACTATCTGGATATATCTGACTCTGTCAACAGAATACTTGGAATATTTTGCTGAGTTTGCTCTCTATTCTTGGACTTGTCTTTCCTTGCTAAGTAAATAAAACCTTTTGTACCATATCTTGTGAAATGGTGAATGCAGTTAACCCCCACTGGTCACAGTCAAGAATAAGCAGTACAGATACTAGTAGAAAGTGAGGAGTCCTGTTCTCTTCCCAGGTTTGATTCAATACACATGAAGATCTCAGATCATTCTTTGAAGTAGACTATGGTAGACAAATCAGCAGGACTGTTACAGTTACAAGAATTCAAAAGATTAGCAAACCGTTACTATTGACACCAACTATCAAATCACCAGAGGAGATCTAGACCCAACATGAGACATAATAATCTTCAAATAATCCTAGTACTAAGTACAAAAATGCTCACTGTTGCTTGCTTAGAGTGGCTTTTCAGAAAAAATCACCAAGTCTGTGGAGTAAAGTTCATACCTGGTCTAGGCAGTTGCTGCGTAGGTAGCGCAGTGCTTGTTGTATGCTCTGGGGAAGAGGCTGTCCCGTTCTCTGGACATGAACTATCAGGGGCACACCAAAGACGTTCTTGTCCTTGTAGTCAGGGACTTTCATCCTCTTCATGAACTTTGGCACAGACCTGAAAATTAGCATGAACAGGCTGCATGAAAAAACAGGGTATTTACACACTCTCTGAGTAACACTACTGACAGAAATTGGTAACTGGGGCCCTTTTTCTAAAGATGGTGAAATAATGTTTAATGCACAATACACAGACACTTTACAATTTGCATAATGGCTATAGGTGGATGGCCTCTGTCTCTAAGGTATAGTATAACAATCAGTTCTCACAAAAGCTTTTTACTACGCAGGTGTCATCCAGCTGAAGACAACAAGGTTTAAAGCATCCTTTAGAAACTCAAAGGAATGGCACAGCAAACCTGAGTGGATAGGGTATATGAGGGACAAGGAGTTTCAGTCCTCTAACATGTTGAGTGATCTTTATACTATCAGTTATATGATTTAGTATTTCTATTGACTAAAAATTTACAATAAGAAATGATGGTGGGAAATCCCTATGTGTCAGATTCATCCCTGGTGTTACATGATTTATTTCAGTTGAGTAACTTAAGTGAAGCTGGTGAGCTTGCTTCCTTCAAAAAATTGTGATGAAAACAAGAACAAACTGGATTCCCTTTGTGGGAGTCATGACTGCCATGGAATTAAAATAAAAATGATGAATATAACCTGAATGTGACTAAGATTTTTGTCATTTGTGTGGGAAGAAGTTAAAACTCTGATTAAATTACCTACTGAAGAAGTACAGCACATAACTTTACAGCTATTTACAGTCCCACTCTTAAAAAATCCTTAGCAACTGATTATAAAAACTGAAAAAATATTTGTCAGGATGAAAACCTTGTACAAACAGCAGGATCTAGAATTTGCTGAATTCTGCTCTGCTTGTTTGAAGTTGGTTAAGGTGAGATTCATTTCAGTGCAGTTGTCAGCTAGCCACAGGGAGATGCACCAAAGGAGAGCAGTGAGATGGGGATTAGTTTTACTGAGTTTTAGCTCTCTAACAGAGATTTAGAAAGAGTCAGCAGTCTGGATTACCTCTATATTCACTCCAGAGAGAGACACCTCTGGTGGGTGACCCAAACCCTCAGCCTTGGATATAATGGGCTGCTTTGGAGTTGCCTGTCTTTTTCCTCTGACCACAAACAGCTGACCCGACTTTCTCAGAATTATAACAGATTACTTTTCATAATGGCTGATGTCAGTGAGGTGAATCTCACATGTAGCCTTTGGTATCTATTTTTCCATTTCTAACAGAAAACTTGTCTTATCTAGCTCACAGATGAATTTAGTGGGATTTTGGGGAGGTGCTTTGAGCATGAAAATCACAATGTAAATGTCAAGTCATACTATATCGGGACTCGGTGTCTTAGTGTATTAGGGGAAGATTCTGTTATCCTTTTGATTATTTCTCAGATACTTTAAAACTCTTATCTATGCCCATTTCCATTTCTGGTGTACCTCAGTCTGTGGGGCCCACCAGGGTTTGTGTGCCACTAAACATGCAGGTTTCTGTAGCCAGTTGCTACAGAAGGAGCCACACTGCGAGCACTCACATCCATCTGCCCTTCCCTCCACTCCCTGAATGACCAGGTAGCTGTCACAGCTGCCAGGGCTGTGAGCTCCCTCTAACACAGGCCCAGGCCTAGGCTAAAGCCCGCATCTTTGATTTGTAGAGAAAAGTCCCATAACTGTTCTAACCCTTCTTTTAAAGTACAAACAAAGCAGTGTCAAATACACGAAGTATCAGCAGCAGATGTTTCTTTTTGAATCATGAAACGAATTCCGGGTAGGACTTACTGTAAACTTTTCTTACTTTTTAGTCTCTCCCTACTACTCCTGTTTATTTTTCTGGAACTGTAGTGCTGTAAGAAGGGCTGGGGTTGTCTCTCTGTTAGAGCACAGGAATGAAGTCAGATTTCCAGGATCTATTTCTGACTTTGCCAACAAGTCATTAGGCAGCAATGGATTAAAAGGGACAGTTTCAAATCCTGCACTTGAAGTCAATTGTTTCTTCTAATTGCTTTTACTTACTATCAGAGTAACAGAATTAGGAGAAACTACTTTCTTCTAAAAAGTCTATTTTCCAGTTGTCAATGGTACTCACCAGGTCCAGCCATGTTTGTTTGACATGGAGTACTTTTCCATGATGGCAGTGAGACGAAGCAGAGAGAATTTTTGCAGCAGATTCAGTTGGGCAGCTGACTGATTGCTGATGTGAAGCGATGCAATGGAGCGGCTCAGGCGATGAGAGATTTGGAAACTGTGCCATCGTAATCGCCTTTAGCAAAAGAAATGACAGAAAAATCACAGAATTGCTTTAGTTGGGCAGAAAAGATGGTACACTGTGGGACAGGGTTGGGCAATTCGTAAAGCATACATAAACACACACATATATGATGGCTTGTGGTGTGTCAACTGCGAACATGTACCTTAGAGATACATAAAACAATTTACTCAATCTCTTTAAATTTGAAAATGCCCCAGTTTTGTCTTTTTAACATTAGATTCACAAGTGGGTGTGGGTCCTGTCCATGTCCTCGGGGAAGCAGTGCTGCCTGCTATGCCCTGTAGCCCACACACTTCCAACAGGATGTGGGAGATTTGGATTCAAATGTTCTTTGCCTGACTCAGAACTGGTATTTGATGCCTAGTCCCTCACCTCCCAGGGGACTGACCTGACCACCAAGGTATTTGGAGATGAGGTTCTCCAAATACCTCTGTTATTAAATGATGAAGGATTTCTTTTGAAAAAGGATTGAACCTTGTGTCTCCTTAGCAAGAGCTGCAACCACCAAGCTATTGAACCACTCACATCTTTTTATTCCAATGCACTTTTTCTATATACTGGATTAATCAAAAAAAAACCCCTAATTTCATTTTCTTGAACATGAGTTCTGGCTCAAATCCTAAAAACTTTGGCACTGTTCATTTACTCAGTAGTTTCATGGAGTTCACTTTCCCTTTTGTGGTGGTGGTGAGCAAGCACAGGGCATCAGCAAACCATGGCATGGCAGAATCCTCTGTGAGGATGTGACAAGACTGACAGCAGATCAGAAAATACCAGGTATGTTCTCCCTGCTTTTGCATTTACAAAGCCACCCTACACGCAACATTGTGAACTCACAGAGGCCTTTACCCAGGACCATGGGTACTTGGCTCAACAGGAGCTCATCACTCTGACTTAGAACAGGTCTGCAAACTCTTAACAAAAATCTGCTTTTCACTTTATTAACATGTCATTCATATACCATCATGTCATCCCACCATGAAAGGGACTGAGGCAGAGTAGGGAAGTTCTCTTTGAGCACAAAGGGGCACATTTTTAAAGCAGACCAGTGCATTAAAAAAGTGCATAAAGCTACTGATGCATAGAGACCTGGGTGCATAACTTAGAAGACAAATTGAAAATACATCCTACAACATCCTACTATGTAATCAATGGATCAAGAGATAAAAAATGCCTTCGTTTGCTCTATTAAACCAATTTTGCATTGATTCCATGTAAAAATCTCCACAGAAGGATGTCCCTTTTCTCAAAGTCCCACCTTTCCCTGGGAAGGCCCCATCCCCATACAGGATGAGTACAACTGTAATGGTACCCTGCACCTTCTGACTCCCAGGCTGAGAACCTCTGCTTCATTATACTGTATTTTACAGTCTATGGATTTGTGTACAAAATTTTGCTACTTACCTGCTTGGCCTTGTGAGCGATGCTCCCACCCCAGAGTCTCTCCTGTCCCTAACACCAGTGGCTTCGGATTCATTCAGGGATGTTCCATCTCTGTCCATGTCACTCGGGGTGGTCCGGCCATCAGACACAGAATTTCCTTCAAAATCAAGAGTGATCTGTGTAGGTGACTGGAAGGGCAATGATGGGGATTCCCTGACTGACACACCATCAACCGGCAGACCTGGCAACACCTTCTTTGACCAGCCATCTACCACCTCCTGAAGTCCATTGACGTGTTGCAAAATGTCATCTAAATGAGGAAAAAGGACTTCTTTCTCTATGTCCAGGAGGTCCCCAGTACTAGCATACAAGTGGGAACCTGGTACATTGTCATAAATACTAATTCTGCTCTCTTTAGGACAGCAAGCCATCAGTCCGGATTCTTTTGGAGTAGAGCAGTTCTGCTTTCCCAGAGAGATGCTGCCTGTCCTCCAATTTACACTGTTACTGTTGTCTGTAGGTGAGAGGCTTTCAATAGAAAGTGCCTTTGGGAAGGTCCCTGGTTTGTGATCCTTGGGAATGTGCACAACCAAATTCTCTTGGGAATGAAATTCATTTTTGCGGTTTTGGTCCACCACTTGCCGCAAGGCCGTTCCTGCCAGAACATCCAGGTCCTCCAGGTACATCCCACCTCTCTTGTTTGCTTCATGGCATTTGCGTTCCTTCAAACATGGTGTGCTCATCCCACTGCTGCTGTTTTCGGACTGACTGCTCTCACTGCTGGATTTGGCAGAAAAGGGAAGTCCTCTTTTGACTGAATCTTGTCCCAAGTTTTGGAGATCACCATTGACTATCTGTACACAGTGCATATCTTTCAAGGATTTTGGCTCAAACTGGAGAATTGGTCCACTGATCTCTAAAGGACCTGTTCTTCCCGAGCCTCTTAATTTTCCATGCACGTTTTTTGGTTTTAGCGTCTCCATGCGTTTCAGAAAGGTTTTTGCTTTGGTTCGTGTTGGTTTTTCATTCTTCAGGCCGTCCTTGGGGGACGGGGCGGTGTTTATTGCAGTAGAATCCTGCAGCAGGGTGCTTTCCACGTCATGATGGCCAGAGCAGTTGCAGGCGTCCCTGGCAGTGCTGGTGGTGCCAGACTGACTCCTGTTGTCACTGCCCCCACTGCTCTCGCTGTGAATTGATGAGACCTCAGGTTCGCTCAGATCTGTAAGGACGCTCTCACTGCTGGTTGTGTTTTTCATTTTAATGTCCCCAGAAGAGCCATGTCTGTCTGATCGGTGAAGCAAAGCATCAATGTCGTCCACTCGAGACCATCGTCTGCTGGTTCTTTGGAAAGTCCATTTATTACTGATAGCACAGAGGTCTTCTTCATCTGAATCTTCACTCTGGAAAAAAGCAAGTGGCACATGTTAAAATTGGGTGCTTTAACTTGTTGTTTGAATTCATATGCTGCTCCACGTGAGCAACAGGTAATAAAGTCTCTCTGAACCTAGTTTATGAAAGACTGGTTGTCAGTCCTTTTCTAACACCTTCTTTCATTTAATAGTAAAGACTGCAAACATCTTAACAAGAAAGGAATAAAAGCCTGCTCCATGTTAGGAGTCCCATCTCTGGCTTCCATGGATTGTCCGTGCACTGAATTGTGTAGGACTGATGCCCATAGTGACTGTTTAGGAAAATAAAATCGTTTGAAAGGTCCAAGTAGAGGAATCCTGATTTACAGGGATGGTGTTAAGATACTCATGGTAAAGACAGGGAAGTAGCTGGGTATTACATAAATGTGAGCTATTTAAAAAAACAAGACAGCAAATAGCCAGCGCTGCACGTACTTTTGCAGTGACAACTAAATAAACACCTATAAAGTTTACAGACCAGATGTACCTAACAAGATTTATGTTTCAGGAACATAAGTACAGATAAATGGCCACCATGCTTAAAAGAACATAAAAAAAATAATACTTTGCAGTATTGATCAGGGTGGGTCTGAGTGCAGGCAAAGAAGGCAGAGAAGGCAGCCCTGGGGGACTTGGCAGAAGGAGCAGCCAGGCTCAGGCCTGGATGGGGCAGCATCTGCAGCTGAGGTGAGCTTTCCTACAGTGGCAACTACTGTCTTCACTGCTGTTGTCATCAGAGGCACCCCAAACCTGATGACCTGCAGCCTGCCCCACTGTCTCCGGCTTCCTCCAACCTCTCCCAAGGCAGCAGCAGCCCCACAGCCCTTCCTGGTCTCATCCCTCAGCCTGGAGCACACAGAGCTGTGCTTACGTTTAGGTAGCTCCAGGAGCTACTCTGCAACACAGAGAACATGTGCCTTGGAAAAAAATTTAGATAAAAAACCTAACCCTGTGACATTCTTCTCATCTATTTGCTCAAACAAAAAAGATACGCCTTCAGCATAAAGCCCACAGTTGCTAATGAGTACCCTTTCCCTGACTTTGAACTGGGTTTATACTGCATTATTCTTGTACATTTGTTTTAAAGCAGAACAAACTAACTTCACCTACATGACATCCAAACAGCTCTTCACATTCTTGGAAGCAGTATGAAGGCAGTAAAATATGACACGCTGTCAGACTAAAATGAGGTGCTAAACCAGAAAGACTATTTTGGGACTGGAAAAATTCTCATTTTAAAAGTCTATTATTAGAAGTATTTTTATATGAAGTTTCGACGGTAAAGTTATCTCCAATCTCTGACTAGATCTTTGCTGGCCTGCCTAATTGAAAAATGTAAAGCAAATTTTACAAGAATGTCCAAAACCTTAAATAATGTGAAACCTCAAAAGCTGGAGATTGGGATCAGTAGCGTGCCAGGTCTCACTGATGACATAAGCTTTTGTCAGTTTATCACTTCAAGTCAGGCAGATGTTTTAGATCATGTCCAAACCATAAAATAAAATATAGCTATGAAATTTTGGGTTTAGGCATTCCTCTTTCATCTGTTAATGTTGAGGTGTGCAGTGCTCCTGCAGCTGATGTGAGTTCACAGGAATAAATGGAGATCTTAGTTCTGCGGCTGGTTAGAGAGAAAAAATAAGCACCTAGTGAGGTATGAGGAAAGGGGCTAGAAAAGGCTAATATTGCTTTGGCTATTTTGTCTGTAGGGAAGAAATGGCACATCAGACAGCTCTACCTTTGTTTTAGTTCCACAGCTTGCTTTATGCATATATGAACCAAAGGACTGCATAGCCTCAGGAACTTAAAAATCCATTTACCGTGGTCTTAGTAGAGCCACAAAGTGGATATTTTAAAAACCACGAGGGTATGTACTTTTAAATATTTAGCAGTGGTAATTATATCTACAAAGCATACCACTGCTGAAGCGTTGGTGGCACCAGCCAATAGGATAAAAATATTTTTTAAATTTGTTCTACAACCCAATATGCCAAAGGGACCTTAAAAGAAGATTCTTGGCTGACACAAATCCCTGTAGCTGCACTGACATTACTGTATGAACTGACAGGATTTAGCCTGTATTTTCTACAAGCTGGAATCGATTAAAGCAGCCAAAGTGGTATAGACATTGCAAAAAACACCAAGAAAAGAACACAGAGCAGAAGACAGAAATAAACAAGTTTTGCCTGTAACCACAACAAAGACAGGATTACATTCTGCTCAAGAACCACTTAGAAAATACAGAGGATTTTTGGTGTCAGTATTTGCAGCTCAATTAAATAAAGGCTTACTTTTTTTTTTAATTGATAAAGAAGCAGGATTGTATTTCATCAGGAGCAAAATCAGACTAATATGAAATATCTTAATGCTGAAATACTGCCACGGTGACTCACTACAAATTCAGCTGCACTGTGAGTCCTGTGACATAATGTGCTTTTCTTTTGATGGAATCAGTAGAAATTCTGGAAGCCACAAACATCCTGAATGACCCACTGTTCTTGTCAGATATCTGAGTGCCCTGACAAACAAAACCGCCAAAAAAAAATGTTGAGAGCACTTAGACAACCCACATGTCACCAGCTACAGGGACAGTGGATCAAGAGAAGGTCTGAAAGCAATGATTCATCTGACACAGGCAGAGCAGACATTTTGGAGCAGTGACTGTATATTTCTACTGGCCTGGGGTGAAATCAAGTGCACGACTTTGGAGCATATTCAAAAGTCCAGTTAATGCCATTATGTTTGGGAAGATGAGAAGAGGCAAGTTTCTTGAGGAGTGACTGGTAACATTTGCCAAAGAGAAAGAGGTTTTGATTCACAGATTTGTCACAGTTGATTTAAAATAGTACAGCTTTTTGACTGAGGGTGCACTTGCCTGAGATACAGAGGGATGCTAACAAAAGCCAAATAGTGGATTTATATGCGGTGGAATTCTGCCACATTTTTCCAGCTGGGGGCAGGAATTCTCATAAATCGACAGCTGCAGAAGGCAGTTAATCCAAAGGCTAATCTCTGTATGTCCAAATCGCTTATGGACATATTTGCAACACATACATGAGGATTTCTGTTTGCATCTCAATGAAGCCAAGGGAAGACAGCAGCCCACAGTGGGAACGGTCTGGGTGGGAGAACGGGAGGTGGGGAACACTCATGCCATGCTGGCTTTCACAGGTACCTTGCCTGGCAGCTTGTTTGGCCATATTTTGATGAATCACTCAAGCAGCTGTGCTAGTCCTGTGTGTACCTGTTATGCTGAAGCTCCAAAGCAGGCTGATTTTGCATTTCATTGTTCAGATCGCCACAGAGACTATTAGGAAAGGCAGTATCTACAGAAAACTTTACTTGGTTCAGTGTTCAATTTCAGACCAAATTTCCATCTTTTACATTTGTATTTACACTTCTTCCTGTCAGCAGGCTCTCCTTCCTCTTCTTCTCTCACCCACATTCTACTTTCAGTTGCTCTGTATTTGTGGACTCAAATCTCCTCCAAGCCCTCTTTCTCTACATTTTTCTGTATTCTGCTTCTCTGTTGGCCTTGAGCAGGTATGGACTCAACTAGCTTCTGTCCCTTTGAAAGACTACCAAGTAGGGCCATCTCTCTTCCACTACAAATTAATGGTCATCTTCAAGGAGAGCAGCTGAGGGCTTCAATCCATTCAGAACAGGGAAGAGTGGCAGCAAAAAATTAGTGAAAAACAAAGATAACAAAAAAATCCTCCTTTTTTAACATAAAACCCAAGACAAGAAAAAATCCTGATGCAGTGAAGTCCCTGCAACTCCAGGTAATGGACAAAACACAGGCTAGAGAGGCTAGTACACAGAGGAACAAATGGGCGTGTGCCAAAGACAGGATATCTGGACATTAAAACCATCCTCTGTTCAAGTTTCCTCAGTCACTGAATAAAGTATAAGTAGACTGAATTTGCAAAGACACCAAAAATGCAGCTCTCGGAGGCAGTTTTTAAAAAGCACTAGACAAACACTGTAGGAAGAAAAAACAGAAACCAAGATTTGTCAGAGTTGACAACTACCATTGTACACCACTGAAGGGCGTTGGGGAATTTGTGACCAGAAAACCAAACGTTCAACAGTTAATGCTGGACATGTTACAAAACTCTCAAAATCAATAGGCAATTTCTGCAGTCCTCGCTGAAACCCTTTGAGCTCAAATAATTCCCATGTTACACAGGAGCTTGTAAGGATGACAGAGTTTATTTTCATATTCTTAACTGGGAAGAAGTCAGTACAAGAAACAGAGAAAAGCTATTATTTTCATCTGAGCAACTTCTATTTTTTCTGAGCAGGATTTTCACTGTGTACTCATATGGCATTGACAAATAAGCCAGTCTAATGAACTTCACTGTCTTTTCACCTGCGAACTTTAATTGCACATATGTAGACTTTAAGTACTGTGTGGGCCCTTTTAACACACATAGTATTTAGTCACAGTTTCTATTTTATTTATAATTTAAAGATTCAGCAATTCACATTATCAGGCATCCAGATAATGCTGACACGCATGTTCAAAGTAAAGTATACTTAACTTACTTTTAAGAGCATTAATGTCTGAAAGGCTAAATTGGGGCAGTCTTATCACAAAAGCAAGGGCAAAGCCAGCATATTTCATAGTTTCCTTACCTTTTTTCTTTGGAAGTTCACATCGAGTTTCATTGAGGCGCACTTGTTCAGTGTGTTCAGTCGTCTACAGGGCAAAGGAAAGTCAAAAGATTAGCAGCCTCTGATTAAAGGGCACAACTTCTTGCAAGTTCAAAACCTTTTCTCTTATCTTACTGTAGGGTGCCAACTGCATACAACAGGCTTCAGAAACAATACTGGTCATACATTGTAGGTATACAACCACTGCATTAAAAGGGAATCTTAGCTTTACTTTACTTGATGGCCAGGTTTTATAGATTGCTTTTTAATTCATATTAAAATTCGTATTTAATTCATATTGTTTTTTTAATTGCCATACTTAGCACAGGGAACAGGTATAAACAAACACCTATGATAGTTGGGGAAATGATAAGAGAAGAAGGAAGCAAGTTGCCTTATGCAGGACTGTAACATAATTGGTCTAAAATGAAGATTTCAAAGCACTGGTGAAAGATCAAACAAAAAACCAGATGCCATTTTGGCCATTGGCACCTCCTTTAAAAAGTTCACATAAAGAACTTAAAGCAGTTACTCCCAAGCCAATAGTTTCCTTTCTTCTATCTGTGGATCTTATAGACAGGTTAACACACCAAACACAAACACAAACAAATCTAACATCTTTAAAAAAGTATTTTTAGTTATTTTTGACCATGTTCTTATTGATGTTACCAGGGTCTCTGTAAGGTTTCTGTTCCTTTAATCCAGACTATTCTGTGATGACAGTGGGTTAAAATGACAATCCATGTGTGTGCCCATGTGCAAGGACAGCCAGAGGACAAGTAAACGCATTCTTCCAATAGAGACCCTACTGTGCTAATGATAATTGATTTGATTTTATTTATACTTAAAGATCTTGATCCATGAAACCACCCAACTTCTAAAAGCAGAGGCTCAAAGTTAAGTATGTTTGATTTTGACTATTTTCCAGATCTAGGACTGAATTTCAAAATAAAGAGAGGCAGAGTGAGACAGCCATGTATCCACAGCACTCCTCTGTAGGCTGCCTGCATCTCCCGTCTTTATATAGGTCTTTATATAGCAAGACCTGCCTCTCTTGCTTTTGACTCTCAGGGAGAGGCTATGGATTTCCAGAAGTGAACATCTGAAATATATGTGATAAATTGCAAGGACACATGAAAAAAGTATCAGAACAATAATATTATCTCTCACATAACATAAGAACATTACGGCATTAACATAATCCTCTGCAGAACTTCTAATATCAGAATACCTTTCAAATTGCCACCACTAACAAAGAATCAGCCCAACAAACATGGATCTTCCTTAAAAAAATTTCCCCACAAAATATCACCTGCTCATTTGTAGATCAAATACTCCTCCCTAACTCAAGCCAATAAATCTGTTATGCCTTATCAGAAAAGACCTGTGCTCATTGTATTAATTTGGGTATGATGTATGCACAAGCACACCCTGCATGCATGATAGCAATGTTGAAATAAATTCCAGGGTTTGTGGCTGTGTAGTTATATCTCCAGCCTTCTGCCCACAAATCTTCTTCTGGGATTACATCTATTATTGCAAAACTCATCTTTCACCCAAACACAGAATTTCTCAACCCAAAGTGGCATTTTCTTGGGGCCCTGGGGCTGGATAATGTTCAGTGCTTCTTTTGAGCACAAAATGTTTAAATGTGCATGTCAATATAAATTACAAATATACAGAGGCACAGACACATTTTCAAAGGACCCCAGCCCAACTTTCTATCCTTGGGGACAGCTCCCTCTGAGTGGTGAATATCAGCTAATATCAGAGTCCCTGCACCTCTTTGTTAGCTGGCCTGTGCTGAAGGGACAAGTCTGTAGCTATATTTCCACACTTGCTCCACCAAAACCAAAAGTACTTTTTACTGGGTGCCAGGGACTCAACCCCAGGTTTTAAATTCACCCCTCTACATAACATTGGTATGTTTTCTGGGGCTCTTCCAGTGCTGTGGAAAGATTTGCCAGTGAAATTAGAGAACTAATGAGCATATTTGTGAGTTTGTCTGGTACTAACAGCTCAAATCAAAGCCAGTCTGTTTAAACTTCTTTTGCCTTGTTGATGTGCCCGTGGTGGCAGAAAGCTTTTCTCATCAGTTTAAAGTTGTCAGATGACTGACAGCCAAGTCCTCAGCAAGTCTTTCAAGAAATAAAAAAACAGAAGTTTCTGGCTACAAGGACTGTCACCAGTGTACCAGTTGAAGTGAGAGAAGCACTGCACTTTTATGCCACTGCTTAAAAACATGGGAAAAGACTGCCTGTTTGTAATGTTAACAAAACACAAAGTCTGGACTTGAAAAAAGGCAGGAAAAAACCCTATTAAAGAAACACAAGAGAGATGGCTATATAAAAACCAAATAATCTAGGATGCATTTGAATGCTTATCTGGAAATTTCTGCAGTGTTCAGGGAGACAGCTAAACATTTACTACAGCAAGTGTTTCAGTGATGTTAATTTTATTTCATCTCCAGAGCATCACAGGCAAACACTGCCTTGGTGGTTTAACACTATGGTAAGAAAACATCACTATGTTGAAAAGTTGCCTTTGAAGCAATTCTTAGAATACCAGCAGAGATATTCAGGTGCCCAAACAGATGTTTTTGGTGCTATTTTAGATCCCCTAGGGTATCAAGCCTGGCCTTCAGCTGCTGCAGCTACCTAAGTCCACTCAACACATGGAGAAGTCTGGACTACCTGAGGAAATTTAAGACGGCCATAGACACAGGTCCTTCGGGTTCTGAATCCCAACCCCAGTGCTGTAATTGTTAACCCTTATGACAGAACTTCTTCAGAAGTGGAAAATCTCTGACTTTTGCATCCTTTACAGCACTGAGCAGTGTTTACAAATAAATACAAGCTTGCAGCAATGCAGGCTCAGGCCAGCTAGAAAACCTTGTTGGGGGACCTGTTGTCCTGCTTGAAGAGCAATCCAAGTAGTAGGGAGATAGCCTGGAAGGGAGTTGGAGTTCCAGGAGAATGCCTGGACCTGTTCTGCAGCTGCTTCCAAGCCCGTGCTTTGGAATTCAGCCAAGGGCACTGGCTGAAGGAGGAGGGAGGCATCATGGGGAGGACTAGCATGGACAGCACAGTGTCTCCTACTTCAGCAGATCTACAAATGTCCTCTGTTATGGACTCTGACCAAGAAAACACACTATACGCTTCTGTAAATGCCTCTCTGAGGGAACCACAACACTTCTTTGCTTCATTGCTATTCCTCGCCAAGGTTAGGTGCTGCATACATGTCCCTATCTGGCTTTTTGTGGTGCTGTGGACTTTGGCAAGAGGACATCCAGCATCCAGCTGATGCTGGGCTCTGCTGAGGTTGTAACACTGAGTAAGAGTCCTCCCAGCACAATTAGGGCTGGTGTGCAAGGCTGGCACTGGCATGTCCCTGCTGCACCAGTTTTGTGTGTGAAGAGAATACACTGTTTTCCAGTCTTACCACCTTTTAATCATGGCTGCCTCTGAGGGGGTTACCTTATAGGCTTTGTTCCCTCACATGAGGTGAGTAATCTCTCCTGGAAGTCAGTGGGAGCCATTCTACTGCCTTCAGAGCAGGGCTTACTGTCCTGCATGTGGAGAGCCAAGCTTATCCCCTAACAGCACCTAGACCAAGCAGATCATACTGACTGTACCACCATCATTTCAGAACTCTGGTGGCAGGATGTCCCATCCCATACAACAACTTTTGTGTTATTTACAAGCTATCTAAGAGACAACAGCTATGGAAAAAAAAAAAAGGCTGCTGACTGCTTGGAACAGTTCAAATTTTGAGAGCTTGGTTTAGGGGACTGTGTATCAGACTGTTACATACTTGTTCTTCACGTTCTCAGTCACTGTATTTCTGTGAATACAAAAAGTACAACGTGGCTTGGCTTCTCCTTCTCACTCTCTTATCACAGCAGCCACAAAAGTTCCCAGAGCATAGTTGGTTGCTGCTATTTTGGAAACGACACAGAGATCCAACTATAAAATTTTCATGCCCAATTATTATTTTGGCAGGCTGACAGTATTTGCCTGCAGATTGCCTGGCAATTCTCTATTGTTCATTACTAACTAAAATGTGAGTGGAATCTCTTGATAGAAATGCCTCTAACCCAAAGGCCTCAAATTTGGTTTTTACTCTGCCAAATTTTTGAATTATATTGTAAACAGCAGGAATGTTTGATTATCTAAAAAAGGTCACTGAAATTTTTTACAACAGGGAGTCTTAGACTTTCTGACTAAAATACTACCAGCTGCCTTAAAAAAAGTTTCCTCCTGATTTGTGCCTCATGTCTGGTATACTGCGATGCCATAAGAAAACCAATTATAAAATGAGATTGAGAGTTTGATTTCAATACACAAGAGAAGAGAAATTGTATGTTTATGGTATTATCATTCAGAGCTAAAACTGCTCAAACTGATTATCCACGCTGGCATTTCAGCTTTAAAATTATCTTCCAAAAGAAAATGAGAAGGCCATTTTGTTCTGTACTATGGGCTGGACGCACTATTAGTCAGCATGATGGCTTGGTCATGCATAGCTTTGAGGGCAGCTTTGAATGTTTGAAGAGTGGAAGTTTCACTGCCAGCTTGGGAATCTGTGCATACAGAAATAATAACCAGCCCTTTTTAAACTTTCTCTTTCCTCAGAGTGCATCACAGCCTGCAGCTCTCATACTGGCAGGCGCCTTGCAGTAACGCCACCGCAGAGCAAAGGAAGGGCAGAGAGCTGGCCACAGCGGTCAGCTGAGCTGTGAGGATTTCCAATACACTGGAAACTTGGAAGATGTTGGTTTGATAGCTAACAGACTAATAAAGCTGGTACTGGGGGCAGCAGCTAACTGTTCACTGTTTCTGATGAACCTGAATCTTGACATTTCATACAACGGCTTTTTGCAGGTTGGGTTTTTGCAGCTTAGGGTTTGAAGCTGCTGAGTTAAAACAAATTAAATGTCTGCAATCTGAAAACATAACCTGTACATAATATTTCTAATATTATGAGGTGTTATTCCTTTTTTAGGTCTAGACTGTTTAAAAACTCCCAACAAAAATTCAAGTAAACAGGTGTTCTCTTCTGAATAAAACAACAGAAAAAGCTACTAGAGAGACATAAACCCCTTTATCTTTAAAGTGTGGAAATATCTGTGTCTATGCTTTTCTCTATAGGTGTCATCAGTATCCCTTGATTTAGGCTAATGTAAAGCATTTTTTTCACAAGTGCATCTATCAAGCTGCTAGTTAATTTTCCAAAACCTCATATTTTAATAAAAGAGAAAAAAACCCCAAACCCAACCAAGTCTCTAGCTTCTCAGCTTACAAAAAAACCCCTCATAGATATATCAACCTAGTGTAACTGTAGGTGTATCTGTGAGTCTGCAGAGAGGCTGGAGGAGCAAGAGACAAGCTGTTCCCATTTTTAGCTGTGTAGGTGTTGGATGCCTGGTGACCATGACTGCAGTACCACCATTGCCAGTTGTCACAGAGAGAGTCACAGAACTGTGGCATGACTACATCTCACTGCTCTCACAAGAAAGGGACAGGAACAGACAGCATACTTGCATTTTTGAATGGTCCCTAACCTTTGTAGTAAAGGGCAGAGGGGAAGAGATCTCAAGTGCCTATCTCTATCACTTTTCAATTCCCAAACTGAAGGAAAGTATGTCTTCTGTCATGCCAGACTGAAACAGAGGGATGCACTTATGTGTGGGAAGAAGTTTTCCCAGGCATGGGCACAGCAATCTCTCTCACCAAGCAGCACAGAACAGCATGGACCAAGTCTGCAGTTATTCTGCTCTTTGGCATCTGTGAGAGCGATCACTGGAGGATCCAAGTCTTTCCTACCGATTTGTCTTCAGACACAAAGGCTACTACATAGAGAAAGAGAATATTCTGTTCCCCATAACCATAACAGACAACATGAAAAGCACTAGGCCTCACTTGCAGCAGGGGAGTTCTGGGAAAGCAATCTGACAGCTATGCTCAGGAATTACCTGGATCCTCCAGGACGGAGGGCATAGCCTGGGATGGAGAGATGGACTAGGTGAAGTCTCTTCCAGCCCTATTTTCTGTGATTCTCAGAAACCTTCTCTGCATTCCTCCATCACAGACTCATTAATCCCTGCAATGCACAGTATGATGTGGAACAGCATCTCATAAAATCATCTCTGATGACTTTAGCCACATTTGCAGAAGGGCAAATAGAGTCTTGTCCAATTATCTTAATATTGATGTTGTGAAAGTTTCCATAATACATAGTAAAGTCTACTTGGTTAAGGGCCAGATGCTCCTTTGTCCTTACTTGAAGAGGAGAGGAGCAGAACCCAGATTGAGCTGAGCACAGAGGAAAGAAGAGGGGAACAATACCTCTGCAATGTGGTTTTGCAAAACTGCCACAGAATTGCTGCATCTTGAGTCCTGGGGGGCAGGACTTGAGTAATGCAATATGGTGTATTCATCATAGGCAGTGTATAAAAAGCAAGATAAACAGCAAACACAGGACCCGTGGGAGGGGCAAACCAGTGGTCAGTTGCAGCAGCTGTAGTACTGGGGGGTTCTGGTCCCACTTCTGTTACTGGTGTCAAAAGAGAGGGCCTAGGGAATCACAGCAGCATGAAAACCACGTCTGCTGACAGAGAAAGGGCTTGCTGAATTCTATGCAATGAATTTTCATCCTTCCTGCTGGACTTGGACATAGGAGTTATTAATGTGCAACTCAAATGTGACTCTCATTTCGTCAGGGTTTGCTTGCACTACTCGTAGTTCTTAAAAAGTATGTTTCAAATCCACTAGATTTGGGTTTTCTCAAATCATGTGATGCTTTCTGTGAGTGTAGTGGGTGTCCTACTGCAGGATTTTCTGTAAGAGAAAGGAATTCAGAATGGTGGCAGTATAGATTTCATTGCTTATTTAACTGGACAAGCAAACATCTCCACTGCTGCTATGCTAACAACAACAAATCAGCTCATGCTTTTAAATTATCAGAAAGGAAACTTTAGGTGTTATTTACCTGCAAAGAGGTTCTACAAGGTCCTTGTCAAGAAAATCATGATCTTTCTTTACTGCAGCAATGTCAATGGGAAACTGGGAGTCTGTAAAAGGAGACACAATATTAAGATGACTGCTTGCTATTCAAATGAAAATACATTGTCTACATCTAAATTGCTTTGCATGTGCCTGCTCACTGAAATCTAATAATCTAGTATGACCAAGTTCACTCAGCTCTGGTGCCCTTTCAGCTGTGTCTGTGACACTTTCAGACACCTTATTTCTTTTTTTCCGTTAAAGTTAGAGCAGAACGTCCTGTGCATCAGAGTGAGAGCAAAATGATTTCATTTTGGCTTTAAAAATTGTTTACTCAATTACTCAATTGTTAGCTGCTCATTCTAGCACCTTGCACAAATGAATGAGATCAGGGAACTACCACCACATTTTCTTTATCTACATGAGCAACAAGGTTTTCCTTTCCCGTTACAGTGACTTAATGAGTTATTTGCTAGATTTTGCCCAAACTCCAGAAATGTTCTGTGCTTTTTGCTTTTAATACATGTCCAAATAACAATGATTTCAGAGGGTTACTCAAACAACAGACAGAAAAAAAAAGCTGAATTATAATCCCCAATATTAGTTAAAAAGCCACAACAGTGTGCTGGAAGCTGACATTTGTAATGAAAAGTGACATGGCTCTGTAACAGTGGGACAGGTTCCAGTGCTGTGGCTGCTCTCCAGACTGCTCTGACATGCTTAGGTACCACAGCAGGATGCTGGGATACAGGAACTTCAGCCAGCATTTTCAGACGCTAGTGCTTAACATTGACATAATAGATGCCTGTAAAAAACACTGTTTTCAGAGACGTAGACTGTCTAGAGCACATACTGACTGCATGGGAACTGCTGGAGCCCAGCACAGGTTGTTTTTTTGGAGACAACATCCCTTTGAGTTAAGCTGGCAGCAGCCTCTCCTTTCTCTGGGGGAGTCAGTATCTGAGATACTCTGACTACAAGGCAGACACAAAAGTGCCACAGGCTACCAAGAGACTCTGGTAGGTAAACACTTGTGTCAGTTTTGGTCTCACAGGCTTATTAGTGAGATTGCTGGATTGAACAGAGTCCACCTGCCTCCTGTGGTGCCACCTGAGCATCTCTGCATGGTGCTCCTGTCCCCAGGCACCTGAACCATGATGGACGTGAGCTGGCCGTGGAGGTGTCCTCAGCATCAAGCTCCCCGCCACCCTCAGCCCCACACGAGGGATGGATGGTGTCCCAGCCGGCTCCCTGCAGAGCTGGCTCTGACCCACGAGGCTTCTTGGCCCTCGTTCCATGTGTGGAGCCATGCTGCCTCCAGACTCAATCTGACCCTGGAAGGTGTCCAGAGGTGTTTGGCGGAGCTGTGCTTTGGCTAATAAGCCTGAGCGGGCCTGAGCTGGCTCCGTGTCTCTGCAGACGGAATATGCAGTTTGGGAAAAATGAGGATCAACTGCAGTTTCCCGCTCAGCATTGAGCTAAGGCGAGCAGGACAAACCCAGCTCCAGCCACTAATCTACTCCTGAATACAGCAGCAGTACAGCCACTGGCCCTGCCCTCAGGGACACTGCCTCCCTGGCAGGAACTCTACAGCTACATAGGGACATGACCATTTGCATTGTGTTAGAATCGAAATACAAGCTTTTCTTTGCATATGTGAAGTGCTGCTAAGATTAATCACTTTTGGTAACTCTGCAGAGTTTCAGTCTTATTTTCAGCAAGATTGAAATTTTCAATAACTTTTAGTATTTTCATCTTACTTTAGACACAGTTGAGAAAGTTTTTAAAAGATAGACTCATGTTTTTAGATATTTTGTAGTTGTTTTTGTTAACCTTTTTAACTTCCCATGGCTACGAGGGTGGGAGTCTTACTTTTCTTCATGCACTGGTATGATTCCAGCAGCTGAGGCTTTGTGAAGCATCCAGCCATGGCCATAACTCAGTCAAATGTAGAGTTGGCCAACTGCAAGCTCTCCTGGCAAGGGCCCAGTGCACTTTCAGAACTGCACAAAGAGGAGAAAGGCCTACTTACCTTCATAGAACTGAGCATATTGGGGAAATCCAGCTGCACGTAACCAGTCACACGCTTCCTTTGCTTCGATTTCTGAGCAAAAACAGAAAAAATGTTCACACTTTGTTACTTTGAAGTTCTTCTAATTACAAGGAAATTACAAAGAAACTTGGCAGTATCTATTTGGTGCTTAAAATACTATCATCACTCTTAAGCATTTCTTTACAGCATCAGACAAGAGTCCCTCTAAGAAATCTGCCTGTCTCCACAGGGCCCTGGGGTGCATGTAGCTACTTGGTGATTGGGATGAAGTGTTAACCATCACCTCACAGCAGAAGTCACTTGGCCAGGTTTGTGGTTCTGTAGTCTACCCTCCCACAAAGGTGAGTTGGTGAGAGGTGAAGATGGAGCAGGGTGAAAATGGGGTGACAGGGAGCAGGCACTGTGTTTTCTCCTGTTCTGACATTTCTTGCAGAGGAAACTGCCACGTGAAATCCACTGAAAGCTTTACCAGGAAAACCCCAGTGCAGGTGTCATGATACTGAAGGGACAATCGCAGGCATGCTGACAGTAGGGCACCTCTATTTTTACCAGGCTCCATGGGTTCATTTTATGGAAAGCAGTGTGCTGGGTCCAGCTCTGCCCAGCACCTGCACTGCCTGTATGTGCAGCTGCTTCCGGACCACTGGAGGAACAACTGAAAATAGAGGCTCATACACACAAATGTGGGTTTCAAGGGAAACCTGGGAAACATCTCCTTGCTGTCCAAACCTAGACCAGGATCTACCACTTGAACAGGTTCAGTTTACAGGATCAAAGTCAGAGCACATATCCATACTTCTTACATTTGCAAAATACAGAGAAACAGAGCGTGCAGGTGTTGGAGAAAGTAGACATTTTATGTTGCTTATTAATCAACCCGAAGGAACCAGTCAAGATTTTTGGCACATCTGTGGTTGTAAAATCTAGACAGCCATAATACAAACCTCTAAATATAAAGCAAGCAATGGAACTGGAAAAAGATGATGAGGCTCAGTTGCTCTTCTGCATATTTAGCCTTGCATGTGAAAAAAAATCCAGTTGTAAATCAGTTTTCTACTAAAATGCATTTTCATAGGTAGCAGATGCTGGTGTGAACTTTTGCCCATGTAATTCTGCTCAGATCACTCATCATACCCTTAATGACTTTACCCACTGAAGCTCACTCTAAAATCTGCTTTGAATATACTCTGCAGTATGTGACCCACACACCGTTCTGATCCCCTAAATAATGAATCACACCAGCAAGTTTTGTAGCAGAAATCAAAATTCAGAATACAAGGTCTATGCATCAAAAGCTCGGTTTCCCAAAGACGATTAGACCGCCAGGAACACCTCCACAATGGTCGCAATCATTAGCAGTGCTGAAAAGGATTTACCACTAGGTCTTCATCTGCTTTGACATTAGTTCATGTCAAGGCCAAAAAATGGAGTATGAAAGTACATTCAGTTCTTGACACTGCACAAAAGAATAAGCAGCTTACATAAAACGTGGCTCTCACTACTGCACATCTGTGTGCTGAAAGCACATCTCTATTATGTTCCAGTTAGACTGAGTATTTCTATTAAATGCTTGGAAAAAAGACAAGCCTTTATACTTTTTTTTTCTCTTGCTTAATTCAATCTCATGAAACACAGATGAATCAATCCCATTTCAAAATGTATTTTACAACTCAGAACAGCTGTACGTACATTCTAGCTTCATCTGGCCTGGAAACACAACTGACAGAGGCTGTGGGTGATGGAGAATGCTACCACTTAATGCTCTTACACGCTTCTCATATTTCAATGTTTTTTTGCAGTTGGCTGCTCAGAGGAGCTTGCTGAGAAATGTTGCTGCAGCCCAAAGGAGATCTAAAAAATCTCAGGTTGCAATGTGGGAATAATTGTGGGGAATAATCAAGAAAGTAGATCTCAACTCTTCTCTGGGGTTTTGTTTTCAGGTTTATTTGTGATGCTTTTGGTTTGTTTGTTTGTTTGTTTTCTTTTTGTATGAGGCTGTTTGCAACACACTGTATTCAGCAAATGATTAACTTCTGCCTTCAAAACTTTGACTCTATCTCCTCCATGAAGGCATCTGTGGGGAGTATTCTTATTTTCTGAATGACAACTTCAGATTCAGCCTTGAGTAAGATTTTCTAAGCTTCCAGGATACTGGTCTCACATACCAGTGCCCAGTTCCCTCCCATCTGTCTTTATTCAGAGGACAGCAGGAGGAGAGTAGTGCAACAGGCTGCTGGCACAGCCAAAAATATTACTTTGCTCATACAAGTGTATTTCCACTGGCCAAGGGCACTTGTTCCAGCCATTCCCCTCTTGATCATTCCCACTGTTAAGGTGAAAAGGCACAACCAAGAATTCACTCCTCAGCAGACATCAAAAGTGATTCTACTGTCTCACCCTGGGCATGTAATCCAAGTTATAGTTCAGAATGCAATACAGATGCTTTTATTACTGAATGCTGCAATGTTTGAAAAAGAATTTGTGATGCTAAGGCTTTCTGTGCCTATAGCCTAGTATTTGCTTTTCCTTACTTGCTAGTTAAACATTAGTGAAGGCTTCTTTGCAAAGAGATGTGTACAGCACCAAAAAGACATCAATGAAGCTGGCAATGAAAGGCAGATGGCCCAAGGCTGGCAGGAGCCACAGCTCCTTCCAGAAGCACACAAGCTGACCCACAAGCAGCATTTCCATTGGCAGGACCAACAGGCTGCTTGCTCCCGTACACCTCATGGTGAGTTTGTCCTTATGCATTACTGCCCTGCTCTGCTGACAGAAAAAAAAAGAGGGATATGATACCTACTGCCTTCCACTTTCTTGAGCAGCAGTTAACAACAACCATTAATTATTAAGGTTAGATAATAATTCAGCCACAAATACTGACAACCATCAGTATGTCTCATGTGACTTGACTTTTAAGTAGTTTCTTTCAGTTTTTAGTTGAAGCTTCAAAGAAAATAAATTTATCTTTCCCATTTCATTTTTCTACTAGTGGTGAGTTACAATTTAGAGTGAAATGAGGAGAGAGGTTCACTCAGTAAATATGACAGATGTTCAGAGCACACCTGGGACTTGGCTTGGGGTCCATCTCTAGTATTAAACATGTTTCAGCTTGTCTCCCACAAACCATGTGGGTGCTCTGGCTATCCTGGGGCTGAAATGGAGACAGATGCTTGCCATCTTTCCTGCTCTTCCAACACTTCCTCTGATTCTTCCCAAACTGCTTTGATTGTGCCCAACACCAGATGAACAGTCGCAGCCAGCTGCCACCAAAGGGGACATCCTTGCCCTGCCTACTCAATGCCAGCTGGCTGCTTCTCCTGCTCCCCTTCATGCCACAGCAGCTTCTGGCTAACCCTTCAGAGACCCAGCTCAACCCCCTAAGCTGACCCCCCAAAATGGGGAATGGTTTGCTGTTAGATTAGCAAACTGACTCAAATCCTCTAAGGGTCCTGTTTAGTCTACATTAGCTGCACTTTAACAAGCCCAAGAAAGCCAAACCACTGGAACAGTCCTTCCTCACATGAAAGAACACAGAAGTACTGTCTAAAAAGTTGTTTGAAGAAAAGTGCTCTGTCAAGAGAAACTCATGTAAGTAAATTAATTTTCTAGCTTGGAATCTTATCACCATCCACAAATATCAATGCTAAGACCTAGTTATTATAGTCCTTTCCCTTTTCCTGTCTAGATACTGGTATTTCATCTTCTTTCTGCTTTTCTGCCATTGTCCCTCTGTCTCTTCTATCTTCCATTTTGGTGTTTCTCCCCTTTTTTTTTCTAGACTATATTTTTATTTAAAATTCAGATGTCCTTTTGCACAATGCAGAGAAAGCTATAGCAACTAGAATAAATAAAGTACATAATTACCGCATCTATTGTGTTTATGCCAGCTTTATGTGATAACCTTTATTATTCATCTGTCTGTAACAAATCACTGTTTATGTTCACTTTCGTATTCCCTCTGTATTGCTCACCAATTAAATCTAATTTACTAGACTCAGATAAAATATCTGGGAGTGTTAGAGAAAATGATTAACCAATTAATCGGAAAGGAGTGCATTTTACTGCGCAGCCACATCAGTGAGCTCCAGGGCCCATCCCAAGTCAGCCTGTAAAGTAGAAGAGGTCTCACCCTTGCAAGTGTTTGGGAGTAGAGTAACAGCTTGGTGACAGCTCACAGGGTTTGCAGGTGGCTAGCCCAGTGTTACTAACCTAAAGTTGCATCAGCTTTTGGTCCTTGTCTTACTCTTTCCTTCAAGAGGAGGAAAACTGTTGGGATGACAGTTTGTGCCGTGTCTTCCAGGAAAACATCTACCTGGCATTCTAGGGTCAGCTGGGAGGTTCAGCTCAACCCAGGGTTGAATAACACCTTTTACTCGCAGGAATTGCTGCAGACCTCTGTGAAAGGTAAACCAGAGAACACTTCAGTGGAGAAAGCACTGATCGTGTCTTAGACCTGAGGCATGCCCAAGGCAGCTGTAGAGAGTGTGTGGGAGAGCTTCAGCCTTGTCTCACAAGTCCTGGTGCATCCCTTGTGTCCCATAAACCTGTCAAGTCACCAAGAACCAATGTTACTACCCCGATGTCTTCCCAGAAGAGAGCTCATGAGGGAAGATGGGATCTTTAGGAAAGTTCGGGCTGAAGCTGTATGAGAACAGCTCTAGCACATTTCAGCTTCTTCTTGCAGCCGAGTCTGAGATACTTAATGGCTGCCATTACTTTCCTGCCCCTATATATATCTCACAGTCTTTAGGAAACTCATCTATGTATTCCTATTCTAATTTTATAGATGGGGATTTAAAGCACTTCAGAAGTACCTAAGCAGATTAGAGGTAAGGTTGGTGGGACTTAGGTGCCTGACTCTTATCTGGCCGTAAGAATATGGCTATGTCACTCCTAAGTTACCATTACCCTTAGAAATCTGGTCTGGACAATCCAAACTCCAAATTTCTGATACGTAAATGCATCACTCCACCATCCCTCAGCTACGATGTAACACTAAAGGTTTCCAACGAGTGGCATTTGCAAAGCTTCTTCAGAGCTAAGAAATTAGATTACAGTAAGGAGCAAAGGTGCTAAACTGGAAAGAACAGGAATGTATTTGTAAACATGAAAAAAGATGACTTTTCAAGTCACAGGGGAAATTCAAAACAAAACAAGAGCTCATATCTGAGCAACCTGGTCCAGTGAAAGGTGTCCCTGGCCACAGCCAGGGGTTGTAACTTGATGACCTTTAAGGTCCCTTCCAAGTCAAGCCATTCTATGATTTTATGATTCTGTGTTCTACAGCTTGCAAGGACCAGGTTAATACCTTAACTACTGTATTATCATCTTGCTTCACTACTGCCAGCAGTTGGTGTAGAGCACGGAAAAAGACAAAACCTGTCATATTCCCTAAGGAAAAAGCCCTATGCAATTTACTGAATACAGATACAGTTTTCAGTAACTTTTCATGTTGCATTGTACCTACCAGAATTCCTTAAAAGGGGAAATTCTAAAGCTTTATCTGTAGGATGGCATACATTTCTGTGTGGAGGATATTGGTGTTTCTTAAGTGATTCAGTCGTTTAGCATAATTTCCTGAGAACTCCATTACAGGAAATGTTTTTAGAGATCTAATGGTTTACCCCATTCCCTTCCACTCTGTAGGACTTTTCCAGAATAATTCCAGTAATAACACAACAGCAGTTGTACCATGCAGCTGTAAAACTACCATTTATAGTACAAATATATAATAAATAAAATAAACCATAAGCATACAATGAATTTATATGATTTTTACTGCACTATGGTGCATAGTCTACAATAAATCCTCATAATAAGATTTTCAAAAGTGGAATTTCATTGGAATTATTTTATATGATGCCATATAATTGCTATTAGAGACAAGGTTATGTTTTGCAAGGAAGGGACAAATAAAACTGTCAAAGTGTGATTTTAATAGTCCTTAACCTTTCGTGGAATATTGTGGTAGGAGTAATAATACAATAAAATATGGACCTTTTAAACTGCTGTGGCTGCATATAATTCAAATGTCAATAGAAAAAGATCTTTCAAACTCATGAGTAGTTTCTTTATGTGTAATTCTTTACACTTGGTGAATAATAGTCAGATGATGTCCATTCATGCTCTGACTTCTTAGAGAGGTTGAAAGTGAGAGGTCTGATTATTTATGGACATGAAAAAAAAAATTCTCATATGCTGAGAGATTAAAAGATTGGAACTGTTTACCTTGGAGAGGAGATGAATAAGGAAGGGTTATGCTAAAAGGGTATAAAGTCAGGGGTAACACAAAAATAGGAAATTGGGAACTACTATTCACTCTACACACAGCACAAAGGCAGGGAGATTTATAAAAAGGCAGGAATAAAAAAAGAGGAAGGCAATCTGAACTGTCAGAGGAGTTTTTAAAATACAATCTATAAAATTAATTGCCAAAGGACACTGGGATCAGGAGATGGGTTGGAGCTGGAACCATATCACCATATCTGACTACTCACTGCTACCACTGCAGATTTGGAAAAGAATTCTTCAGAATGGAGTAAGTGAAACCAAAGACAGTGTTACTAAAATACTTTTTCCCAGTCAGATGATCCCTTACACAGCTTTTTCTTCTGAGATACTGACATTTATCTTACTCAGACATAGTCTAGGACTGTATAAAATGTTTCTTTCAATGACTACAACAATTGTTTTGCTCCCTACTACAACCAAATTCTGCACAGCCCAGCTGGGAGGCTCCTTGTCAGCCTTTTATCTTGAGCAAGGGTGCATTTCCCAAGAAAAAAAGTGTGATATTCTGCAAGGAGTTAGGAAGCTAAGTCCCCCTTGGATGAAAGGATTATGCTGCATTCCTTTCCCAATTTAATGGGATACTGGTAAAACTGGTAGATCTGAGATTTATAGCAAGTTCATCAGGCACAAAACTTTACAGGTCTGGGAACAGCATCTGTATTAGTATTTTTTACATCCAGATATCATCAGAGCTAGGTGTACAACACAATGAGTTTCCTTGTGCGAATAACAAAAAGGTGGCTATGCAAAAAGTGACAAGGAAACCAGTCTGCAGTGCAGGAGAGACCTTTGCACAATGTGCTACACTCCACATGCTCTTTAAGCTGAGAGGGGACTTGCAGAGACCATTGAAGCAGCCAGCATGCCAAGCCAGCAGGGATGCAGGGACACAAAAAAGACCTTATGAGTAAGAAATATCCTGAGGGACTCCCACTGCAGAGGAATTAGCCACCCTACCATGCAGTCATCACTGTTCCTAAAAGTCTAGCATAGAATCGACTCCCTGAGGAATTCTCCCATTATGCAGACTTCCAAGGAACTCTCTCTGGTACAGTGTGTATAGCACAATCAGGTGTCTAAACATGCAATGAGATTTGGACATCAAGTTGTCTTAACATTTGAAAGTTTCAGACATAACATTAATAACACTGCAAAGATGTTTAACAGAATTAACTGATGCTGAAAATCCCATCCAGGTTATATATTATGTGATAAAAACAAGAGATTCCTTTGAGTGTACTTTTGAGTTTTGTTGTAGCTTCTTACCATCATCATCATCATCATCATCATCATCATCATTCCTATTTACTGCTGGTTTCCCTTCCTCCTTTCCTTTCCATGTCTTCCAGTCTGAAGTCACTTAAAACTAACTCCCTGTCATTCATTGCTCTGACATTTTTGCTACCCCCTGTCCCACATGCCCACTCAGTTTATACAACCTTACTCCCTGCCAGTTTGTTTCCCATTTTTTGCCATCTTTCTTTCAAATTTCTGAAACAGGATTTTAAATCCCTCCTAACCCAAAAAACCTCTCTGTATCTTCAAGTATCACTTCAAAACTATTTTTCTTCTTAGCTTACAATTGATTTGTACAATGCAGCACTCTCTGATGACACTAATAAAACAATAGCTTGCAACCCACATTTCATCTTGAGGCACTTTAAATGGTTATAAAAACTGAAGAGAAAGTTATATATAAGGATCACTTCATCCCTGGGTGAAACGCAGCTGCATTAGGATGAAATGCGGCAGCTGCACAAGAGAATGCTGCAGCAGTTTATGACAAGAAACAAGGAGAATACTTTATCCAGCTGAGAATTCTTTATCCGGGATGTATGACACAGATAAAATTTGTAATATACACATATCTCTATCTATCTATCTATCTATCTATCTAGCTATCTATCTACCTATTTTTATGTGGGGAGCTGACAAGGACATCGGGCTCTTCTCCTTTTAGTCTCGGGAAAAATATTCTGGTATTGCTAATGGACAAAAGTGATTAAGAGCTTGGTTCCCTTCACAACATCCTCCTTCCCCATTAGGATTTATATTCCTTTTCTTGCTTTCTGACAGCCCCCATGAATGCTGGCTTAGTATAGACTTGGAGGACAGAGCACTACCCATCAATTCTTCAGTACCACAATGCCCTACCCACCTATTTGGCCTGTCACTCAAAAGCTGAGAACTGCTGACTTGAGAATTAAGAGAGCTTTGATACATGAACACTGTATGCCCACTGAAAAATGTGTTTGGATAAAGGTCTGGAAAATGGGAGTCTTTAAGGACTGTAATAGAAAGTATATGGTATTTTTAATGTGGAAGGAACATTATCAAATAGGTAGATGTAACAATCCCATCCCTTGGGATCTATTTCAAAACTTCTGGTGACTCATGGAGACACTATGGGACAAATTTTGAAAACACTCTTCTTTTACAGGTTTCTGCCTTTGGTTTCCCAACCTAAGAGATCTAGGCAGCATCTAAACTTCTACATATTATGGACCAAAACGTGGCCTGAAGATGGAAATAGCTGCTGAACTCAGATTGAAAAGGAAAATTCTGAGTCCAGCTGGTATTTAGAAAACTTCCAAGTGTATGCTCACTTGCCACCCAGATGTGTTATAAAGTGATTTTTGCAATGGACCATTCATGGTTCAATACCTATAGATATTGAAACCTTGTACCTATTCATGTTATATATTCCTGTTATACATTTCTGTTGTGTATCTTCTACCGAATCACTATTTTTGAAGAGTGAAAGAGCCCAAAGACTACAAAGCAGCTTTGCAGAAAACAGCCTTGGGTGCTGGTGGACGCCAACATGAACGCGAAGCAGCAATGTGCTCTTCTGCCAAGAAAGGCAGACAGAAAGCTGGGCTGCACTAGGAGGGGTGACAGCAGGCAGAGGGAGGTGATTCTGCCCCTCTTCTGAGCACTGGAGAGGTCACATCTGGTGTGCTGGGTCTAGTTATGGGTTCCCTAGTAAAAGGAAAATACAGATTTACTGGAGTGAGTCCAGCACAGGGCTATGAAGATGATTAAGGGTCTGGAGCATCTGATGATAAGGAAAGGCTGAGAGAGCTGCAGCTGTTCATCCTGAGGAAGAGCAGCTTCAGTGGAATCTCATCTGTGAGTATAAATTTCTTAAGGGAGGGTGCAAAGAGGGCAGAGCCAGGATGTTCTCAGTGGTGCCCAGTGACAGACAATGGGAACACACTGACACACAGAAGGCTCTATCTGTACATCATGAAACACTTTTTGCCTGTAAGGGTGACCAAGCACTGGTACATGTTCCTCAGGGAGGTGGTGGAGGCTTCATCCTTGGAGATAGTCAAAAGCCACCTGGACAAAGTCCTAGACAGCTGGCTGTAGGTGGCCTTGCTTGAGCATTGGGGTTGGACAAGACGACCTCCAAATGTGCCCTCCTACTTCAACCCTTCAGTGATTCTCAGACTATTAGAAGAAGTGTATAAAAGCAACTCTGAAGTGACTCAAGAGTAAGGAGAAAAATATCTCCATCAGCAATACAATATTTTTCTTAGTGGAGAATTTCAAATGAAGACTTGCTGTAAGACTCTCTACACCTCCTTTCGTCTTGAGGAAAACTAGCACTATTGATTTTTGGACCCAGAAAGTCATAGGAAAGGCAAGAATAACACCAGGGAGAGGAACAGCTAATAGCAAGTATATATGTATCAATTCCAACTGTGCCACTACTGGAAGCTTGCCATAACTTTATACTTGGAATTGTGTTATTATCTTTGTAGCTGGACCAACTCTTTTATTAGATTGCTAATACTTTAATCACTAGAGCAGTAAATTCTTCAATCTGTACACAAGGTATGTTTCTTCACTGCACATAAATTGCCCAAGGTGTTTTGTCTGGTACTCTGCCCTTGAGATCTGGTTTGAATCTGGATGCAGCAGATGGATCCTACTACACGCAGCTACCCTCTGTCCTTGAAAGGTTTTGAGAAATGTCATCTCTTGCAAGGCTAGGGGAGATTTCCAGACAGCCTGAACTCATGCTGCATACAATATGTACAAGGTCTCTGGAGTGCCCTGACATTCAGAGGGCTCCCCAGAGGATGTAGTACTGTCTGAGCATTAATTTCAACTCTCAGAGGTATTCGTAACTCCAATTAAGCAGAGATTTAATGTCTCTGGAAGTCAGGGTTTTCAAGCTCAGTGTCCTAAACTGGAGGTCAAGTCTCAGACTTCAATGCCTTGCTTAGATTTTCCACAATACCCAATGTGGTTTGCATGTGTGCAGTACTGGAGTTAATTGGTCAGGCAGTAATTGGAGCTCGTCAGATGAAAGGCACTGTGGAATGCAGGAGAATGCTTCATGGTATAATTCGAGTGAAAATGTAAACAATACCCCAAAAGATAGATGTTGTCATCGTAAACTTTCTCTCTGAATTATGCAGATAAGTAGAACAAAACATAATTCCTTATCAACTTATTAATTATTCTTTGATTATGCACTTCATGTTCTGTAGATGTTCAAATTACATATAGGCAATCAGATATACATCAGAGAAACTCTACCCATCTGAGGTGGTCTTCATGCTGTGAATTTATATTAACACCAAACATTAATATGAAAGTAACTCCCGTTGGAGATAATACTTTGATGTATTAATAAAAAAGACCTCTCAGTTCTTGTTTATCATAAATTAAGATTAAAACACTTTCTTTTGGAATTGTGTGTTAGATGAGTAATTTGTAGTGCAAGGAACACTGATAAAATACAGCACATACAGCAGAGTTTAAATATTAAAAATTGAGGTCCAAATCGACGCCTTGTGCACAGTGAATGCAATGCAAAGTGCTGAGCTCTCACCTGGTGCTACCAGTATTGTCTGCTGTTATCAGCTAATTAACACTACAAGCAGATCTGTCTTTAAGTCCCACTGTTCCCTTATTAGCTCTTTTCATGAAAGAGCCTATTGAGAAAGATGTCCTGTGTATTTCTTCTGAACAAACTGAACCCTGGACAGCAGACTGTAACTTATTCACACAGTTTTTAAGCAGCTGTCATCTACATACAACCCAGGAAAAGGAGGGCTGACATGTCCTGAAAGTACAGGCAAGAGCTGTACCTACAAACCCAGATGTCTTTTTCTGATTCACAACCTGTTATTATCACTGAAGTATATCAACATAATTAACATTTCATCATGCCTCGAGACTGTAGTGAAAAATCATTTATAAAATGAAGGTTAACTTTATTTGTGGATAACTATTGTTTTTTTATTATTTTTATTTCTGAGTGGCTCAAACATCCATATCTGTTTAATGCTTTTATCCAGCTACCATTTACTATAAGAATATTACTAATGAGAGCTACCAGGATGTCTTTTATGACGGCATAAAGAAATGAAAAATCAGTAAATTAATAGTCAGCATAGATTATTATTTTCTTTAATTGGACATTCTGAACTTGGTCTGTCTTCCTTTTTGGATTTGGATTGATCATATGTCAGTGCCAGCTGATGTGATAAGCTGGCTCTGCCATGAGCAGGGTTTGGGCCAGCTGACCTCCATTGTTTGATGGTTCCACTAATTTAAAAAATTATTTCAGTGATGAAAGAAATAACTCACGCTTACGGAAAGTTGTTACTGTGAACTAAATTTTACTCTTTTCTTTGACTATGCAGTACTGTAAGAACAGTGGAGTCACACCAGTGTGTGTTTCAGCGTGATCTAGTCCAGAGCCACTAATTACATGGCTGTGTGCTGATTTCTGTAGTCATGAGAAAAAACAAAGAGATTAAAGGAAACAATTACTCACCTACTAAAAAAAGACCATCTTTCCCCACTGTTTTCACAAAAGCACCCATTTTTACGAAAGTGCCTCCCAAACACTTCTCTCCAACATGTAAACAGTACTAAACGTGGGAAAGTCAAATTAAGGTTCTTTTTTACAGAGCAGTGGAGCTACTGTTCAGACAGCTGTTTGGTTTCCATCATCCATCACATGATGGGAATTTTATTTAATTTTACTGAATAGATACAGATAACTTTCAACATCCAAGGCCAGAATTTTGAGGGTATTTAAATTTCCAAACTGGTAGGGTGCCGATCTTCAAAGATGTTAAAAGTATTTAACTCTCATTTACCTCTGCAAGCACTTTGATTATGATTTACTTGATCCTGTCTTTTACTACCAGGTGGCTGCAGACATCTTCTGTGTACTCCAGCACATACATATCTAAATGTTTTTTGAAAACCCAAAGGGATGATACAGAGCCAACAGTTTTACCAATGAACTGAAACGTGCCGGATACATGAATTAACAAACTTCCATGAGTTTTGTTCACACAAGTAATTAGATCTTTTTGTTCATTCCCCTTTACAATGAAAGCTGCACTCCATATGGCCCCAGTGCAACACACAGAAAACAGTCTAAAGCAATTCTTACATGATAGCTGTACATAAACATTTATTCATTCATACTGGAGGAAGGAAGGAACAGACAGCTTGGCTATGTTGGTATAGTTATTATTTTTAGCCTTTTGGCTGAAGCCTCTAGTTTCCTTTCCATACATTTTTAAATAGAAGGCTGTAGGGGTTTTATGTGCTCCTTCAAGTAGAGAACAGGCTTTTAATGTAGCAAAAATACTGGTTTTCCATTCTGCAGCTCACCTAGGTCTGTTTCCATCTATTAAAGCCATTGTACAAAATAACTGTTTCCCATAACACAAAATTCTGCCATGGCAGAAGTAGCACTGGGTATCCATAGTACTGACACTTCTCATTTCCTTACCCTTGTTACACAGCACAGCAAATGGAAGGCAGATTCATAGGAACCCTGTAATTACTTGACAATAATCATTGCCAGCAATAAAGCAGAGTTAGCGAAGAACTAATTAGCACACCACCCAGGACTAACAACACTCTACACTTTTTTCCTGTTATTTTTAGCTACAAGCAGGAAAGACAGAAATTGCTCTTTTATCAAATAGCATGAAAGATCCTAGGTAAGTTAGATGTTCCCAGTTATCACTCCATAAAGCAGACTCTGGCCTTCAGCTGTGACACATATTACTCTGAAAGAAGACAGCAGAAAGGCTGGAGACCTACCAGTGCTTGTTCCCCGCTGGTGCCAGAGAGTGGATCTGTGGGACACACACTGGGAGACACCAAAGCTGCAGAAGAAGCACAAACCTCCTATTTTCATGTCAATATCTCTCGCTGGATAACAGGAGGGAATACAGAAGGGTTGGCTCTGCAAATGTTGGTCAAATACAGATCCTGTCACTTTTTAACTTGCTGGATGAATTTCAACTATTTCCTAATCTTCCCATAGTTGATGGGAAGTCAGTAGGACAGTTTCAGTTGCCATCTCATGGATGGAGTCCCTTTGCTCTGACTGCTGGAGAGCACATTCCCACTTGTCTGAATCATTACTTGCCTGACTGTGGGCAAAGATGGTTTGGTCTCTAGACAGTGCTAGCAGCTAGATATTTGGAAAGTAAATGACTAATCCCTTGCTCAGCTAGACTTCTGGTTGGAAATGAGACACATCACTTAACACTTACACTTCAGCTTAAAAATGGAAAAATTACTCTTCCCACCTAAGGAAGCAAAAGTCTTCAAGACTCCATATGCTGAAGAGTGTACTATGCTCAAAATATGCTTCAAGTCCAGGAGGACCACATAGTTAGCTTGCATGGGGTGGTCTTCTTTTACAATTTCAACAAACAGGTGGCCTCTCAAACAGAGATTTTTTTCAGTGCTACTAAAGGTTTAGTCCAGCTGTTGGCTGATCTCTAAATTTGCTTATTTCACAGAAGCATCTGCCCACAGACAGACATAAAACACTTGCCTTTCCAGAACATATTACCCGTTTAGAGTCAGAAGTTGTCTTAAGCCATGACCTGATTCTGGATCAATTAGAGAGCACTTGCCAGGAGAATCAATGACTATAACTCCAAGCCATAGTTTAAGGTCAGTTTAGTCCAAGAGAGAGGCCAGTGAAGTAAAAATAAACAAATAAAGATAATGGGTTTTTATAAAAACTGAGAAGAGTGTTGAAATGCATACTTGAAATATTTCCTCTGAACTCTGCAGCGTGGCTGGTGCAGCACAGGTTTAACACTTGGTGCCTGTTCAACGTGTGCTACGTGGATGCTCCAAGCCTGCACACAACACACTTGCCAAGCAGAATGGCAGAGGTAACACGACTATTTCTGAAAAATGAAGTGTTTATGGCTTGCTCAGTTTCAGAGTATGTTTCATAATCTTCAACACTCACAATGTGTCACTCATGGGCTTGCTGAACAGAAGCTGCTTTGTGCTCATCACTGAAGAAGCATGTGCTGTGCGAGTGCCATACTGTATTTTGGCAGTAGCTGTTAGAAGTAAATTTACAGAGGATTAAGGAGATGGAAGGCAGCATGCCTCACACTGTAATTCTGCAAAGCATTAAAATACTCTGTTTAAAGAAGAGATGAGAGATGGCTGCTGTTCAAATCTCAGAGCCTGAGGTTCAGTTTGTTTTGACCAAATTTCCATTTGGTCCTTGAGAATTCTCGGGACAACAACAGCTGCCCTTGCCCAGAAGGAGTGTGTGAGGGCACCTCCCTCCTTTGGATGTCACCTCCAGTGCAAGGTTGGAGCCATTCCCAAGGGCACAGAGCCACTCAGATCTGCTCCAGCAGGAAGCTCCTGCCAGCTGCTGTGCTGCCTCTGGGATCAGCTGGGGGCCCTTCCCCATCTCCAGATGTGCTCCATGAAGAGCAGGATTCAGGGGCTGCTCTGGCTTTATGTCCTCTCAAGGCCAGGAAAATGAAAGTATGTGCTGAGGACATGAGACATTTTTGGCTGTCCAGAGCTACAGTAATGAACATAGAGATATGCAGATAAACACACAGATTGAAAACTGGTTGTGTATGCTTTGAAGGAAACTTTATTTTTCAAGTATATTCTTTTTCTAGACTTGACCATGCACTTTTATGAATCTGACATTTTTTGATGGTTTATTTCACTTTCAGATTTTGGCAGGGTCTAGCCTCAGATATGCCAGAAGTATGATAAGTTATTCTCCAGACAGAAACAGAAGCAGAATGCAGGCAGTTACGTACAAAAGATGGTCTCTTGTACAGATTTCACCATAAAAAATACCTGGCTCTATTTTCAAAAGGAGAAGACCAAATCTGACAAGGAAATCTCAGCAAAATGGCAGTCAGAAATTTCAAATGACCACCTAGAGACAACACGTTGCTCTGAAACCACTGATTAAAACTGAAGACACAATAAAAGTATTTTAATTTAGGAGATGGGCTATATTTTGAAGGGAGTGTTGGAATTTTAAAGTTTCTCATGGTGTTTTGCTGATGTTTTGCAGTGTTTTTTTTACACTGTAATGGTAGGTAGAACCCGGGACCCAGTGATATTCTGTGGCCACTGCATTATGCTCTGAAAGCTTGCTCACTACTAAGGAATCACATCGGTGTACTGAAAATTACAGTGCCGTATTTTCTGGTGCTGCTTCATTTTTAAGGACAAACAATAACTCAAACAAATCAGCCTGGATGCCACAGCTTTACCTGCACTGGAGGATGTGCAGGGAAGGCAACACTGCCAAAAGGAGAAAATTGTAATTGTGATGCTCCATTGGCTGACTCTTATTTTGGGAACAGAACTGGAGCTTTCATTAATCTTTCCATAACTCCAAGCCAAAGCCAATTTGAGGTTGCTAAAAGTAGCCTCAAAAAAGACTACAAAGCTACTATTTTTTAAATGTATTTCAAAGGATTTCCTTCATTCATTGTTTACCAATCTGGCTTTTCCTCATTGGAGGTAGAAAAACATAATGAATGCTTATCACCTGCAAGCTTGAATCCCAGTGGAAAGAACTCTTTCAGGAAAATGTTACTGTGGTGAGGACTTTCAGGGAGTGTTGGAGTTTTAAAGTTTCTCATGATGTTTTGCATTTTTCCTCTAAATGAACAGGAAAAAACTCATCTGGCTCTAATTTGAATTCTCAATAGACTTTAGAAAGGAAATTCCAACCAGCACTGTATTCCTACACCTAAAATCTACATGGGAATGATGCAGCATGCTTGTTCCAAACCAAGAGCAGCCAGAAGAAGCGGAGCTAAAGCTGGGTCAGCAGCTTGTTCCACACAAGAGTAAAGGTCTCAGCAGAGGGGCTGGTTTTATGAAACAGACTTCAATAGGACATATCAGAACTCAGAATTAAGTATATGTTTAAGTATCTAGTGGACCTGCCTTCAGAGCAGCCATTTTGTCATGCATGCAGAATATTTATTTGCATACATGGGGATTTTTGTGTATAAAGAATGGGAGTCACCTCACCTATCTGCAACTGCATTGGAACTATTAATCCCAGGCACTACTGAAGTCTAATGAGAGAAAGAGGTACTTCAATTAAAGTATTAACCTTAAAGTTAATGTCTGAAAGAGCTAAAATGGCTAGTGCACAGAAAGAGCTCATTCTTCTCTATGGACTATACAGAGAATTTGCGAGGAACAGGCTTATAAAGCTAGAGACATTTACAGTGAGATTCTTCTTTGAGCCATAGCCTGTTAATGTACTGTGTGACTTAAGGTTCCTAATTCCACATATTTGCACCTGATATTCACCATTTGCAGTGATGGCACAGTGATCTGTATCCATGTTTGCAATGGGATTTGAGATTTGTGTAGGAACATTCCTGTGTAGGTGCTCAGTGTTTACCACAAACAGCATGTATTTCCCACACAAAGTGTATCACTGAATTAGTTACCTGACCTCAAAATCCACTAATCTGAAACATAAACAACCATGTACTTATGTTGTTCACCCCCTAATCCCCACAATGCCTTATTTATCAATTCACCTGCTGGTTTCCACACGATATATGTGTATGTCACCAGAATTAAGCTACTATTATGAAGATTCCGCCCCTGCAATTGATACTATACATTCTTGGTATTCAGGTTTTCTTAAGTGTTTTGTAAGACGAAGCACATCAAGTTTATAAACAACTCTCAGCACTTCTAAGATTTAGATTTGCCAGCAAATTGCTTTTCTTTCCCTAAAAATGTGGTCTGCATCTGGACAAAGATGTTAGCTCAAAGCACGGGGCTGGTTCCAAGTTAAAGTCAGGTTGAGGTGAGGTCTTCCCAAACGGATAGGTGGGCATTTCCACTTTCCAGCTCCCAAAGAGCCCTGTTCCTAATTCTTCCTAGACATAATAAGTGAACTGATTGCTCAGTGCACAATGGAGACTAATGTGAGAATGTGATCCTGACAGAGCCTCACCAGAGGATTCTTGTAATTGATGTGAAGACAATATAACTGATTTGTAGACACATCACTCTGCACCATGCTTGCTGTATCAGCTTCCTACAACTCTTGTTGATTGCCTTCTTCCCCAAGCACATTTTTCTCTCTCAGTTCAGAAACTCTGGGAAGAAACTTGTAATAGCAATTTGTTTGTACCATGCCTATTTGGCATGCTGTGCCGCACTCTTACACAAATAAACAGGGAACACGATGTAACACCACAGCAGCAGATTTAACTAAGATCCAATTGTACTTGGTGCCATCTGAATGTGGGAAGAATGTTCCCTTAAATGAAAAATCTTCAACAGAAAAACAAGTTCACCCTTCACAAGCATGTACCATAACATAGGACAATACCCCATCTTTGACTTATGACTTAATTGGTAAGAAATTGGCCTGCTGGAGCAATTCTCCTCTAACAGGCAGCTGGGCTCTATATTGTTCCTTCTGCATAGATATGAATTTGGGGTGTCTTCTAGAGCCAGCATGAAGCCACTCTTTCCTAGGAAATGGTAGCCTGTCCGAAATCACCTCTAAAATAAGTTACCTCTGGCTGAACCACTAGTGTTTAGATGGGGGAGGCTACTGGCTCTTGATTTATATTATGAGATTGTAAGCAACTAGAAAAAATAGTTTATATTTCAAGGTGCAACTTATGAATTTAACTGTCTCATTTTTACTGAGTTCCTCACATCAAAAACTCAGTGACAGCCTGAGTAAATTCTTTGACTTGTAATACACAGACACCTAAAAAATTAATGATGAGTTCTTTTCCCAAAACACTTCAGGACAAACACATTTCCAGGGCCTCTGAAGAGGAAATACCTCAGGGAGAATATTGTTATTAGGTGACAGTGAGCAAATGCTTAAGCAGGAATGATTGAAGCAGACTGTGTACCCTAAGGATTTAATGAGCAGCTTGAAGGAGTTGATGGCCTGAGGCACAGCCTCAGGTCATTAAATCTCAAATGGTTATTAATCCCTAGGAAATGCTTTCTGTCAAGGTCATTAGTGCTATTATACAGTGGAAATTGAGGGTGTATCAAGGAATTAGCATATAGCCTGTCTGCAGGAAAAATGTTCTCAGAGAGCATGGGCAGGTCATTTCCAGGAGGATACTGCAGTGTCCACAAGCCACCTGGCTCAGCTGAACTTCCATGTCACTTCTGCACCATTTCTAAGCTGTGTTGCTCTTTTGCAGAGTGTCACTACAGGAACTTTTTCATGCATTGAGCACTTAAATTAGAAGTTCAGCATAACTCCAAGGGATAACATTAGCTGAAAACCCTCCTGCTTAGCACATGATTTTAGGTTGGAGTCTTTCCCTGCTTTTGTCTCTTCTTAGAATAAATCCAGGAAATCTGATTCAAGTGATGTGTACACACATTTGACCAAAGGCTGAAACTGTGCAGGTGTTGGGATCACTGCCCTTTTCTCAGAGTTTCCTAGGCTAAAAGTCTCACTCCATCTCACTGCCTTCAAGCAGAAATACCTGGAACTAGAACAAATATATCAGCTGGCATCTGTGGGGTTAAGGCCAAGAGACTGATCAGCAGGCAGGGAAGGGCAGGAGATCCCAGTCTGGGTTTCCCTCTTGGATCCCATCTCTGCATGGGGCACCTTGTGAGCAAAGCCTCAGTTTCACAGTCACTGCTATCACCTTCCTGTTAAGCATACAAAGTGTTGGTGCATGGATCCCGTGATTTTTTACAAACAAGGTCTAGAGTCAGGAAGATATTTGGTGCATTTTGTGTAGCTAAAGTCATGACTGGGTGTCAGATTGTTTTTTTTTTTTTTTTCCGGATTCTGATGCTGGCTTGTGATTTGAATCTGGCACACCAAATCCAGTAATTCTGTTAAATTATCTCTCTGGATCAGGTTTTCCTACACTGTAACCATATCTACCACAATGGTTATTTTGAATTAGGTTTATTTACAAGGGACCTGGAGATCTTTGGTTTCATAACTACTATATTATAATGATCAAAGCTTGACTTTTAAGGCAATACAACAGATTGCAATTGCCTAAATCTGTTCCTTCTGCTCTAAATAGGAAACCTAGAAAATTGTTACGTAGTAGGATCATTTTGATTACATCCCTGAGGATGATTTAGCACCCCAATTATGCAGCTGTCGAAATTAAGTGAAGAAATCTTTCTTTATTAAAGACCCTGAGGAGATTTAGAAAGCAACAGTATATTATGCTAAATAAAGAGAAAGAACAAAAGGACATAATGATCTATTTAATTCTTCTGACAATGTCTGCATTAACTGATCAATGCTTAGACATGCATTGCTATTTACTGTTTGATTAAGTGTCCTCACATTCACTGGCATCAGCTAATGCATCCTTACTAAATGGAATTTATGCAAATGTTATTTCAATTACACATTTCTACATAGGTGTCAGGAACACACTCATCTATGGGGAGCTGGAGGGCAAATTCACTGTTATTTTTTTGTCTGATTGCTTTCCTGAGAGATATTCATTGAATGGAATTGGTAAATTATTGAAGTACAGAAAAGTACTTTTACAATGATATTAAGAAAAAAACCCACTCCTGTAGCATATGACTACATGTTTTTTACAAGTATTTGGGTCCTTGATTTCGCTAAGCACATCATAGATATGTTTGAGCACTGATACTGCAAGAAATGAAGTTACACTTCTAAAATGTAAAAAATGAAATTGCACTTTAAAAATATAAAAATAGCTGGATATTTCTAGAAGGAAACTTTTGCTTAATTTAAATATTAGACATCATTCCAAATACCTGCAAAAGAACTGCATACATATCACAGTAAAGAAAATTTTATTTGGCAGTACTGACTTAGACATGGTTGTGAAGCTGTAAATCAGATAAAATATGTACTTGGACAGTAAATTAGTTTTGGACTTGGAAAAATCCAGTAATGCTATATTTTTACAGCAGTATACTCCCATAATCTAGATCACAATCAAATGATACCTGTAAAGTAATTTCCTTCTGAAGAAAAGATAAATTTAAACTTCTGCTGCAGTTTCACATTGTCTTGAATAAGGTTGTTTTCCTGATCAAGATTTTCAACAGATTTGTGTCATTGAAATCACTACACCTAAACCTGTCTAACATTTATTTCCTTCCTTGCCTTGCTGGATTGTGGCATAAGGCATGCATTGTACTACTTATATAAGAAGCAGATCTGAAAAAGGACCACACATCCTTTATCTCTCCTGTATTTTCAACAAAACAGAGAATTCCTTACTGCTGGGCTCCTTTCCCCTTCTATTTTCACAAGCATCTTTTGGTTTTGATTCTGTGTATTTTACTATCTTGTTTTTCACACCTATCCCACTAATGCTTAGGATACTTCAGTGAGTTTCTGTCAAATTTCATTCCTCCATGTGCTCTGCCACTGACTTTAGGAAAATGTTGAGCTCCACTGCCTGTGAAGTCAGTCACATTTTCTTTGGTGGATCTTATGCAAACACAGAGTAAGGAACAACTTGATAATACCACCATCTGACTCATGTACTGGGACTGATAATAACTGCAGCCACATCCTGTAAAATAACCAGCTAAAAAATAAAGAAACAAATATAATTGGCTTTTTCTCCTCCCAGTGATGGCCACACTCATTTTTATCTTAAAAAGACTTCATCTAAGAAGTTGAAATAAACCACAGAAAATAACACCAAAGTGGAGAGTGAAAGTTCATCTAATCCACTCTCTGTCAAAACCTGAAGGACTAATATTTACTGTTCCTTAGAGGAATCCTGGATTCAGGACAACTTCTGAGATGCACCTGACTAAACAGGTTGCTTCAGTCTCAAACCGGCTAGGTGGCAAATTTACAACTCTTTGCTGAAGTCAATGTTTTGGTGATACAGTTCCAGCTCTGTTCTCAGGCAGAGACACTAACTTGAGCACTGTGTGGCTGGAATGCAGTGCTTACTTCTCCAGAGCTTGCATTTAACTACCTCTGGATTGCCTGTAGCTATTCAGCAGAAACTCCCTAAACTTCTCTTCTTTTCTTGCAAATAGTATCTTATATTCCTGCCATGCTGGCATCTGAGCACCATTTGCATCCCTGCTTACAGAAATCGAGCCATTTCAGGCAATGCTGCTTTCCATGGTGTGTAAGGGGTGCTGGATGATAACCTCAGCTGCAATGCACGGATTAGTTAACCCTCACTTCTCCTGATGAATACAAAAAAGCAGATCTCTCCAAACTATCAGGATCTGTTTGGATCAAAGGTCTGTGCAACTGTGAGTTTCAAAAGGCAGAAGAGCAGATTCCAGGAAAGCAAAACCACCAGTGAATGAAAAGCTAAGAATATACTTTGGGTGAAGCATGGAAAAGGGAATTGCCAGTTCCTCAAACAGCATTGTTTATTTAACAGTACCCTGTTGGGGGAACTACGTAACTGCAATGACTATGAGTAACTGTATTCACAGTACTTATGTCATGATAATGTGATGGATTATCATGAAAGTCTACTCTCAAGAGAGCAATAGTTGTGTCAGGCAAATGTTGGTCTTCTAAACAGCCCATGGTTATCCTGTACAGGGCACAATGAACAAAAAGTGTGTCTGACCAGCCAGGAGTATTTTCTTTCAAATAAAGAAAACCTCTAAATTACAATCTTAGTGATAAATACCTCTCCAAAACAATATTTCACAGTGAACATTTTTGTCAAACACCAGATACTCTCATTGCTAATAAATAACCTGGAGAATACGTTCCTAATTTGTATCAGTAAAAATATCAGAATTTAGCCCTAAAAGATTTTGTATTCAAAACCTTGTGAGCATTTCACAGATAATGATGACTGTTTTTCTCTGCTTCTGCAAAGAAAGATATCCAGTCAAATACATACTTGCGTATTTATAGCTGTTTGAAAAGATTGACAGAAATTGAAGAACAAAATCTCTCTACGCATAACAAAGTCTCTATATTTAGCTGGTGTCTCTGCAATACTCAGCACATGTAAAGTAGTATAGAAGCATTAATTAGTATAACCTTGTTTTCAAATTATTCTTTTTCTTCAGTCTCAGAGCCTGAGCACTAACACTCCCCAATAACCTCCTAAAGCACCAATGCAGAGATCACACTCTTCCTCACCCCCTACTCTTTTCTATTTCCTTTCCTTTAGAATATTTTACGGCTGAGGTAATAGCACACAGAAAAGATGATATTTAGTCTCTCTTCCAATACAGACAGGCTTTGAAGCAAAGCAGTGTAGGCCTATCCGAAAAAACCCAGATTTTTTTGGGAAAACGTTTCAACTTGCACACATGGAGTATGAGCTTTATCAAAGGCACATCCTGTACCACTAAATAGAAGCAGATCTGCTTCCTCACTTAATACCTGTTGACTCAGTTTTATGTTTCAGTTTACAGTCTGTCTTGATAGTTCACCCTATGTGTGATGAACAAAATCCAACCAGATTTTGCAGGGAACTGCATTAAAAAATCCCTGAACGTCAGCTACTATTGTTTCCTGTTTTTAATGACAAGGAAGATGTCATTGTGGTCAGAGAATTGAAAATTACAAATGTAAAAAAGGTAATTTACAAAAGTACTCTTAGGAAAAGCTTTACTCAAACCAGATACAATTGCTCTGTTTCATTAATTTTTAATCACATCTGGCAATTGGCCTCAAAAGTCTCCCAAGACTTTGTGATGCCTTGAAACGAAAAGGGCAAAATGCTCTGCTCCACCATTTTGGAAGATATTAGGCATTAGCATCTGTGCTAAGTGCATAGCCCCTTCCATGGCAGCCTTTAAGAGCTGTATGCTAAGGGAGCTGCTTGAAGGACAGCAATTAGTTGTGAGACCAGTAGCACCAGCTCATTTTTACCACAGTGATACCACACCCCTAAGGCAAATATTGCTTTCAGGAGATGAAGAAATGAGAAATGACAGCACCACAAATGAGACCTGAGGATTGTTAAGATGGAAGATCCCTAACTGAAATATAATAAATAACTTTGCTGTGGGGTTTAAACTTTATTTATTTAATATTTATTTAGTAATTGTTTTGTCCATAACTATACAAAATTTGTAAGTGATTTAGTTATTCTGCCAGACACCACCTCAAATAATTTTCTACTGGAAAAATGTGCACTAGCCACCAAGAAATAGCAGCACACAGTACTATGCATCTACCTTGACTCCAAGCTGTGATCTGTACAGCTTGTTTATGTGCACATCAGAGGTGCATGCTTTCACAATACTCATAGGGACTTCCAGTTAGGGATGATCTCTTCTAATAAAAAGTACAACTGGATATCCTTAGAAACAATTTTAGTTTCTGACCTTATGTTTCTCCTAAAATCCTACATCCTAACCATAGCCAGAATCTTTTCCTGAAAAGCAGACTCCAGACTTCCAAATCTTATTTTATTTACCTTTTAAATGTTATTTAATAAAAAGGCACATAGACTTAATAGTACTTTTAAATGTGGCAAGGTAGGAGATGACCAAAACAACTGTCACTTCATAGGTGCAATGTACTGATATAATGTTATAATCTATGAGCTGCACAGCTGTTTACCATGCTTGCTAAGTTCAGACCAAATTTGTCACTGGCTATCCCCTGCTGGGCTGGAACACATTAGGGATGAACTGGTAGGGTGAGACCCATATTTTCCTTATGATGAAGGAATAACTCAATTGCTGAATTGCTCAAAATTTTTTCACTATAATAATTTTTAAAAAATTGCAGCAAACCAAAAAAGGTACTCCTTTTATGTTCCTTCACAACACAGCTTGAAGAGCTTCACTTACTAATTTCCTCATAATGCTTTTAATTTCTGCATGCATTACAGTATATTTGTACTACTTCTTCCTAAAGAAATAATATTCATACCATCTGTCTCTCTGGGACACCCTCCTGCCCCCAAAATAATTTCAGAATCTATTGGCCAGTTTCAGCTGAATCTGACAGGAGGAACCATGTCATAAAATATTACCTTTTAGAAAGCTGGTGTTGAGTAGAGGAAAGTAAACAAATTAGCATTCCAGTAAGGGAAGGGCATTTGTGGGGTGACCCACTATGCATGCTGAGAAGTGTACACAACACCCGGCATCAGCATCAGTGCATGTAACACTTTGCTCACAAACATTTAAGGGATGGGAAAGAGATCTGGGGAGTAAGATGGAAGAGGGGAAGTAAGGACTTGGTTTCAGTGAGGTGGGGCAAAGGAATCCAAATTCATAGGAAACTAGGCCGCATTGATGTCAGTGCTCAGAAAGCAGTTAGTTTAGCTCAATTTTACAATAATCTCTAAGATGGAAATAAAGGTCACGCAGTAGTCATCACTGGGCAATGGGCTGCTTTAACTTTTAGCAGCTCCAGGATGATTCATGCAAGGAACACATCACTGCTGCATTCTCCGCCAGTGCTGCAGGAGTGACCACATAATGTCCTCACAGGACAACGTCCTCACACTGTCCTCAGCCCCGTCTGTCCCTCCCACTGCTTTCTTCTTTAGAAACTCCAAGAGAAAAAGATACTGAGGAGCTGTGTTGCTGAGCAGGAGCTATGCAGCCTTACTCCTGCCCTGAGCTACGTACTTGCTTAGGTCCAAATAATCTCCTATAAGTGTAATTTGCAAGAAAGAGCCTTGGAACATCGTATTTCCCACTACTACAGATCTATCGAGCTCCAGCATGAACGTCTCTAGAAGAATTGACCAAAAATGAGGACACAATCATGGCCATATCAAACCATCAAACAACCAGCAATTCCCTAGATACACATCAAATCCAACATCATTGCAGACCCATCCTCTGTTTTATAACCCATTTCACAGTGAAAGGCTGTATAAAGCCCAGCTTCTATCAATACCAGCCAAAAATACGTAATGCATTCACAAGAACAAAGCTTTTACTCAGCATTTTTTGTGGTGTGAAGAGACAAATTTGTACAACTGCTACCATTATTTATATTTCATTACAAACCTCAGCCAAAATCAGAACCTTACAACAGTCAGTGCTGCTCAAATGTTCAATGACAAACTAGCTGGTGCCCTACAGAGCTTACAGTCATCACAGGCAGAAAAAGAAAGGATAGAAAACCAAAAGCATGGAGACTTACGGATGGTCATCCTACGAAGGGAGGAATTTAGCTCCTCTGAGTTAAATGTAGGAGATGTGAGCTCAACCCACTCAGAACAAGTAGAGGCCAGGACTGCCTCTCTCTGGGGGGAGTGCTCTAATTCTTGAGTTATTATGCAAGAGGAAGATAAGTCACAACCATCTTCAAATGAGTAAAACCCAACTGCATGGAGCTGCCAGCATTTATTTCCTATTGTTCCTCTATAATCCCAATGGAAGAGGTATTTACTTGAATGAGGCAGACTGAATCATCCTTGGGTGGGTGGATGGATGGATGGATGGAGAGGGGGAACAGATCTCCCTTCTCAGATGTTCTGTAAGCTACTGCTGCTCTCCTTAGACCGTACAAGGAATTTAAGCAGTTTTGACAATTCGACTGGACCATCTGCTTAATCCCAGGTACCTAAATCTTGAAGTAAATGGACTGGGTTCTCTACAAGACACATGGCCTCTCTAGCAAATGCCAGTGTTTCTTGATTTTTCAGACAAATACCATGGTATTGCTAATTATAGTAGGCCTGACTTTCATCTGGAATAAATTAGTGCTGTTGCTGCCACAGACTGGCCCAAAAAATCCATGTAAGTCTGCAGGATTCTTGCAAAAAAACATGAGGCTCTGTGTTAGGTGGAACCTTGTAGCTTGGAAGACCTGTTGCTGAATGTTTTAATCCAAAAGATGAAAAACATTATTCACATTATGGTCTCTGACTTAGCACAGTAAACAGCCTTTAAAACCACAATCCAGTAACAGTGCCTTTGTCCCTGCTTGCCATCAATGGCAGACTCTTTTATTTATTTTTTCCAAATTGATCCACAAAAATACACCAGGATAAACCCAGGAACCAGGCACTTTTTCAAAAGTAGAACATAATTTAATCTTTACAATAGAGAACAGAAGAGCATGGGTTTTCTCTGACTGTGGATTTCTTGTCATTTCACAGAAGATAAATATTTAGAGAACAACCAATGGGATATTTAATTGTCAGGAACTATTATATTTAAAGAAAGTGCTAGAGATTTTCAGACTTGTTTTCCTGTGTGTTGACAACCCATTCCCATAATTTACCTTCTGTATGACATATAAATACAATCTCTGCTATAATTTGTAAATTGTTAATATTAAGACTGTAAGGATGACTATGCTTTCAGTTCTACATAAAAAAATAGACAGCTTTTTCTACATAAAAAAATAGACAGCTTTTACATCAACATCTGGCTGAACTTCATTACTTTCCCATCCATTATTTGTAGTCCTCCTCCTTCTCCTTGGACTCTCTATTTTTTTCTTGTTTCTCCCCTGTCTGATTTCATCTGGGAAGCTGCACACCCTGACTGCTCTTGGTTCCTGTGATACTCATAAACAATGAGACAAATAAGCACAGGGGGAAAGGACAAAACTAAAACAGGAGGATATTTGGTAAACCTAACTATATGGATCTCTCCAGCTGTACACATAATCAGGCCATGGCACCATCTGAATTGAGACACAGCATCCTGCCTAACCCTTCCATCCTCTCCTCTGCTCAGTTTGTGTGAAAATGAAAGGTCTTGAGGTCAGGACCAAAACTTCTCATAAACCTGACCACCACTCACAGAAACAGGACTGGCAATGGGACATCTGGTTTGCTAAATGATATTGTCCTCTGTCAGGAACTAACCCATAGATCTAACAAATCCACAACGGGGAGAATAAAAGAGTGGAGTCTCAGGAGCTATTCTCAGTACTATTTTGTCTTTGAGACAAGTTTTTCACATCACAGATTATCTATGTGCAAAATAAATTTTATAATAATATTGAGTTCAAAGAGATCCTGAGAAGTATAACTATTTGGAATTTCAGATCTCTGGAGGAAAAACCATGAAGGTATGTAATAATTCCATGGACAGAGTCTCCAGTTGGTTACCAGTGAAGTTACAAATTAGACATTAGGTTAACATATTGAGCAAAAGAACCTGAATAAGAAATGCATGTATCAGTGGAAAAACTATTTAAATAACTTCATGAGCATGCATTTGTTAAACTGTTGGGTTTTGTGTACAGCCACAGAAACACCCCCAAAACGATCAAAAGAATGTTATTTCTCATATCAGAAAAATAATTTTACTCGGAGAATAAGAAAATGAAACAACTTCTCACAAAGAAAAATGAGCTTGTAAGATGTTGCAGCTCTGAACCAAATTACATATATTCTACTAATCAATAAAATACAGTTGTCAAGGCAACACTGACATCAGAAAGTGAAATACAGAGGTCTGTCTTACATAAACACATACACATACCAATATGTTATGTGAACTTTTGTAATCTAGCAATGACTTCAAGGAAAAATATGTTTTTACAAAAGAACACATATTTTCCCAGGCTTGATAGATTCTTGTGTAAGAGCTTTTATGGGATTTTAGACAAGTTGCATTTTGTTTGGTAGTCTTTGTTCTTGTTCTTTTTCTTAACTGGAAAAGAAATGTTGGAAAAAAAACGCTTTCAATGAAAATTTATTCTTGCTATAAAAGTGATTTAAAGCAGTGACAACTGGATGGGAGGAAAAACTCTACCAAAGCATTTGAATATTGATCCTGAACATAGTTTAGACTAAAAAAAATTGAATTGGTAGATCCTATTAGTATTATATCATGCAGACTTCAAGGGACAAATTCTGAGTACAAAGACTAAATAAGAAAGGATTTTTTTCCATAGGTCTTACAATTCTCATTGTGTGTGTTTTTCACCTGAAAGCTCAGTTCTGCCGCCTTATTCAACAACTATTCTAATCCCACCAAGCTGAGTGGAACAAATCATAGAGTGGGATGTTATTGAGCATGACTACAGGTGATACCAGCCACCCCCCACTAATCTCTGATTTTGTATTTAATTTGAACAGTTCATTAAATTATTTCACAGCTTACTACCAGAACCTCTCAGTACATGTGCAGGCTGCTGGTACAGGCTGTTTCTTTCACTGTAGCTAAATAAAGGTCAACATCTCCCAGCAATACTCACAACTCCTTGCCCCTTTTTGCAAAAACCATGGACAATACCTGCTGGTCACAGGATACCACCTCATGGCTCCCTAAATTACTGCTCGTGTTTCACCCACCTGGGTGCTCAGCCACCTGGAGCTGGCAGATATTTTCCCAAATTGGATGCCATAGCAACCAGGGCTGAGGAATCAGGGCAGAACTATAGCTGTCTATTGAATTTGCTCTGGAAGTTCTTCTGGACAATAGAAATGTAATATAAATAAATAATATGAAGCATGAGGATGTTTGCTGCCTTAAAGGTCTGCAAGCATGCTCATTGTAAGTACCAGGCTTTCAAGACTATTTTCTGAAAGATGATTTTCAAACAATTTTTTTTAAATGAATTGGTTTAGTTCATTCAGTATCTAACTTCACTGAAAAACTCCAGTGGAGATATCCCACTGAGATCTGGGTCAGCCTTCTAATTATCAGTTCAGTTAAAAAATGAAGCTAACTCATTATGCAGCTGTCTGAAATATTATTGTAATGGCAAACCCATGGTGTTTTTACAAAGAACTGAGAATATGGGATAGTATTTTCAGGTATGTACAAGCAATTATAGTCCAAACAAAATAGTGTCTTCAATCCTTATTGGGTTAAGTGATGAAAAGACTGACTGTTACGTGTGATTACCTCTATTAATTTAGATGTATAAATTAGACACGTTCCTACAGGCTTATGGAGATTAAATGCACTATGTAAGTGCTAAATATTAACATAAATCTACATTCTGAATTCAGTGGCTCAGAAGCACAAGAGAGGTGAACATCATTGTGCCTGTACCTACCATATTCACTTCTGCTTATCTGTGTGCATGTTCTTGCAAACCATGAGCCTACTGAATTCTTCTGTGACAAGTGAGGGCCCATCCCCTGCTCTAGGTGTACCAGCTGGGATGCACAGACACAGGAAAAACACTGTGAGAAGGAGAAATACCTCAATGCTGTGCTCTACTGCACTGAAAAAGAAGACACAGAGGTTCTTTTTGGAATTGGAGTTTAGGGGCAGGTATGGGGGCCCCAAGGTCATGGGTAGCAGAAAGTAGGTGCACGCTCCAAGTACTTCTGTGAAACTAAGGCAGTTGAGACCATGTTGTGAGTTTTCAATGGTACATCAATGCTCACGGCTAGCAAAGGGCTGCCATTTTTGGTTCTCATCCCTGCTCAAAGCCTGTGCAACAAGTGCTAAAGCAAACAGTGCTCCTGTTCCTGCAAAGTCACCCCCAAATGGAAGGGCCATTTCACACTGAATGGGTAAGTCCCGCATCACTCCTTCCAGCAACACTCCAAGAAGACGCTTCAGTCACCAACCCCCTCTGCAGGATCAGTGGTTCCCAGTCACCTTCTACCCAAATTGTTAGCTGCACTGGCAGAACTGAGACAGCCCTAATCAGTGATTTCACATTTGTTTTCAATCCAGTAACTCAACGGCACCTTTAAAAGACATCTACCACTGGTTTTCTCTGTAGGTGGAAGACCATCTCCGCAGAAGTTCCCTCCATCAATCCTTTCCTTTTGTCTGTAATGTCCACAGGTTTAGAAGGAAATTTTATGTGACACAGAATTATTATGTTTTACTGAATCTACTTACCCTCAAAAGTATCAATAAATCAACAAACCAGAGGTAATCGAGGAACAGAAACAATGCTATGGGCTTGATTTAAATACACAAGCCCCAGAACATTCAGGACTCAACCTCAGCCCATCTTGTCTGTCCCTGTGCAAAAAGGTTCTTTAAACAGCAAGTAAGCTTAGTTCATCTAGATGTGTTTGGTGGATGGAAACTGAGTTTAATGAAGCTGTCGTTTATCTGCTTACATCAGAATCCTACTATTATTTTAACCTTACAATGACTTAATTAATGTCCTAGCAAAAAAAAAAAAAAAATTGCCTGGGTGGCCTGAATACTATACCTCCATATTTTTTTTATGAGGTGACCTTTCTGAGTTCAGGAAACCATGTTTGATCACTGATTTTGGGTGGGAGTTTTGCTTGTGAGGATTATGAGTACATTACAAGCAAAGCCTACTTGATTTATGCATAATTTTTCACTGAAGGTACAAAACAAGTAGCCATCAACTTAATGCCTCTTAATGCTGAAGGCTTTAAAGGGTCACATAAAGCCATCCTTTTTATGGAACAGCAAATACTCATGATTCTAGGTTAGGGTTATAAATGAGTAAGTAAATCACTTATGCATTGCATTCAGTTGGCCCCTGCTCTGAACTCATCTAGTACACAACAGCTTTGCTGTTGCCGTATGTCTTGTGCAGACATTCAGTGGGTGGTTTCATAATGTTCCACTGCTTACAGAGCTTCCTTTCTTTTTTTTTTATTTAATTCACTGTTTTTATCAATATCTAATAAAAAACCAAGAGATAGCTGTAGTTCTACCACTCATCCTATGCTTGTCATGTGCTATACTACAATGTATGAATAGACAAAATTTGTTTAAAAAATTGGATAATATGCAATGTATCTAAAATATGTTCTGAGATATTTTATTTGTAAGAATTAGCACATTCAGGGAGGCACCTTTGTGGTGACCACATGAAGAATGATTCCAGTTCATGAAGAGATTTAAGAGTTGACTAATGAAAATGAAGGGACTGTGTGGGCAGCAGACTAAATGGCTGGAGCCTGAGCTCACCATCCTACAAATCCTTCCAGGCTATAAGTTCCCAGAAGTGTTCTAAAATACTACGAGAATGCAGTCCCATTGGATGAAAAAAACAAGCTTGCATCAGCTTAAACCATCCTTTCCCCTTCTGCCCAAATTCAAGGTTAAAGGACTGGACTTACACTGGATCTGTTTACTGGCACTTTCAAGGAAGACAGACCCTGTCAAGGACCCCATGATAAAGACAGATCTAAACTAGTAACTGGGGCACTAGGTTTGTTCTGTATTGTAGGGCAGCTCAGTGGCATACCCAAGGAAAGTAATTGGTACCTTCACCTGAAACCCATGGCACTACCCACTGTCCTCCCGAGTTAGATGTACAAAAAAGCAGTAAAGGCTCAAACTCAATTAATCAAGAGCAAAAGCAGATATGCCTCTGCGAGGGTGCCAACAAGGAACTATTCTGTGAGTGAATAACCAAAACATGTAGTGTCTGAAAAGGAAGCTAAGAAAATTAAGAAAGTAGAAAAGGTTACAATTAATCTAAATTCCTGTAAATTTACAAATCCAAATCAGAGGCCAACATCTGAGTAAAAAAACCCCAACCTGACAGCCATAAGCACATCTTCAACACACAGAGATAGAAAATGAGTGCACATCAAGATGGCATGATGAGCAGTGAGACTGAAGAACCTCAGTGGGCTGAATGATACTGAATGGAAATAGTACAAGATGCTGTCCAGAAGAGAGGTAACGGTGGCTTTATTCTTGGGATACTGTTTAAACACAGTGCTTAACTGCTCCTACTGATCTGATAAAAACACTTGGTAAATACATGAAACTTCCTCAGCAGTTAGGGTAAAGTAGATCTTTCTTTTTATTTCTTCCTCCC
>VZRZ01001990.1:995936-1040745 GCA_013398175.1 Climacteris rufus
CCCTTCCCTTCCCTTCCCTTCCCTTCCCTTCCCTTACCTCCTTCCTTCCCTCCTGCCATCCCTCCATCCTGCCTTCCTGCCTTCCCACTCACTCTGTCAATGAAGAATGTCTTGACTGTACTAAGTGGCTATATCTGGGAAACTGGATATGATGGGAGACACACAATAATTTTCCCTTTCTCGAAGTTTGTTATGTGATCCTACATTGGACTTGGCACTGTAACCATTAGTAGAGGACCCTGTGAAGAGCATAAAGGGTACCAAATGAAGTATTGTCAGTTGAAAAATACATTTTCCTTTCAATTTTTGTTAAACAACACAGGAGCAGTGTGCTTACTAAGAAATGTATTCCCCCCCCGCCCCGTGTTTCATCATATGAAAATCTTGGCACTGACTCCCTGCAACATGAAAGCAAATGCCTGTAGACAAGCCTGGTATATAACAAGTGACTGTCATGTCATGGTGTGAACTGAATTGAAGGCAAACACCTTGACAGACAGGCAGGCAGAGCACACATAAAAGTAACAGAGAGATAAATGAGTAACATTGATGTACAGCATATCCCTGTTGTTTCTAATGTGCTTGGCAAGCTCTTTATTCTTTATAAATAAAGAAATGCCAGGAATTGTGGCTATTTTAGCAAGAAACTAGTATAATTACCCTAGCACATAAATCTCATGTGCTAAGAGAGACAAGCTATTTCTGCAAGCCCCACACACAGAAAACAGACTTTTCCCTCAGAACTTTGATCAAGTCTTTCCTCCCTCTCCAATAACAGCACCCACCATCAGCCAAACTTTTGGCACTTTACAGAGACCTATACCCATTTCTGTCCAATCCCCTTCAAATCATAATTTCCAAAATGTGCCTGGCACTAGAGGAAGCACAATCTGCAACTCTCAGCTTGCTGACACCCAGAAAGAAGCAGCAAACCTCTGTCTGTGCGCAGTAGCAAATGCAGCAGCAAGACATGCCCGGCATGGTCTGGTCCCTTCAAAAGATGCCAATAACCCCAACCAGAACAGGATGTCAGGATAATGCAAAGAATCCACTTTTTTCCCCAGTTGTCCCTGCCATCAGTCACTGTAACCCCTCCTCCTAAGTAAATGAAATCAATCAGCAGGGATTTCTGTAAAATACATAAAACAGTCATCTTCCAGACTTTACCAGAAGATAAATGGTTCCAGACATTGGACTGCAGCCATTTTCCCACACATGCTACAGTGTTTTATCATCCATATTGGGCCATAATAGCGAGTGGGTTTTACTTGTTGTTTTTTTTTTCTCAGTCAGCAGCCAATGCTTCTGCTTCTAACTTGTACACTAAAACCACAGCAACAAGAGTAATTTTTCTGTACAATTTGTAATAGAACAGTTTCAGTCCCAATCAGACAGTCTGGGGTCTTGTACAGAACTCTGACACTTTTCTGCTACAGATAACATCCCCTTATCGCTCCCAGCTGGAGCTTCACAAACCTTTTTAGGATTAAAGCATATCACCCCAAATACAAGCCACCGAACTGAAATGAGCATGAAATTATGAGCAATGCAAACCTTATCTGAGAACCTGCTAACAAGAAATAATAGGATTGCTTACAATATCTCATGCTGCCTTTTGTGCTAATTTCAAAGGAGGATACAAGTATATGACAAAAGATGCATCACAGTGTGAGTTTTCAATTAATTTTAACGTATTTTCAAGCAAGTCCTTAATAATCTGTTAACATAAAATGCACTTTGGAAAGAACCATGGGGCTTTTTCATTATTAAGAAATGTGCAACCAAATTCTATCCTTAATTAAATCAGGAGTAATTTTATTAAGTACAGTAGACTTAAACCTGACGTACATCAGTGTAACTGAGGGTAGGATTTAGCCCCGGGGTGTTTATACACTGTAGTTCCAGTTAGTTTAGATCTATTTGGGTGGGAACTCCTTTCCCCTTTCCAGAAAAAATATTCCTGCCTACCCTTTTTCACCTCGCAGCTGGGGCCAAAGCAGTCTTTTCTTCTAAGATATTTTTCTGAAAGGTTACGAACAAATCTTATCCTCGACAGGAGATGACCTTATTAAACAAAAAACACCCTCTGAAGTAATGGACACCAGCAGTTTTAAAGTTTCTTTACAAGTTTTTAAACAAGCCACCTCAAACAGATAAGCTTATTTACATCTTACAAATAAATAAAAAACTTTAAGTAAAAGCTATTATATACAGGAGCTACTTATGTCTGTTTTCAAAGCTGAAAAGCCATTTTCAAACAGTATTAGCTGCTGTATTAAACATCCCATGTTCCTGTATAGAAACTTACTGTCCACAGATATCCTTGGGCTTCACTGTACCTCTGAACCAAAATCACTTTCTTCTTTACTTCATTTTCTGCTCTCTTGAAATCGGATTCCCAGTTCCTGACAGATGGCTCCTCTGTCACCGAGCTCTGCTTCCGCCTCCTTATCGCTGCCAGCTAATACTTCCACGATGCTTAGCTGTTGTCTGCGGAGCTGTGCTCTACATCATTTCTACTCTGATCAATGCTCTGCTTGGTTTTAGGTTGGTTTCTAGTCCCGCCTCCTGCTCTTGAAGAAACGAAAACTCACAGCTGGATTTTCTATAAATCATCCCTTTTAAGAGTGGCTGAGCAAGTATGGCAAATACTACAGCTAAGACCTACTGCTCTATTTGAAACTTCAAAAACAATTCCTCATCTTAATGATGCACACATGAAAGTTAATCATGTACTAAAATCACTAATACTGAAAAATAGTGGCCAGCTAATTGTGACCTTCAGGGCTTAGATGCTGATTAATGTAATACAAAACTCCTCTCTGTTCCGGGGGGGGATATGGTAAAACCTACTGCCTCGGTGAACTGCTTTATATAGTGTTCTGCTTTGAACAGGAGCTTGTCATTCTTACAAAGATAAATTTACATTTGCAATACAGAGCCTTTTGACAGACTAGCCCAGTGTATATACTGTTTAGGCTAGCAGTCCTATGCATGAAAGAGCCTTTACCATCACAGCAGCTCTTCTGAAGTGTGGGCAGGAAATACTTTTATTTTCTGCACAGCACTAAGTGCACTACACAGCACTGAGCTCATTATCATGTTTAACAAAGCATGGAGTATAAAAGCAAGGTGGTACCATAAAACCAGCGCTACGAACTTTGTTCCCATGAACACAACAAAACAGAGCCGAGTTTCTGTAAACTGTAAACTGTTCTAATCCTCCACCCTCCAGATCTTCTTCAGAAACTGTGCTGTAAAAATGAAAAATGACTGGGCAGATCTGGATACAGTCTGAATGGGCTGCAAAATCTTGGTGTTCTCTCTGGGGTTTTTCTATGGTGAGAGCTGCATCCCAGCTGAAAGTGTTACCAGGGCTAAAACCAAATCCTTTCTCACCAACAGCTGACTGTGTCCTGGTGGCCCATGAGTTTCCCTGACTGCTGCCCATGCAGAAGAGCAGCTGAGCTGCTGCTGTAGGCTTGATGAAGAACTCCTCAGGTTTCAGATCAGGGAAGTGTGCAAGAGCACCGTGTGCCAACAGCGGCTCTTCTCCAAGAGTGCCGCTCAGCTCCCAGCAACCTGGGACCCGTGGGCTTCCCTCACCAGCCACTGGAGCTGGACTATTGCATCACTAGCCTTCTATGAGTGGATCTCATAGCTTTTTGAGTCTCTTCCACCCTACCCTACCATGTTCCAAAAATGCAGTGGAAAAACACCAAAAAAAGCACTTCTGTCTATTTACTCCGACTCTCTAACCACTTCATTACATGCCCCACAGTTCTCCCAAGTTCAGTTTTTCCACATGATAGATGACTCTGTGGGCTTCTGTCAGATCCAATTTGACTCTCTTTTTTTCCCAAGCTGAAGAATCTCATCTGCTTCGTGCTGGGGCTGGTCAGCCTTGCTGCCTGTCCCTGCACATCCTGTAGGTACTGCTGATGCCACAAGCACTGCAGTCAGCCCTTTAGTTCACATGATGGAAGCTGAAGTCACAACATCTGCTCTCACTCTGTGACTGATACTGTTGAAATGGGAAAATATTCTCATTTTCTTTGCTCACAGTTCTGCAGACAGTAAGTGAGGACAGTCAGTTGTCATCTTGTGATCTGACAGCTCTCCATCACCACAGCATGAGTGGTCTGCATGCAAGAATTTCAGAACAACCTCACCAGACTTACTTCCAAATGGTTACTAGCCTGGCAGCCTAGGAGAAAGCAATATGGATTAAGCAGCCAGGAATGCTCTGAGGCAAGGACAACATCACTCTGATGCAGCTACTACTCTGATGCAGCTACTACTCCCTTAACCAGCAGCTGTAAGACACAGGTCCTGGGCCCCTGTCCAAGCTGTGACTCAGATCTGAAATGCTGCAATGACAGTGCTCTCCTGTGGATGCACTGGTGATCACTGCCAGTAACTTGATGATGGAGAGTGAAATGAGCGTGGGCAAAGCACTATCCCTGCACCCAATCGAAATATGTAATGGCAAATATAGCAAATCTACTTCCCAGGTGCTGTTGTACATTCAGTACTTATCAACTGTCAAAACACCCCACACAACCGATTAAAATTACTTGTTTGACCTTTAAAGTGTACTTGAAAATCCATAAATGAGACCCATCAGTAGTACATATCCACTTGAATAGTAACAGAATTTTGAATCTCTAGCAAAGGTTGCAAAAGAGATTAAAGACTCAATACCACAGTGTGATGCCCACTGTATGGATGGAGATCTTCCAAAGACTTTTATAAAGCATTTTGTTTAATGTCTGGAGTAATATTTATGGCACATAGGGCAAGATTTGCTCTTGCTCTGCCCTGAGATTGTTGACCATCACCTGATTAACAAGAAAAAAAGCTTGCTGCAGGTGAAAATAAATATATTTACTCTACATCAACCTCCATGTACTTTAGCTCCAGAGAGTGCACTGAGCTCTTTGGGGATGACAGGGAAGATCTGCTGTTACCATTAGTGAGTGTTCAGTTCACAGGCTCAAACTAGAGTAAATCCCCAATAAAGCAGGAAAATGTGGTAGCACAGATGATGGTTTATCAGAATATTTTCTCTCTGCAAATCTATTGGGGCATGGTATTTGCTAATTGTGAACACAGCCCTACAGTAGCCCAGTATGGCTGAACTCAAGGTGGCCATAGAATGAACTCAGGTCCCGGGAAACAGATCACCTGCACTGTTGGTCCCTGCTTTGGATCACTTCTACCACCCTTTTCCTAAGCAGTGTGAACATGAGTCTGTCTGTGTTCCCTGGCTGTGGGATCCCTGAGTCTGCCTTGTTTGGTAGTATAGATGTCATCCCAGGGATGAAGGACAGCAGGATAGTTCCTCCTGTCACTGTTGTGCAGGTAGTGCAGCTCTCACTTGTGAGATTTGCTGAGACTCTGCTGGCACACCAAGTTCACAAATAGTTTCAGCTCCCCATAACCGCACCGGGAGGGGGAAGGAGGAGGAATAAATGACTTGCCACTTTCCCCCAATGACTCGTAATTAGAAGAGCTCAGACTTCTCCATGCAATCAGAATAGGTATGCCTGCTTGGACCTGAACTCATTTTGGGAGCTGAATGTATTTAATATGTCAAGTTTTCTACCATGAGGCTGTCCAGGAAAAAGTTTTAACAGTTTAAGGGCAATCTGACTACAGTGTATTTGCCTACAACGTGGTAAACAGAATTATTAAAAACCTCGCATTTTGCATCTGAAAACTCTAAGATAATGAAGAACACATTTCTTCTTACTGTCAGATTTTGCTTTGCTAAGACAGAATAAATGAGATACTACACAGATGTGGAAAAGCCTTGATCTCCCTGAGAAGAAACAACAGGTATGAGGACACTGATGAGCAAGATGAAGATGCTTATCTGTGATCAGCACTTGTGTCTGCCTACATCTCCTCCCCACCATTGCTCCACAGCCTTCCTCCTCTGATAGTTTGGACATCTATTTTCAGCTGAAACTTCTCCACAGCTGAGCTACATTTGGGTCCTCCAGCTTAAAGGCTTTGTTCACCTCACTATATTTCACCATCCAGTTGAAGGCAACAAGAGCAGCCTGGAGATCTCTGGATCCTGGAGACTACAGCCCTTTTTCAGTCTCCTTTGATAAAAAGGCCCTTTTTCAGTCTCCTTTGATAAAACAAGCCATTTCCCCTCTAAAAGATTTTCTAAATCCACTGAAGCAAGCTGAATGGGGGCTGGATCATGGGGAATGGAGAATCAAGCACAGTATTGCAGATGTGCCCCCCAAGCCACGTACTCACCTCTCCTGTGGGAATACCTTGCCAGACAGAGCCGATGGACAGGCGGCACTGCCAGGCCACTTTTCAGGAGTGACTTGCAATTATTCTCCAGTCTGCAAACACACTCAAGCCTTTGATCTCCTCTGTTGCTCCCAACTGCCAGCCTCACAGATTCTGCCAGCATTTCCTGCTGCTGTTCCCTAATCACACTACCACGCCACCGATAACCACTGCACAACTTCAAACTGAGCTGCCTGCAGAGGAAGGGCAGACGGAGCCAGTACCCTGCTGCCTGCCCCTTCCCTTTCATCCCACTTCATTATTGCACATCCTCTGCTAACCCTGCCAGATTCTGGAGAAGAACTTGAGGCAAAGGTTTTAATTTGTGCTACGAAGAACAGGTGAACCTTGTTTTCAGGTTTCCCATACACACTTATATGTTCTTCTAAAGATTATAGAATTTGAAAAGTTATGGAGATGAGGGAACATAAACTGCTGCAGCACCTTCAGCAAAAAAAAAAACCAAAAAAAACAAGGGGACAGGAAAAATAATACTGGGTTACTATATTTGAAACTCTGCATCAAAATAGGTATTTCAAGGAAAAATCAAAATAAAAAAGCAAATTGAAAACTTCCCATCTAAAGCAGAAAACTGTAAAAATAGTAAGAATATGTCGAGTGGGGATTTTTCTCCTGGACAGTTTTCATGCAGTAGGTGCTCTTACCTCTGCCATCTCCCAAAGAGATCCTGAACTATTTATCATTCATTTACTACTGTGGTAGTTATGTAAAGTAGGACAGTTGTACTATCTCCACCTGATGAGAAAGCCATACACTTCTGCATTTTAATATCAAACACATTCTTTGAAAGATCAAAATATATACTATCTAATTTATTTCCAGAAAAACCTCTCTCATTTAGTCTTACTCCTGCTGGAAAATCTCTGGAGTTTACATGGCATATCTGTGTGTCACATGCGTTCCCTTTAATAGCCAACACTAATGTTTTTCAACTCTAGACTCTACAGCTTGAGTCTCACTTACGAAAGTCAAGCAGCGCCTCTCTGCTTTATTCATCACGCGACCAAAGGACTGCTGATCTCCTGCTTGCCTCCCTGAAAAGCAGGGGCTCCCAGAGCCCATCCCAAAGCACTTCCCTTTGGTTTCATTGAACTGGCTGATTAATTTCATCCTGATCCCAAACACTTTTCAGCAAGCTCTGTTTCCCAATATTTTTCCCTTCTCAAGGACCGGCAGTGCCACACCAACTCAATGGCACCTCCTCCTTGCCCCTCCACTCCCACTAAGGGGATGCTGTGTGACAAGGCATCTCAAAGGCTCTGAAAATGGCACTTGCCATGCTTCAATGACAGCAAGCCTTGTTTAACACTAGGTTCAGTCTGTGCATGACAGAGGCATTTCATTAGTATGTTAAAATGCTTTAAAGAGCTCAGAAATAAAAATTCTTGGAATTGCTGCATGAGTCAAAATTTTTTAAAAAGTTGATATTAAAATATGACTCACTGGCTTGCTTCAAGGGAGGAAAAAAAAAACCCTTGTTTTCAGCAAAAAGTTAATTGGGTGTCCTGAAAATCAGTAATTAAAAACACCTTAGTAGACAATAATCATCTGCAGTGCTAGTTTCCTTCTGTACATAAAAGGCTTTAAAAGGACAGAGTAAGAGAGAAAAGTTCAGTATCAGCATTTGCCTCAAGACCCAATGCACCTGGGGGCTGGCCCAGTATCCCTTGTGCAGCCAAATGAGAGCTAGAAAAAATATTTTTTGTTGCTGTGAATAAAAGCTGGATTTCTAAATCTACATGTCTGTACCATTTAAAATTAACTCGGTTACAGACCAACCCGAAATGTTGTCCTGAGGGACAGCACCACGCACATGTGAGAGAGAAGTGACACCACCCTGGGCAGAAAATGGAGCTACTCTTTGCTGTGTAACAACACAAGACTGGAAGCAAAGAATATGGTTTCCAAATTAAACAGCGGGAGTAATTTCTGCCAACAGGATGTAATTACTCCTCTTGTAAAAGAGCTGTGGAACACTTAATGGTTTCAAGCACTAATACATATGGAAACAGTGTTCCACAAATATCCAGCCAAGTGCTAGAGTACCACTGGCTTGGGGAGCAGTAAAAGGCCGAGAACACATCCTGTACTGCTGAAGACTTCAAGGGCCTCCTTCCAAATGCTGCTCTACATGGACTGTTGAAGTTTCTGAAGCAGGTATGATCACCGCCCAGGGGGAAATTTCTTGTTTCTCACAGCAGCTGTAGTTAGGGCACTGACTGTGTCACAGCCCTAAGTATAGATTTTGCACCACTGTATCTCAATGCTAGGTCTGTGACTACTTCAGGTAATTTATCCAACAAGACTGCTGTATTCCCAAACATCCTGTTTATGAGCAAGCAGGAGCTGCGGCTCTGTCAAATATTCCATGGGATATATGGAATCTCAAAGTTGACATGCTACTGATACTAATTTTCTTAAGGTTTGACTAAAATACACTTCCAGATCAGAAATAAATAGCAGCATCCAAATGCAGAAATTTTAAAATTATGTCCAGAACACTCTCAGGACCCAAAAGCCTCTTCATAGAAAGTGGGCTGAGTGAAGAATGTTAGGACTTACATACCTATGGCAACTCAGCTCTTACATTTACATGCAAAAATTCATAGCCATACTTATGAAAACAGACAAGCAGAGTTCCCTACAAAGCAACTCTCCTGGTACAAGCTTTTTACTAACTATACTACTGCAGACTGGAGCTTGAGAGCAAACAAATGTCCCAGTACCTCCTCTTTCACTTCTACTGATAACATTAAGTTTTCACAACACATCCATATAAATAAGACCTCCTGCCTCCTGCAACAAAACCAACTCCACACACACTTCTTGCAGAGCATTGTGCATTTCCCAGGATTTTAAGGTGGGATTCATTAAAATTAAGAACAGTGCTTCTTATCACAGGAGAAGATTGTCTCTAACCAACAGGGAAAGAGTTTTTCTGCACAGCCCTGCCTAAAACATCACGAGAAAAAAATCCTTACATGCTGACAGCTCATCTGAGGAACTGCTCTGGAGCTTAACGGGCTGTAATCAAGACATCAGAGGTTTATTTTAAACAAGCACTTAGGGGAATGGGCATGAAGCCCCTACGTGCCCCTCAGTGTGTGATTCTCCCATTCTCACACTGACTGAAGAGAAAGCAAAAGAGTCTGGTTGGTGACTATTTCACGATACAAAATTTATTTTTAAAATATGTAAAGTTTCTTTTTGAGCAAAATTCAGCATGATTGAGGTATGAAACATTGTCTTCCTGACCCTTCAGAAATCCAAAAGACTAAGAGTTGGTTCTTTAGTCAGTTATGCTATTGACAAATTCATTTTCTTTCAACACATACACACAAAAATCTTTACTAATAATATTTCCATTACCATTATCCTTCAGATCTTTTAGCATGATTTACAGAGGGGGGAAAAAAGGAAAGAAAAACAAAAACTGGCAGTACATTAGGCAGCTTTGGGCAACGAACATGATGGATTCTCCCAAAGTTATTTCCTGCAAAGTGAGATTTGATGTGAGGATCTTGATTATGTATGTCAGTGCTGGGAAGGTACCCAGACATGTGCAACTATCATTTACAACCAATGCAGCCAAGGCAGAGGCCACTACTGGGTTTTAAAAATGAAGAACATGAAGAACATTAGTACAAGGGAACAAAAGGAAAGGATTTTTCAGAAGAGCTGGAGACAGCAATATTTTATTTAATTTACAATATTCTATTACCTCCTAAGATGGTCCCAATTAGACATAACTCTGCATACATGATGCCACACTTGGCCTTGTCCTCCTCTAACTCTCTTGGCAAAAGCAACAAAGACTTCCTAGCACAAAAAGGCCACACTGTGGTTTTGTTTTAAAAAAATCATTTCTAGGAAAAAATAAGAGCCTAAAGAACAAACCTCAGTGAGATATTTTGTATCCAAGGACAAAACTGAATGGTTCCATGTGAGTCATTTTCAGTCTTTGCAGGCTTGGCATTTGTGGTATGAACTCAGAAAAGTCACTACCAGTAATTTTGTCTTTTCAAGTGTTTGCAGCACATGAGAAATAAGTGCTTCTAAAATGAACAGTCACATCCTAACCACTTCAGGTGCACTTACAGATCAACTTCCTACAACTTCAACCTAAAACCATTTCACTAGGGTTAAAAAATAGTTTTGGATGCTCTAAGTAAACCGAGGCATTCAAAATGTGACTTGAGAGAGGTTTTCAAGCAAAAATGCTGCTGGAAGTGAGACATGATGAAGGAGACAATATACTTCCATCTAGTACACTTGAAGGACTGCTTGTTTTGTTGGATTAACCCCAAGTGAGCCTGCAGCCCAGCCGTATCTTTTCTCCTGTCTTTAATACAGCCAAGCAAAAACAAGAAGAAAAGGTATCTCATGTGCAGCCACTGTGCAGGAAAGTTTTAAGTGATCTAAATTAATTCCTTTGTTCTTACTGACATGTGGAAACTGCTTCTCTGAACTCTGATGAAGAATCTCTTTCTGAGCTTTCTTTTTATTTGCTATATTTTAATGACTGCTGTTATAAACAGTCTAAATAGGAAGCTAAGAATAGGAAGAAAATACAAGATTTGGGTCTTCCAGGCACCAGTTTAGGTTTATAAACAAGAAAGCAGGTAATGTGCTGTGATGGCCTGGGCAGTACCAGCAACCTGGAGAGTTTCCCCTCTCCCTTCCCAGCACTATCTGACACTGTCATGGAAGAGACATGTTTTTAAAGCCTACAATAACCAAATTATCAAATAAAATTAAAGGTCAGGACTTCTATGTGCAGGTGAACAAATGTGATTCACAAGGGATTTCAAAGCAGCTTTTTCCACACACGCAAACCCTCTCTGATGCCGCTATTTTTGATGTCTTGTACTGTGTGAAGCTGCACAGCCATAGTCTTGCTGTTAGAAAGCGTGTTAAAAGTTCCTCCTTGACACAGACATACCTATTGGCACAAACGGGAGGCACGGGTTGTGAAATCTCTGCACCTCTGTCAAATCAACCTGAAATCGGGCTCCGGAGCTGCCAAGGGTGTGGAGACAGCGCACACAGGGGGAGTGTTTGCATAAGCCCCGTCTTCCAAGGAAACCAGGGTAAACATGTACCGATTAAAAACAAACAAACAAAAAAGCTGTTTTCCACGGCAGTGGCTGGAAAGTCCTGCAGCTCTGGCCGCTGCCCGCTAGAGGCCGTGAAGCCCTTACGCCTGCCCTGCCCGTGCCGCCGGAATCCAGCGGAGAGATGAGGAATGGGAAGCACCAAAAACGAGACCTTTTTTCTTCTGATTTTTTTAACAATTCCGTAGTGCAGCGAGGCACCCCAGCCCTGGCAGGCCGGTGGGAGCAGCAGGATCTGCTGTGGGTAGCCAGCTCTGTTCATCTACAACTGGAAACCCGAAGAGGAAACGAATGAGGAGGATGATCAGGAAGATGAGGAGAAGAAGCTGCAGCTGGCTGGAGGGAAGCTACTTCTCTGTGACAAGCCCATGATAAACAATGACTAGCCAAATTTAATGGGCCATTTTAAAATTAACTCTTCATTTTGAACACCTCTTATTGGAGCCTGGCAAGCTGCAGCAGACAACAGAGAGGATTGCAAGAGCGAGGGGGATTTAATGACTGGAGTTTGCAGCAACAAACAGATGTGCCCAGAAAAAACACCGTGGAGGCTGGTGTGTAGGGAAAAAAGCCCCAAGGGTGTTTTTCAGTATGCTGAGAAACACATAGGGGTAATATAACCAAAAGAATCAATACTCAGTTCTTCCAGTTTGACTCCAAACTGGGGTCACTGTTTATCACAGCCCTCCATAAGACACAGGGAAACAGATGAAAATCAGGAGAGAAGATCTAACCAGAGCTGTGCTCTAAGGGAGTACATCAATCCTGAACTTCCACAGGAGGCACAGAAACATGGCTTCTACACAGCCTAGGGCTGGAAATCACATCTACATGTCTTCTTGCAAGCTTAATTTGTGACAGGTTATCCAGAAAACTAAAATGGGTCAATGTAGATCAGATTATTCTTCACAGTTATTGATTTCCCGCTTTTTGTAATGTTGAATTTCATCTGCCATTGTGCTGTGCATATACCTAGCTTAATTATGTCCCATTTAAGTTCTTTATGTACTGCCATCTGGATTAGTTAAATACTTTTTTGTCTTCTGCAACCTTTGTCATGTTCCACACTCGTGCCAGATCATTAAACTGCATAAATGTCACACAATTCCTGAAACGAAATTTCACGGCAGCCCAATAAAAACCAATGACGTTAGTGAAAATGTATATTTATTCCTCTTCCTTGTATTGCTCTCAAGTACTTGGCAACCTTGTGGTGAAAGCATTCTATTAAGACTGGGGAATATGTGTTTAAGTACCTTCTGGCTGGTGGTCAGATACCTCAAAAGCATTAAGGTATGATGTAATATCTGAGTGCCACTTTGTCCTTGGATGGTCATTTTACAACAAAGTAGTAATCAGGTAGTTTGTGTCCAAATGTAAATTTGGGCAGTTCTGTGTGGAAGAGGATTTTGGCTTTCGCATTTCACAAGGTTAGTGGTAGCTGTTGCTAAGTACCTCTATGCAGGAGGCAGTGTTTGGGTTGAAGCCCCCCTGCCCTACTGGGCTGAGGCTGCCCGCCCTCCCAGCACGGGGTGCTGGGGATCCTCGGGCTGTGGCACTGGGCTTGTCCCACTGCAGCACGCAGGGATGCCACAGCAGAGCTCATGCTGTGACTGCAGCTCCAGAGTGGGAGGAGACCAACACACAATTTGTGCAAGGTGCAGCACACCGTGCACACCAAACAAGCGTGCTGGGAAGCAGTGTGCAAAGCATTGTCTGGAGCTCTTGCTGGGGCTGGTTCTTTATCAAAGGAGGGTAAACAAACTTAAGACAGATCTGGCTGCATTCATGAAGACTTTTTTTTTGGTTGAGAAAACAGAATTCTATTGGTTTGTTAGCAAAAGAAAAATGTGGAATGTGGCATGAGCGTTTTTCCACCTTACGAAGGCAACTGGAGTGCCTGGAGATGGGGAAGCACATTCTCACCTCAGGCTTCCAGCCCCAGTTCGACTGGGCATCATTCTGTCCCTCTGGCCAAAGCTCAAAGAAAATCTGGGTCCTTATCTATTACATGTTCCAGTTAGGCAGCCCTGAGAGCAACCCCAGGTGTTCATACACTCTGTAATCCCATTAGGGCTCTTTTAAAGCAAGTGGTTTGGTTTTTTTTTGCTGGTGTCACAGAATTTACACTTAATGGGTTTGCAGTTATTAGGCAGTTAGAAAAGTTATCTGCCCTTTGCGGTTTGCTGCCAAAAGTGTAGCACAAGACAAGCACTGAGGTCCTTGTGAACCCCACAGCTGCTGTGACTTTTCTATGTGAGGAAGGAACAGTTGCTTGAGGCATTTTAGAGAAATGCAAGAACACAGGAACAGTTCATTAATATTGGAAGTGAATTTGCAATTACCAAGAGCAGATGGTCAGTTCACACAGTGAATGAACCTTAAACCATCTAGACTTACAAGACTACTGCAAACATTGAAACAGTAACAAATTCACAAAAAAAATTCCTACGTGCTCACGGTCAGAAGTCAGCTCAGATTTGGATCCTATATACAGTGGCTTAAATCCAGATAAAGCTGTCAATATTAAACTGAGTCAGTGGATTTACCACAGAGTTCATGCCCCTTCTTTTTACTTGCATAAAAAACTCTCAGAGCAGTCCAAGATAAGCAAAAATAACAAGAACTTTAATAAAATAACTGTATCAACACCATTAATAAAGTTAGGAATCAAGCTAATCCTCCCTTGTACCACTGCAACTCAGCTGTATCAGAGATGTGGTAGCAACATTAATAAGAATGGAAATTAAAGCTAGAGTTACATGACTAAGTTTTCCATTACTTTATATTTCTCTAACACAAAACACCATACACACACATTGCTTTAACAAATGTATCTGTGATGCACTCCAGAGCTTTTGAATTCTTTCCATACACATGCTGTTTGTAAAGACTGTGAATGAGCTTAAGAGAGATGTGTATCTTGAAAGTACTCCTCAGTGCAGCTCATGGACAAATTAGAATTATTATTGCTCTAGGCATGTAATAGTTTGTAAGTGCAAAGAGAAGGACTTGCTTAGCACCACGTGTATTTGAGCCTGCCAGCTCTTCATTTGGCTAGGCAAATAAGACTATAATTACTGGGGGCAAGAGGGAGGCTGTAAGCAAGGAGCTCTGTTGCATGGCTCTTCCTGCATGTGTCCAGGGAGTGAACTGCAAGGGCATCACCAGCCCTGAGAAGGCTGTGCAGTCATCCTTCAAAACCTTTTTCCCTGGGACATGAAGTTTCAGCAGCCCAGCTGTGTACCTCTGGACAGCAAACAGAGGCTGCTCCCTGAGGTTAACATGACCTGCAGTTTACAGGCCTTTGTGAATTGGTGAACAAGAGCTCAGATGCTGTGTGGACGTCAAGGCAACTGGCAGGGAGAGTTGATACAGGTCAGATTTGCCAACGCCTTGAGCAAGAAGGGAACTGCAACTGGACTGCAGAAGGGCTCTGAAGATCAGTTGAAAGGCTGCAAAGCAACAAATGACATAGGCAAGATATGTGATTAAAAGAAGATGGTAATTGGATTTCCAGACAAGGAAGGGATGTTGGCTTGGTGGCACTTGTGATCAGTGCAACTTGCTGACCAAGGAATAGCGATAACTTAGAGACAGATCCCTCCAGTCAAGACAACTGCTAACAAGGCATCCAAAAGATTTTTCCTTGGTTTTCCTCACAGAATTGATGGTGTATGAACTTTTACTCACAAGCAGGATAGAATTTAAATTTTCAGGGATAAACTTGTGGCAAAAAGGCTCAGGTTTACTTTGCACAATCAACTTGATTCTTCTTTTAAGTCAGAAATCTGCATAGCAGGTCAGTCTGTTTACAGATCATGATATAATTCAGCAATTTCCTTGTCTGGCTTCATGGCACAATGTACAAAAATATGTCAATGCATGTAACAAACTCAGACTACCAAAAGGCTCTTCTCATACCTGCAGTGACAGAAAGTCTGATGTGTTGTAGCTATTTTCAGATTCCTTCCCTTTACACCTCCTTTACACACAAAAAGTAGAAAGCACAGGACATTTGAGGAGTTCTCAGTGCCAGTTACAACACTGTTAAGACATTGGTATGTTGACTAAATACCTCAGAACTGCTTTAAAGTTTTACAAAACCTTAAGAAAATGGAGTTTATATCAGAAGTTATTTTTACAGCATGTGATTTACATATGCATCTATTTAGTATGCTGAAATTTAGTATTAAACAATCTGTTGAATATAAAAACCCTATTTTTAGCAATATCTTAATCACCCTGGATATTCTTTGAAACATTTTGTATTTTCCTGAAATTATGTGATCCCACAACTATTTTAGTAGCCTATGCTATTGTATATGCCATGGCAATTCCACTTAGCCTCTGGGTCCAGTTCTGCAGCTGGCTTTCGCCATTAAAAGCTAAACTGAAATCCTTTTTCTCCAGCAAATATTCATCCCATTGTAGATGGTTAAGTATATGGTAGCACTTGTAAACTGTTGTGATGACACAAGCCTTGGACCTCTCTCCATTAGCAAAGACAGATCTGGAGCAGACACTGGCTTACACACTCAAGGATTTCAGATTTCCAGACACATTTCTAATTTTGTATAAACCATTTTTTTCCCTCTCTACATCTGACATTGCTCTTCATTAAAGACTGGGATTTGAAAAAAAAAAAAGCAGAAAATCCCAAGGGATTGAAAACAACAGATGTTGTCTGTTTTAAGCTTCCTTTATTCCAAATCACTGAATTTTGTGCTTTTAAGATTTTCCTGCCTCTCTTTTCAGAGGTCTGTGATTTTCTCTTTAAATGGATTTTCAAGAGGCTGACTCTGACTGGAATGTACGTAAAAGAGACTTTTAACCTAAAATGCGCCTTTTTTTTTTTTAATGGAATTTACTAGCAACATACTAAAAATAGGATAGAAACAGTATCAGGGCAGCATCAGGTGGATCCATATTGTCAGCAATAAACCCCACATGATACCATCCCAGCAAAGAGGAGGCCCATGCTACTCACTTTCCACCCAAATGCCCTGGAACTTCCTGCTCCTCCACTTCAACACTGCTGAACCACCAACCTCAAAAGCCAGAATACTGCCCCAGGACAACCATAAAGGGATTTTCAGGCTTTCCTTAGAATCAGTTTTTTTTCCCCCACAATCAACAACTTTCCTGCACTTTCTTGCCTGCCCTCCATCACTGCAGATGAAGAGCCCCTGCCCTTAGGAGGTAAAACTCATTCCTTCTTCAGATGAGTGACTGCTTCCTTTGAAAAGATGCTGTGATGATGAAGTCAGTGATTCCAAAATGGTCTGGGTGAAGAAACAGCTGTGTAATGCTGTGAAAAAAAAAATGCTTTGTAGCTTGATCCCTAGGGATATATCAGGGAAATAATACACAGGGAAGGATGTTGGGGACAGATTTGACATCCTTTTTTAAAAGAATTGAGAGGTTTCCAAAAACAGCTACAGGAATTGTGTAAGTATTGGACACAGTAACAGTATATCGAGGAGCAGTAATTTTGCCTATTAAAAAAAACAAACAAACAAACAAAAAAAAACCCTTCATAAATAGTTCTATCAGAATGCAGTGGTACCTGACAATGAAGATCTCTTCATTCCAGAAAGAAAGCACAACAAGAATGTCTGGAATGTGAGGGCAGACAAATTCAAATTAGAAGCTAAGCATATGGTTTTCATACACTATATTTTTTTCATTTTTTGGCTCCTAGTCAATACAGGGTGAGTTTCTGGCAAGGATATTGAAGCCAAACAACCAAATTCTGTTTTCAATGCAAGCCATTAGATAGACAGGAGGCCAGGCTAAATGAACTAATGGGTTTAAGCTTTAGAAGGTCAAATCTTTCTATTGAGTGTCAGAAACTCTGTGTTTACAGTGATTATAGCTGTGATCATTAATAAAAATAATTGGAAATGACTACCCCTTTGATTTAATCAGATTTGCATTGGTACAAGTTGATTGAATTGCAGATGGAAGAAATATTAAACTTCATCCCTTCACAGATGGCAAGATTTTAACAATGCCTTCATAAAGCCTCAATTCGTATTTTATAGCTTGACTTCTTGTTGTATTCCAATTTTTTACAACAGCACATACACTACAGAAGCAATAGAAATTAAGCTGTAATACAGTTTTGTTTGACAAGCTTGAGTGGCTGCAAACATCCGTCCTTACAGAATTAGTATGTCATTCATGTTCTTTTACAAATAAAAATCTATTTTCAAGTTAGAAAATAGAAAAAAAAGGATGGATTTTCTGGTCTTCAATAAGGCCATTTCTGCTTCCATATTCTGTAAGCTTTTGTTGCTCCTGAGGCTCACAAACACTGTGATTATTTCTCACATTCTTCCACTTGCTCTGGGATTGCTGAGCAGCTGGGAAGGTACGCGTCTAAAATACTTGTTACATGCAGGAGATGTAGAAATTCAGTTTCATTTTCTGCAGGATCAAAAATTATTTTTCTAAATTTACTTCCAAAATGAAATTCTAACATCTTCACCTCTCAGAAATACCAGGAAAAGACTGCTTGGCTCCAGCCTTTGTTAATGCCTCTAGATTTTCCAACTGAAGGACAAGGATGTAAAAACACATTCTTTGATATGAAATCAAGACCCAAGCCATTGACAACAGCAACACCAGAAGCAGCAGGCATCTGTCATGAGCTCCAAGCTTGGCAGTTCTGAGGTGTTTTGAGGTCACCTATCTTGAGTCCATGAACTCAGAAGACCCTCATATAAACAGAAGTGCCCTGAGCTGCCCATATGAAAGCCTTTGCCCTGATTTCCAGGATCCCCAACAGGGCACAGGGAATATGGAAACTTGACCCCGTACCAGCTCAAGGGACCTTGGCAGCTCTGGCTTCCTCAGCAGTCCACCAGCTGAGATACTGAAAGACACAGTGGTTCACCAGAATATTGTCAAATCTAGCATGCTTTTACTAAATGTTTCAAGCCCATGACATCAAGATAAAAGGCCTGAGAAGGTTTGAGCTTGAGTGACTAAACTACCAGTGTGCCCAGCAACACTCTGGTGTGTGTATGCTTGGACTGAGCTGGGGCAGCTGAGACAACTGAGGTGTTAGGTAGCAAAGCAGAGGGCAAAAAGACTTGTTTTGAGCATTTGTACCTAGAGTAGACAGGAAGGAGAAACACACATCCAGGGACATGGTAGCATAGTACTGGCAACGGAACCACAGCAGCTGGGGGATCAGGAGAGAGGAGTGCAGGAAATTACCTTGCATAACTACTGATAAGGGACTTCGCTAACATGGACATTTCTGATTTTCACTAATGACTAAGAAAACCCTCAAATACTTGGCAGTTCAGCCAGTGGCTGCTGTCTCATTACTCAGAAATTGCCTATTAAATGTGGGGTACCAGGTAAACTTAACTTCGGAAAATTGTACAAAATCACAAATATTGACTTTCAGCTCTTGTTAACACATTCACTCCTGATGGTCCTTCAGAAAAGGTGTGTGAGCTCTGACGTGTTCCTTCTTTTCAGCATATTTTTCTCATCTATATAATTTATTGTCACAGCTCTGCAAATTTATTGACAGCTCTGAGCTATGAACTGCAGATCTGCTGCAGTTCTGAAGTTCATGGTTCACCTCTCGGTCCAGATTGTTTACATCCTGTGGAATATGGGACAGTTTTGGAAACAGAGCATATGCTGACAGTGATTATGATTCTCTGAAACCAGCTCCCCAGAAAACTTTGTGGAAACTTTATTTTTGTCTGACAATTCATATGGACAAAGCATGTTCTATAAATTTCCATAATTTAGCTTTATAAAAAGTATGCAAATGTTTCCTAAACAGCAAGGGGAGAGCATAGTTGTAAAGAAACAGAAAAATAAGAAATATATCCATCAGCTTTAAGACACTCATCTGAAGAAGTCAGCTACTTTGAGGAGAGACTTAAAGATAACATATTTTCAAGAAGCAGCAGCAAATTGTAAACTTCCAGCATGTTCCTGGGAAAACCCTGATGAGTGCAAAGAGAACAACTGTGAAACACTAAATATGCTGCTAATGTGCAAAGCCCTACGTTCTGGGGAGAGAAGAGCATTCAGAAATAATTGAATCATCCAGGGCTGTGCTCAGTGCATACCCTAAGGTGATTATGTTCAGAATAGAAGCTTTCAGAATGTCATTTAGTAAATGAAAACAGAGTTGGATACCAGTAATAAACCAGTGCCCTCAAGCTACTCATTTTTTATAGTGATTTAATTGAAACTTACAAATCACTGAATGCCAGATGCCTGGGAAAGGGGGCAGCACTGAGACCAGGACCAGAGACACTGAAATCCAGCAACAAATTGTGATTTTGTCTCCAGTAAAGAACAGTTTACGCCTACAGTTTTCTTCCTCTGATTATAAATATGAGTCTGTCATACTCTGAGGGCTCAACTGTACTCCCAGGAGAGGTACAGAGCTGGGCACCAGCTTGTTTTCAACTTTCTAATTGCTGTTTAGCCCAGTAAAATGAAACCAAGCACAAAGTTTAGTTTTCTCTTTCTTATTGTAACAAGAAGGCTGTTTTAAACTGCATTAGCTCCTTAATCACGATTTCTATTACCTAATTTGCAAGAAGCACAATTCTATTATATTTTAAAAGCAAGCATACGTTTAACTTATGCTGTCATCATTTAACTGATATATAACCATTACATTTGAGATTTCTGCTTTTTAATATACATTTAGCACTTTTTAATCATAAAAAAAATAAAACTTAAGCAACATTTATTCCAAGTTTTTCAAATTAGTACTACTTCTTGAAGAGAGATGTCCCTAACATGGTTGTTCTATTAAGCTGCACACCACAAAAACTAAATTTGCTTTGAAAATGTAGCATTGTAACTTTCCAAAGCTGAAGCTTAAGAAGAAAAGGCATTTCTTTGGCTGTAATAAGTCATCCATGATGAGTAAAACATGAAGGAAGCCTCTCTCTTTTCAAAAGCAGGGGACACTCCCTTCATTTCTAATAACAAAGTACAAGGTAAAACCCCCAGACTGTCATTTTACACACAAACAGTTCATCAGAGCGGTTGAGAATGATTTGGACCTGAGTCTGAACATGAGTTTGGGCACTGACATTACCTGCTCAAACCTGAATTAAATCATCCTGGGAGGGGCAAAGGCATCAGAGAACATCCTCAGCCTCCAAAGGCAAAGAACCAATCCCAGCCTGCCCATGCAGCCCTTCCTACCAGGCATTGCTTCACTCAATAGTTTTGGCTGCAAGATTTCTACAGACCGGAGCCTCCAGTCAGTGTCCCACACTCTTGTCCTGCCTGTTCTCAGCCCATTTTTCCACTGCTGAAGACAGAGCATATCACACAACGGCAGTTACCAGAAGATTTTTGCAGCCTGCCTCTCCCATGCAAGAGAACTCCATCATTTTCTGCATAAGATTAGTTTAGTGTTAGTCGCTTTGAAGATAATTGCTCAACAACAAATTCAGTTCTTAACCCTCATTTACATTTCCTAGAAGTTCTGTCAAGGTAGTGCCTTTGGGGCTGATGCTTTCTGGGCTTAATCTCAGTCCAAAGGTAATTTTCATGCATGTAAATGTAAATTCAACACTTCAATTGTTCTCAAACTAGACACACATATGACACGATTTTCTCTGGGACCTCTATCCAAAAAACTCTAACTGCTCGGTATTAGAAAAATATTTCCCAGTTGTCACTGAACTCTAAGGAATACTCCTAGTTAGAAGAAAATCCTATTTCAGAGACATGAAAAAATGAAATAAGAAATAAAATTAATGCAGAATGGCATTGAGCTGCCTAATTTTTGTCACTGCGGTCAGTGTGGGAAAGCACAGTGACACAGTATCCAAAGCAAGCATCTAATTTAAAGACTGAGACACAGTTCAGTCCCCAGCCTCTGTGAAGGACCTGTGACTGCCTCTGGCTCTGCTCAGGATCCCTGAGTACTTGCATCTGCCCCAGTGTGTGGATGGCCTGAGCAGCATCTGGATCCTGGGGGCACCAAGCCCCATAAACGTACTCAGTCACCACACACTATCAGAAAATATGAATTACCCAAGTTATCAACAATTCAGATCACATCCTGAGATATACATATATATAAAATCTTTACTTTCCCTAAAAGTTGGGAGGTGGGGTGAAAAATCTGCATTTATTCATTGCACATCAAACCCCTGCCTGTGTGGTGTGCTATCATTTGTTCACATTCAAGAGAGAGAGAGAGCCTTAACTTAATTATGGCAACTGGTGTGGGGAAATTAATGATCACTGAACACTGTAAAATAGAAATCAATACTTTTGTGTCTTTCCCAAATGGTCTATTGCTAGATAGATATTCATGGCTATATTTCTCTCATCCTGTGAATATTAATAAGGTAGCAAAGACTCTATATATATATCAAAGCCTTGGAAACAAGGCTATTGCTAATGCAGGTCCTCAGCAGTAACATGTTATAGCTACCAGCTGACTGATTTGTGGGATGCTAAGTAATAGCTCCAGTATAAGACAGTCCTTCATTGTCTGCTCTGATACTTGTTTACTTCTGTCCCCATGTATTAAAATACTGTCCAGCTATAACTAAAAAGGACAGGACAACAATAACCTTTAGTACTTCCTTGCTGTGATAAGCGAGATGCTTAAACAAGAGCTTAGACACTTGACAGGCAAGTACAAATGGTGCTAAATTCACTTTGATGAGCTGTGTGACAGCTTCTTCCACAAATGAGACACAACAGAGAGGCAGGTCATTAGGAATTACCCTGCAGTGGGATGACTGGCACGTACAGCTTTTGCAATCCTATTAAGCTGTTGCCACCAAATGAAAGCACCTGCTCATTGCAGGGGTAGGGAAGAGATATTGTTTACACCTGGTGTGATGGGCTACCTGTGCCCGAGACACCACACCTGGGTAAATATGCCAAATGCCTCTGGCCTGATGCAGCCTGGGTGGTGATACAGATCTGAAATGGATTTCCTGGAATGAAACTATTACAAAATGGATTTAATGCTGAAAGCCTGTATTACTGTATCTGTTCCACTTTGTTGTATCATAATTTAGTAAATCAGAAAGTGTAGAGGTAACAAATGGGGAAGGAGCCCAAAGGGTTAAAGTGTATATTGGGGTGTCACCTAAAGTGTATATTGGGGTGTCACCTAAAGTGTATATTGGGGTGTCACCCTAGTGACACAGGGCCCCAGTGGGAAAGAAACCCCAAAACTTGTTCAACCTCTGACTGGAATATCTGATCCACATGCAGGGTATTTGCTATGGTAGCCACATCCCATATGACAAGTACACATGATAAAAATTCTGAATTTCTGCAGCACAGAACTGCTTCTCAGATGACCAGGAGCACCATAAGTGTCACTTGGTGACCTGTTTGTGTGGAATTATCAGGCATTCCTAGTCAGCCCTGGGCCTGGACTTTCCATATGGTCATGAAGACTTTCCTGTGACTTTTCCTGATTTCAGACTTTCCTGACTTTTCATGAAGACTTTCTGTGCTGCAGCACAGAAACATAATGAAGCAACTATACACTTATGACTAAAGTCCATTGCTATTTATGCCCTAAGAATATTCCTATCCCTATTATAGGGAAAGTGGAGACAAATGTTACATGATAGTCTCATTTTACCATCTAATGAAATTCTGTATCACTTTTTAACATGAGAAAACTCAATTTTCCACGAGGCAATGCTTGAATTTTTTTTAATTACGGAGTGTGGAAGAAATACTGTGTATGTACTCATACATAAGCCATATGCACTTATCATTTGCCTCTGGCCTTGCTATGTTTTCAATTGCTGATAGTTATATCTTTCTTAGCATGTGCTCCTCCCGTCTGTTGTAACCAAATGTTGTTCCTAAGCCTACGTTCAGTTTGGAACCTACAATGACTCACCCAGTTGCTCAACATAACCTCCTTTGTTTAGGTGGAACTACACACAGTGCATGAAGATAAGGGTTAGAGACACTAGTGTAAGCTTTTTTAAGCACTAAGTTTATTTCATCAAATGACTATTGAAAGCCTGAAGCAATGGTACTGTGGCTGCAATGCAAATAGCCCTGTTCCCTGAGTTGACGCGGGCTGATTTAAGGCACTTACTCAATGTGAGCAGATTTGAACTACACAGGTAATGCCAGAGCTCCTGGACAGATATGACAACATGAAATGTAAGTGACAGCCTTGCAAAAGAAGTCTGTGAACTGGCAAGTCAGACATCACATTTAGGTGCAGGTTTCTGAGCAAGTCCCACTGCCACAGCTGGATGGTTCCTATGTGTAGGTGCTTCTTGAACAAACACCACTGCTGTTTCAGGCCTTGCTTTGGGCTTTCTCTCAGGCTGCATTTGAAAAGCAGGGGAAGGCACCCACTCATAGGCTGAAATTCTCTTCTACCTATTATTCTAAGTCAATTTTTAATTCAAAACTTGGAGAAATTTATATGAAAGAGATCTAGTCCACAAAGACTTTTTATAAGACTTTTTTTTTGTGCAATGTATATTTAGACTGATTTCCTAAGGAAATGCTGCTGACATGGCTAGGCTTTTGGTCTGTCTCCCTTTCTGTGTCAGGCCCCTTACTGCCTCCACCAATAACTTTTGAATGAATAGGCTGATTTGAAAGAGAGACAGATGGCTCAAAGGTATTAAACTCTTACAAGTTTTGTGAAAATAAGAAGCAGGGTAATGGAAAGAGAGCCTCTTAGTGGCTCAGTAAAGAAAAGGCTTCGACACAAATTCGATCCTTGTTAAGCCAAAGAAAATCTGCACAAAGCTCAATCCCGATGTGCAAACTCACCATAAACAAGCCTTTGCTGGGACTGGTGTCCACGAACTAGTTTGTGTTATCTATTAAAAAGCAAGCATCATCTTGTTTACTGTAGAAATAGCAAGCTACATTTTTAATAAGGACACTGCTGAGGCAGTAAATACGCAATCCACTGATATTCATTAATAAGTTACCACAAGCCTTGTCTTACTTATATGGTGCCTAAGTTTGACATTGCATCTGAGAAAAGAATTATATCAGTACTTAGGGCTCAGATTAAAATATTTGACATTGGCACGTACATGTAACCTCACTCAGGAGGTCTGGCATTAAACAAATAGCTCTTGGCACTTGTTGAACAGGCTCTTGAACACTCCCCCCACCACACACATTGTCCTACATAGAGCCTAGGTGGAGAAGGTCTGCACTTGAATCTGACAAGAAGCTTTGATCAAACAAATTAGGACAGGCTTTTATGCGGGGTTCCTGGCTCTAGAGACGGTGTGTTTGATGGCAGTGTCCCTGCTGGAGACTCCTCTTCCATTATCACTCACTGCGTGATGCTCAGCTTACAAAGGACACTGTGCTTCTCAATTTTCTTGCCTATTCTGCACCACTTAATTGTTATGAGGACACTTGAAATGTTGGTATTTTAATGCTTACTTACTTTTTAATTAAATGTTATGACCCATAACTATACCAGTATGTGAGAGTTTAGTTAAGAAAGAAGAGGCGTAAACCTGTATCCAGAACTTTCAACCATATTTCAGTCTCAAACAGGGACACATAAACTGTTGAAATAAACAAGGACAACATCACATAGCACTGCACTTCTGCTACAGTGGTACCAAGCAGCTGCAGTAAGGAAAACTGCAATTTCTGGGTGCATTTGAACACTGAGCAAACCAGCACCTTTGTAGGCACCACCATCTAGCCTTCAGTCAGACACATGTGCTCTCCACCAACCAAAGCAGTGATAGGATTTTCTTCCTGTGGTTGCTATCATCCCAGGATGCAGTTTCATACACAAAAGCAGCAGGTACCTGCAAGCACAGACACTCAGAAAGGTAATTATTCTCTGCAGAGCAAAAGGAGATTCCTTCTCCTCAAGCAGGCAAACTCAGCAGACCTCCTGCTGGGCATCTCAGTACCACATACATTGCCAGCAGACCCTCAGCTACCTGCTTTTGGGGCCACCTTACTGCAATCCTTTCAATTGATGTGCTCCTCCAGGCAAACAAATAATGCCACCATCAGCCCAACTCATCTGAACTAACTCTTCTTGAGGCAAACAGTATATTATATACTAGCCACTAGTTCATCCTACCTAGGTCTTCTCTCAAATCCCCACAGGCACACTGCTTATTGACTTCTAACACCAAGGCAGCCACTCTTTAAACCTGTGACAGTTTAGTGATGGCACCTAACTTCTGGGCTGGGATGGTGTTCAAAACTCGCATCTGCGTGGTTGCCTCTAGCTAACCTCAAGAGCCTTATGCAAAGCTACTCGATGCATTCTTGGTTGTCTTAATCGCCATGAGCATGTAATCCCCTCACTGGTGCACTCCCTCCGTGCCAGACATTCCTGTCTGCGTGCAGCTGTGCCACGGGGATTGCAACAGGCAACAGCTGCCGTCCCAGCGGTCCCGCCAGTATTCAGTGCTCGTGATCTCACCATTCCTGTCCCGGGTCACAAGCCATTTTGTAATACCCCACAAATACCTCCTACACTGGATCCACACTGTGTTGCAAGGAGGGCACAGCCCACTGCAGAACAATCCATCTCTGTGCCCAGGCTCCGCACCTGGCCATGGCTACAACAGTGTAGGGAGGAGTAGGGAGGAGTGTGCACAGCCAGAGGTCTTTCGTTTGTTGTGTTACCCAAAAGCTTAATGGGGATGGCCACAGTGCCCCACAATAAACTGTCACACAATTTACTGAAGGGCCAAGCTGACATGGTGCTAAGAGCCTGCTGTGATATACCACCTGAAGTGCTGTCCTTGGATGTACACAGGGCAGAGCTAGATCTCCTGCATGGGTCTGAGCTGGGACATTCGTAAGTGGAACTGGCAATAAATCTTGCAGGAGAGAGGATGGAAACAGGTGACTGACTACTGGATGCCTCGTTGCTGGAGCACTTCCGAAATTCTCCTGGGTGAAGTCAACAATAAAGAGTTTCTTCCACAGATGTTTCATCTTCTCCATGGCACATGGCAGAGTTATTTAGGGCCTATAGAGCATATATACTGTGTTTGTGTAGCTGAATTGTGCCTTATTGCAAGTGTCTCAGAACATACATGGGGTAGACTAGAATCTTTAATTCAGTCTACCTTCTGTGAGCTTTAATTCCACATGTATTATTACAGTGCCTGAATACCTGAAATTATGGGAGGATGCACTCAAATTTATGATGTGTCAGTGTGGGGTTCACAAGCAGCCACACACCTACATGGTCCACACTTGTACTGCTTCAGGGTAAGGACAGATGGACAAGCTATGGACAAGAAACCATACATGTCTAAAGGAAAAATAACTGAGCACGCCTTGAAAGAAGTAGATCACCCTAACACTAGGAAACTTGGAAATTTTCCTGATGCCAGTCTGGTAGTGTCCCGGAAGGGTTAGGCTGTTGTTAAGAACAGCACATGGCCCCCAAAGGGACTTCTAGAAGCCAATGATGAGTTTCCCTCTATCAGAGAAGCTCTATTATTGCTGTCTTGCACTCTGTTCTGCTTTCCCAGCTGCCAGGGAATTTGTACTACAGCCTCTCCAAATGATACCACTTGGGAACATGCTATTTTTGCTCATGAGTGTGTCTGCAGACAAGTGTTCATCTCTCTGATTTTTAAATGTGCAGCAAAGTAGACTCCCAAATATAAAACTCTGTATTTTTAACTACAGTTGATATAAAATGAAAACATTCAAAGTCTGTGAATTTTTTTAAATGATGCGTTTAGGGGCATATTTCCATTTAATTTTGTTTACAGAGTAGGGAGGCAGAAGGAGAAGAAAAAAGGGTGAAAGGGGCAACTGTACAAGCAGACTCTGTGCAACCAAATTAAAACTTGCATAAACACTGAAATGAAATGTACATAAGCTTAAAGAAAAAGAATTGGAATATTTTGTTTAGGCAGCTTCTTTTCAATGATCAGTGATCTTATGCAAGCTAGAGTTCTGTCAAACATGTAAAGGCACATTGTTAGCATACTTTCTTAGCAGATTTGGAAGAGGGAGCGTGTGTGTAGTGTGATAAGGAAGGGGAAAATACCAAAATGAAAATGGCAGTTACAGAAAGTTATCTCTGTAGGCAGATGCAAAACATAGGGCCAGAATCTGTGTTGTTATTTCTTATGGTAGAGAGTGATAAGGCAAGAAAATAAAGTAAATAGAGGAGAAAAATCAGACTAGTAGATAGATAAGCAATTAAATCAAGAGCTTAGACCTGTTCTGAACCTCCACATTTCCCAAACATGCTCAAGAGCACTATGAGCACTGGCACATTGCAAACTCCTACCTGCTGATTCAAATGAGGTCCCAATATTTTTCTTTATGAATAATGCCAGAAGAATCTGGCTTTCTTCTGCCTAAGCACTGTATGCTTTGCTTGCGCTGATCTCTCTTGAAATGTCAACTTTACATTTCCAATATCCACAAAGAAATTCTTAATAAAAAGATATGATCTGCTTTTCAGAATGAGACCTTTAAATCCTTTAGCCCTGCCATTTTCTAGGGAACTTTTGTTAGGAATCAAATACCCTGTTTAATAACTACTTTCCAATAGTAATCGAGAGAGTTGCAAATATCAGTGTACCACAGATAACAAAGGCAATACAATACAGGCAAGGGAAAAAGGGATTTTGTCCAGAATTCTGGTAAACAAACGTGAACAACATTTTAAAATATGTTCTGTGCATAACGTTGCCATATTTTTAATTAGATTTCCAACTAAGATACTCTGAAATATCTATTTAAAATAATTCTGCTGAGTTATGACGTAAGTACACATTAGAAGTATACAAACAAATCCAATACACCCAGCTGCTTTTTTGCCTCTGTCTGCATTGCTTGTGTAGCTACAGTTGTTGCTTTTAATCCAGTAATACTGCTGATTAACATTACACAGAGCTGTTCCATTCCACACTACGCATTCTTACCACCGACCTTGTAATAAAACTACACAAGCACAATCTTTTGGGCAAATGACTGAACAAGTCATCTTGTAGTTGCACTTTTACCAGACTCAATCCAAGGGAGGGAAGTGGCCAGGAACAAAACCAGCCCTTCTGGCAAGAACATGCATTTCAGCTGGATTACATGTCCAGGGACACTGCCCAGAGCAGGGGCAGAGCTGCTTGGTTCTCCAAGCCAGCAGTCAGGTTACAGACAACACTGCAGAAACAAACCCTAGCCCTTGCCCCACTCGCCCCGAGTCTCAAACCCATAATGCTGCCAGGACGAGATGTTTCATTCAGGTCTTCAACAGGGATAATTTTGGCTACAGTTTTGGTTCAGTTATAAGAGATGTTATGTGCGGTAGCTTTTATATAAGGCCAGGGATTGTCCCCAGGGGGCTCCATGCCAGCTTCTGGCCCTGATACCATCTTACTGATGCACAGACATGTTATGCACCTGACTGGTGCCACATCTGTCACCTTGCTGCTGTCATGCCTTTATCTTTGCCAATTCCTTTGGAAAGAGCTGTAGGTGAAGAGCCCCATGAAATAAACAGTATTATTTTAGTGCCAGTATGCCTTGTGTGTGTTTTTCTATTCTGGAGAGGCAGTGTGATCTAGTGTACTTGAACACAGTGCTGGGGGCTTGGTCTGTAACTCCAGTTTTGCTGCTCTGCTGCCATCTATACTCCACCAAAATCTCTGAGCTTTGCCGTGTCCATCTTCTGATCTTCAAATTGCAATAACAGCTACAGATCCCACATCACAGAGCTATTAACACAGTTCTCAAAGGCTGATGAACACCTGTCACTTCTGCTTATCTCAAAGGTTTCAAATAGTCTGAGAAGGAGGGTCAGGGAAATTGAAAAACTGCATATTTAAGGTCATGCTTTACATGGAAAGCACCACTTATAAAAAATGGTAAACTTAATTGTTTCTGCTAGCCAGTGGGAACTTTTTCCAGTTTTTGATGTGGTACAAAACATACCAATTAAGAAGAGACTCTAGTAAAGTTTTCTAGGTTTTTCAGATGCAGAATCACAGTGGATTCCTTATAATCTAAAGTCCTTCAGGCTTTTTCAAGGAAAAATACTTTAAGCCAGTACTTCAGAGGTGTGGCTTTTTTTTTTTTTTAATGAATGATTTACTTTATTATTAAAGCCAGTAAAACTACTTATCTGGCTAAGCTAATTCCTGCAGACCAGTTACCCTGATCATAAAAAAGAAATCTGTGATGGCCTTTGGCCTTTTAAATGTTTCCTAGAAAGAGTAAGCAATTTTTCTTATACATTTGTTATCTGTGATTTTTATTCTTCCTCTACTGATAGGAATTGAGACAGAGGATATAAAAAAAAGTAGATAACAATAATTAGATGCCTATTTTTAGCTCCAAACTCTTCTGTTTTCATAGGAATAAAAAAACCCGTGCAGATTCACTTTTCTTCTGTGTACATCCCTGCAGTAGACCTGCATTTACTTGCCCTCATTTACCTGAATGATATTTGTAATCCTGGATAGATAATGGCAGGTTAAATACAGCTATCCGTTGCCGTGGGCAAGACTTAAGACTCAGAAGCAAGGGTGAAAAACAACTTCTGATTCAGCATCCCTGGATATTTTTGGTGGACTTCTCTATCTCCCATAGTAGTGACAACAGTGACCCACATTGTCTGTCTCCCTACCCCTCATTTGCCTTATATTTGATCTCAGTTGTGGTTTGTTCAGTTGTTCTGCTGACATGGCCTCACCTCTTGCTGTACATTGGAAATAAAGATACCGGGAAGGGTGGAATAGACCTGCCGCTCCCCTCTTATCTCGCCCTGTATCTCTCCTTTGCTCCAAATTTTCTTAGACTAATCTGCAGCTCCTCAGGCTGGGATAAAACAATTTAATTCAAATGGCATTAACTCATTGGATTTGACTGAATACACATTAAAAGCTTACCAAGACAAATCACAACTAAGCAAAGCTACAAAGTTGGTTTACTTTTCTCTGCTTTCATCCTATTTTCCTTTTCTAAGACTGCAGAAGAAGCACAGGTTAGTTTCATTCAATAAATTATGGATAAAATACTGTGTATACTACAGAACTGGAAGGTCTACCAAGATTGACTTTGCAGCATAGTGCTTATGGCACCAATCAGTGAAATTGGAGGTCCTGGTACAATTATCTGTGCTGATGTATAGTTATTAATTTATACAAAATTGAAAAGGGCAGAAATTACAGGTGAAAGGTTTACTGTTGCTTATGCCATAGGAATGTGGGCAAGAACTTGAGTCATTCACAGTCACAGCATTAAGTACACCATAACCAATGGGCTGCTCTCTGGTGGTAGTTAGGGAAGGAGACAGAATAAGGAGCCTGGTCTTTAACTTGGTCTCCTGTAGTATCCTTAGAGCCAAACCAGGTAAGTGAACAATAGATAACATGGATGACAAGTGACTGGAACAGCTCAGTTTGTGATCAGCAGTACAAAGTCCAGCTGGTGGCTGGTTACTTGCAGCATCCCTCAGGCACTGATACTGGGCTGATATTGTTTACTGCCTTTAATAACTACCTGGATGATGCACTACAGTACACTCTCAGCAAATCTGTGGATGATACCAGACTGTGGAGAAGTGGTTGAGATGCTGAAGAGCTGCTCTTCAAAGTGACCTTGACAGGCTGGAGGAACTGGCTGACAGGAACCTCATGCCATTCTACATAAGCAAATGTAAAGTCCTGCAGCTGGGATGGAATAGCCCTTTGCAACAAGGCAGACTGGGACCAATTGGACAGGGACAGCCCTTGCAGAAAAGTCCTTGAGGGTTCTGTTGACAACAAACTGAACATGAGTTTGCCCTTGTGGCCAAGGATACAACCCCCACACCAGGCTAATGTGTTTGGAAGAATGTAGCCAGCAGATCAACGTACAGGATGGCTTCTCTCTAATCCATGCTTGTGAGACTACAGGCTACTCTGTTCATTTTGGGGTTCCCCAGAACAAGAATATCATGGACATATCACAGCAAACCCTGCGGAGGGTTGAAGCGCTTGACATAGAAGGAAAGATGGGCAGAGCTGGGTTTGTTAACTTTAAGAAGAAAAGCCTAAGGCTAGGAGAGCTTATTGATGGCTTCATCTTACTTAACAGTAAAGCCGAGCAAGGATCTTTTTAGAGGTACACAACTGTAGCTTGAAAGGCAACAGAAACAAGGTTGCAGAATCTGAAATCCTGTTAGACATAAGAGAAAAAAAAATTCACCTTGAAGGTTGTCAAATACCATCACAAGTTGCCCAGAGCAGGTGTGGAAGTTGTGTATCAGTCCTTGGAGATACTCAGAACCAAACTTGACAGGTCCCGAACAACCTGATCCAACTGTCCCTGTTCTGAGCAGGAGCTGGACTGGATGACTCCTCAATGTGTCTTCCAACCTAAATTATTCTGTGATTCTGTCATGTTTTGTCTTGTTGTCTGGGCAGTTCTCGTACATTGAAGTTTTGGAGGGTTTAGGACGTTTCAATGAAGCAGACTTATCAAATGAGTAGTCATGGTTTCTGAACACAAGACTACAACCAGGAGTATTTCTTGCACTTTGTGGTGCTACCGTGAGGCTCCTGCATATACTATTTTTCTGCAACCTAGAGCTTTTTTGTTTCAGCCCAGTGTTTTTCTCTGCTGGGGATCTGAACTCTGGGTCTCTAAGACAGCAAAAGAATATGTGCCTTACACAGCTAGTGTAAAGTCATTGTGTAACCATGCAGACACAGCTTCAGTGAATGTCACCTGAGTCCTACTTAAAACTAGAATCTGAACTGTCTTTCAGTAGACTAGTTTGATTAAAAACAGATTGGGTGAAAACTCAAGTCCAAAAGTCAATAGTCTTTTCAGTGAAATAGAACTATGTGGAGTCTCATGCATATTTTTAATCCATATTGAAGAACTTCTTAAAATGTCAAGAGTCCAGTCTGCTAAATGCAGTATTTGCCTCTAGGTTAAGCTTCAGAATAGAAACTATCAAATCTCTGTCAATCCCTCATGTGAGCAAGAAATGGTCTAAAATTGCCTTGGTGTCAATGACACATTTTACAGATTGCCTGATACATTTTGTAGCTTTTTCAGTGCAAAAGTAAAATAGATCACAGAGAATACAAGGTAACAGAAAATCGAGTTAATCACCAATCTTCCATTCTTGAGAAGATGCAGCCTCAAGATACATTGAAAAAGAATTTACCTTAGCTAGGTGTCTTTCTAAACATTTCTGAAACATAAATATAGCATGTATTTATTGTATCTCAGATTCTGAAGAATACATGAATGCCATTAAAAAACCAAACTCTGCTAAATTATGCAATAAACATAATTGTAGCATCTGATTTGACAACAGCCACTGTCATAAAGATCTCCACTTCTGCTAGAAAAATAATGACATGTAAAGAATTTTATTTAAATCACCAAATTGATTTTTAACTTTTTAATTGAGATAAAGTTGTAGTAGTTTTTACTCAAAAGGAAGAAAGTCTAATTTAAGAAATTTGATTTTACAAATTTATTTTAGCATTTATACAAATGCTAAAACCATGACAACAGGGAATTTGATTATTTTTAATGAATTGTTAAAAAAGCACCACAGTTCAATATTTTAAACTCCTGGTGCAAGCTATTTGCACCTCTTACATGAAATATTAATCATGGTTTTAAATAATTTTATTGTAGCTTACACAAAGAAGCAAACCTAAATTCAGTACAAATTACATCAGTAGTTAAGTATCTAACAAGAAATTACCATCACCATAAATCTATTTTACATTTTACAATGATTATTTAAGACAGCTGAGCCTCATATATGCTGAAAGAGTATGTCAGCATACAGCAGCTGCTGATAATAACCAGCATGTGTTGGCAAGAGCTTTTTGTTTTCTGAAGATAATTAAAACTTGCTATAGTTTTCCAGCTGCTACATAGTCAATAAGGAATACTTTAAAAAAATGAGTGGCATATTTTTGATTCACTTTAAATGGATTGTGGCCATGTCGACCGAATATTCACTAAAGACAATTAGTCTACAATTTTGGGTTTTCATATGTTTTCGAAAAAAAACAAGGTCTATGGCAAAAGTTTGGACCAGAAAATTTTTAACTGTCAGCTTCAGGTGCTCAAGAGGAAAAAAGCATTCTGGTAGCAGAAATGTTTTGCTGAACAAGAAAAGATACTGATGCAACTGCTTGTGTCCTTATCCTTTAAATTATCTCTACTATGGATTCTGATTGTATTTTAAAAGCTCTTTATTTGGTTCAGCATGTTTTGAAAACTTTCTCTTCTAAGAAACATTCAGCAGGCACCATGAAGCTGTAAAAAGCCTTGCCAGTGCAGGGAGTCAGTGGCTCTGCAGAGCTACGATGAAAATGCCCATAGTTTTATACTGATCCTCGCTGAAGAGTCAAGATGGGGAATTTCCAGGACTTTAGACCACAGTCTTCCTCCAGTTGTCACATAACATCATACCTAGTGGCTGGTGAAGACTGTCTTCCTGCCTCTACAACTTTTAAGCCCCATGCCCAGAGAGAGTCCAACAGCAATACAGCATCTCTCTCAACCAAAGTCTCCCACAGAAGTGCTCCAGAACACAACTTTCTTGAACCATGCAACTTCAAAAGTCTGAGACATTTCTGAGTAACACATAATTACTAAGTTGAAGTTAACTAAGTAAATGGTTTTTTGAATAACCTCCATGTGCTTAGTTATGAAAAAATAACTGGTTTGAATTAAAGCCTCTGATGTCAGGGCACAACCAGTACAAAACACCTGTTTGTCCTATCACTATATGCCCCCTGGACTAGTGACCATGGGAGGCAGCAGTGGACAAGAGGGCTAATGGGAACCTAAGTGACCTCTCCTTGCAGCTCTCATTACTGGTGACTTTCCATGAGCACCTGAGGTGGAAACTGGTTTGCACTCCCTGACTAAATAGATAATCCAAAAAATGGAAAACAAACCGAATTTCCCTCAGTGAGAATCCAGCTCTCTCACTCATCTTAAACTGTGAATGTCAGAGGCCAGATTACAGCCCTGAAATATGGATCATTTGCTTTGTCAGTCTTAAAATAGACTTTCAGTATCCAATATTAGAGAAAATAAGTATTACTGAAACAAAATGTAATTTAATTTTTTCTTTAGCAACTGCAATTGTTTCCTTTTAAACTTCAGAGGCCAGAACTAATGAATTGATCTTCAGATAAGAGGCCACTCGAAATAATAAGACTTTCAGCAAATAACACTGCCATTATGCACCAGGGAGCTGAAACGCTTATTATGCAGTTCAGTGAAAACTCAAAAGACACAAAGAATTTGATATGACTGGCAGCAGCACCATCTAAAAATAGCTCTGCATAAAAGGGAATTAAAATGTCACCGGAAATTTTTTCCTTCCTTCAGAAGCTGCTGGTAAACAGATCGTTCTTAGTCTGAACAGAAAATTGCCCTGTGTGTAAGTGCAGGGGCACCCCTTTGCCTCTCCCTGGCACCCATGGCCCTTCAGCGAGGATGTCAGGGCTGTGAGCTGCTGGGCAGGGACGGCCTGAAGCACCTCAGAGGTGAACTGCAGCCACAGATCTCCTCAGGTAGCACCACTCATGCAATGTCTGATCTGCCATCGACAGGCTGATGACAGCTCTGGCTTTCAGCATCAAGCACTGGATGAAGATAGAGCAATCCTGGCCATGAATCAGTGTCTGTATTATTTGATCCAGGCTACAGCACTCAGGCAGTGGTATGCAGTGCAGCTTTTGCTGCAATGGCTCAGGTTTTGGCAAGGCTGTCTAGCTTTAATGCAGACTCAGCAGTTTGAATGATAAAAAAGTTTTGGAAAAAGTATTCCGATATCTCAGTCTGCTAATTTGGAAGGAGTTTTTAAAACAGATATAGACTGATGCTTGATGAATTTAAGAGACAAGAAACTCCTTTTAACTCTGGATAAGACCCAGGCAGACTGCCACACTTTTAACGAAGTGAAGCCCACAAAATGGCAGTTTTAAAATGTCCTCAGAAATATATATCAATATAGCTGTAAAAATGAAGAGAAAAAGGAAAAAAGTTGAAAGCCAAGGACTTACTGCCTCACCCTCCATGCCAAGCATTAACTTTTGGATTTTACATTATCCCCTTCAGATAAATGTTTGCAGGAAGAGAAAGCCATTACTTCTGAAGTTACAAAATGATTATATATTCAGCTGCCGCCATCAGATGCAATTAAAGACACAAAACTTAGATTCATCCCACAGAACATTAAAGTTTGCCAAATATATTATGAAAAAGCCACATTGTGTGGCTCTGAGAGTCTTGTCCTGTCCAGACTTCCACTCCCATATCAGTTGGAGACTAGGGAAAACTAAACATTCTGCTGCTTCCTGAAGCTGAAATGATGGAAAAGGACTGTGTCTTTCACACGAGTCCTATGCTTGTGCCATCTGAGTGTTTACAGAGATACTGCTGCCTCCTCAAATCTGGAGTCATCTTACTTCTTTGATTGCTCTTCAAATCTTAGGCCTTTTGGAAGGAAGCTTGATGATGCTGCAGTTATTGGGATGAGCAATATGAAATAATTATTTGGAATGGTCTTTGCAAGTTCTGATCTTACACTGATTTGGGACATAGATTTCGAAAGAAGAAGGATTCGGTTGTGGTTGGCTAATATGAACTGTCTGCTGCACAGCATGAAATAATGAAAAATACTTAAGTGGTTGGCTTTTTAACAGAATTTATTTCTGCACTTTTGCAGGAATAGAAAGGCATTTCATGACAGGATACATTTACCTTTGCATACTTACACCAGAAACTTCAAGCATTAAAAACTTTTTTACCTTTTTGGGGGGTAATACTACAGAAACTTTGACATTAGATCTTTAGACCTTGTGAGCAAGGTTTCTCCTCATTTTGCACCTTCTGTGGCAGCAGCAAGAAGGGTTACAATTACACTGCTAAATGAAATACAGACTGACTCTTGTTTTTTTGGTCAAGTGGCATCACTCAGCTCATGTCCTCACTACCTATGATTGGCTCTCTCTGAGGCTTAGTCTGGGCTGAGCCAGCTGGAGAAGCCCAAAACAGTCAGGGAATCTGTTCAGCAGACCACAGGGTACTTCAAGCTCACCTCCCATCCCTTTTATTTAGCAGTACAGATATGCCCCCTCAGACTCAGAGGGACGTTTTACTGCTGTACCAACACAGGAACGTGATGTTTTAACACCTAATATCTGCAAGCAGGAACCTCTGGATAATAATGTGGATAATTGAACAGAATTGAAGTAATGGCCCAAAGGATGCATGCAGTAAGGAACGGGAAAGTGTTGTTAGAGATCTAGGGAAATACCACATGGTTCAGCATGTGCTGAGGGCTTTGGAGAAGCAGGAGCTCCTTGCAGAGAAGTGTTACAGAGGAGTAAAAGCTGCACCATCATCCTCATTTCGTGATTTATTCAGCAGTAAAAGCTGTACTGCGTTTTTGTAAAGCTGAGGGTGTTGTATCTTCCTGCAAATGTGATTCCAGGAAGGAAGCTGAGAAATCTCCCAGAAAATGGCAGGTCTGGTGTGTGGCGGATGCCAGGGGGTGTGTGTTTGTGACTAAAGAGGATAAAAGCTAGAATTAAATTAGAGATTCCATTTTGAACTTACTCCTTTTTCCATATTCCTAAACCATTCAAGTGACGGAGGACTAGAAACAAGCATGGCACAATCAATAAAATAAACAAACCATAAAAGACACCAGCGATGCATTAAGGGGGGGGAAAGTCAGAAATCTTTTAGGCCATAAGGACTACAGGAAAGAGATGACAGTAAATATACAGAGACTTTGGTTCCAAATCCTGAGAACTTTGCTCACACAAACAGACCTTCCTCCAACCACAATCTGATTAAAAGGCAGTACAACTATTGCCAAAGGCCTGTAACATCTAGCTCACTAAAACAATACCAGTTGACATTATTAGGATGTATTATTTTGCTCCTTTAGTACCAGGGAAGATTCATCTGACTAAATTGCAGGGCTGAGTCCTTCTTTGGCAAAGGGCTTGGAATGGAAAGCAAAATGTCTGGTATGTTCCAGCCAGGCAGCTTCCATGCTCAGCAGATGGTATTTACTCAAGGGGTACTGCACAGCCCCAATTTTAAACCAAGTTTCTTCTCCCAGTTCACCTAACATCACAAGGACAGAAACTTTTGTTCATCTGTGTGTCTATATTAGTCAAAATCCCAGGTATTCTGAACTGCTACAGAGTGATTGTTTTCTCCCAGCAGAATTAAACTCAGCCCTGTAACAGATGAGAGATGAAAACCCACAAGATGTTTTCAAACTGAGTCACATACATCCTTTTCAGCTAAGCCATAATACTCCCAAGCCCTCTGAATCATACTGTCTACTCTTCAACAACTTCTACACAGTCCAGCTCAAGGTGCTCAAGCCCTCCTCTCTCCCAGTGCATTACGGTGTGCAGTGTTGTGACAATTTGCTACAGTTAAGCTCAGATAACCCATTAAACTGAACCTGAGAGGGAAAAATCAACAGGTTTTTAAGCAAGAAGTGCAACACAAGGCATGAAGACAAGCATTTGCTAACTTGCCCACATTTATATATCTGTAAAATGAGTATAAATAAATGACACAACTGGTATATACTGGATCAAACTCACAGGCCATGTAATTCATAATTTTACTGTCAAAAGCAGCTACAACGTGTAACAAATTCAGCTATGGACAACTGTTTAAAAACCTAGTTACAAGGGTCCTGTTTTCTCAGTCCCTTAGGCATTAATCCAAACATATGTGATGCCCTATATGAAACAGCTCATGTATTTGTGTAAGTGCAATTAAAAGTCTGAAAATATCATACAACAGGAGTAAGATAAAAACAATGAGTGAGGCTAAGATGCTACTAATGACTACACAGCTTGCATATGAATAAAAATAAAAACGACATAACTAACTGTTGCCTAGAAAGAATAATAGTATCTGCCTGGAACCTAAAACTGCAGATTTTTTTCATTAACATTTACAGTGCTCATGGCACAAATACTGCATTCTATTTTCAGCGATTTCTGTATAAATACAGATATAAGAGACTGAGAAACAAAAATGCTATGTACATATTCTCTTAATGACTCTAATTTTGTGAGTCATTTCTATTTTACTTGTTATGTAGCATTTTATATACCACAGTGACTTATCACTTCTTCTAAATTTAAATTCCCCTCTGACTATTACTCTAATGTTTCATTTATTGAGCATACATCTTGCATTTATTGGCTTAAATGTCTTTTAATATTACTGTCTCTAATTATACAATGGGATTAATGTGAAATTTAGTTTCCTCCATGATCAATACAGAAGACATATAGTACAACTACAGCTATTCATTTCACAATTTCAAAACAAGAAAGTCTCAAGTTAAGATTTCACTTTGGCTGAAATCCTGCTTTCAGTGAAATTGAGAGCAAAAGTTTTTTAACTCAAAAGAAGAGCCAAGATTTACTTGGTGTCCAACCTGCATGTGTCAGCTGCAGTGTCACTGACACTTTGTGGCTATGAAGCTTTAAGGCCAGAAATAGCCACTATAATTGAATCCAATCTCCAGTACCACACAGGCCACTTCTGGTTACGTCACACAGGTACTTCCTGGTAACATCAGTTTTTGAACCTTTTTACCAGGTAGAGGCTCCAAGTGAAGGTTTCTCCCTTATAAATGTCCTGTTGTTTATGAAGAACAACCTTTTAAAACTTTAATTAGCTGGACTGCACTCTTATACACCAACATTTTTTTTTAATATAAACACATCTCAGGGCACTCTGACTTTAAAAATATCTCTCAGGATGCTCACATTTTTTCTGTTGAAGTTTCACACATGTACTTCAACCATTTCAGAGTACAAGTACATAATAAAAGTATTTTTAAAGAAATCCTATTATTTAATTGAAGAACTCTAGTTTCTCCAAGTGTCAGATTAAAGACTTCAGGAAAGAGTGTGTAAGGAATAAAAGATGGTGGAGATGCTTCATATGACATATGGTCTCAGTTTCTAAGGGCCCTTAGAGAGTGTATGAAACAACCAACCCAAAGATCCCTCTGCTGTGAGCACACATCTGCTGCACATGGATCTGACAGTGGAGACGGGATGGGCCATGTCCCAGCTGAGGTCTGCAAAGCAGCTCTGCAGCTAAGGATGTTCCTCCTGGTGCCCCAGGCCAGCCCAGCCCCAGGCCTGTCCTCTCCTGCATGCCTGGGCTGGAGCACAGACACAGAGACACCACAAGCAGAGGCACCAGGGGTTGAAAAGGAGCTACAAACTGCTGCAGCCCTGACTCACTGGCTCAAGGGTCAGTGGATCACCTGCACTGGTCAGAGATGACCTAAGTGGGAGTATTTGTATCACTACCACCAAGGCTGCATCTTGCTGGTTAATCTTTTATTTCACTGGGTTCAGTGAGGTTTAACCATGTGTAGGTAAAGCGGTCAGCATCCACGTGAGAAATGCTATGGTTCAGGTTGCCTGAACAACCGTATTTTGTCCTCTTTGTATGTCTCAACAAACTCACAGTTTTTAATTTTTTTAATTGTATCCCACTTCCCATCCTGTAATCCATACCTGTGTGAATATCAAGAATTTGATCTGGGCTTTTCTAATGCAGCCTATGACTGCAACATTTTCACCTACATGACTTTCCTGTTCTCCTTTTGAATATGAGAGTATATTACAACTTATGGTCTAATAACAGTTGAAATTTAAGTCACCTAAATTGCATAATTTTTTCCAAGTCACTTGCATACTTCTGTAAGACTTTCCACAAACCGTACTCATGCTTAGAAAAAGAGAAGAATTAAACATGTTGAACTAACTCTGAAGGGAAAACTGTAAGACAGAAAAGTGCATTTCTTTGCACTTCTAAAACTCACTCAAACCAGACAAATCCAGGTGACCCAAAGGTAATAATACACATAAAAGTAAGAGTATAAAACATCTGCTGAGTGTTGAATAGAGAGTTTGCCTTGAAAAGTTAGAAGTCTGATTTAGTATTGCTCCATTGAACAATTTTCCTCAACTGTGTCCTTGCCTGTGGACATAAACTGAGGCAAAGCACAGAGCATTACACACTGTAGACAGGAATTTACTCACTGAGAATAGGAATTTGTCTTATTTTCATTTGTTTCTTCATGCAGGCTAAGAATCTAATTTTACTGAAGATGAAAGGGAAGATTTCTTTACCAGCCTATCTATGCTGGGGCAGATGTGGCTTCGTTCACCTTGACGTACACTCTACTTGTACTGCACAGTCAATGATTTCCATTTAACATTTTCAGACTACAGCCTTAATTCTTCATTACTTTTTACCTACAGCTACTTTTTATATTTTCTGTTCTGCACTGAATTTAGCCATGTAGTGTGAAAGAAACAACTTTGTGACTCATGCAATATAAATTCCTGAAAGTCACCACCTTATTTATTTAAAGAAAACATGAGTAATCGTTAATGAATCCTCACACAGTTACTGCATACAGAGTTTGAATAAACACCCCAGACCAAGCATGCTACACCCTGTTCCTTTATGCTGAGGCATGTGTCCCCTTCAGTGTGGAAACTAACGGGCTTATGGGGGAAAGGAAATCATCAAAAAGATCACATCTTGAAAATACCTGTTTCATATCAGACAGATAATTACTGCTCACACTCACAGGCCACCTCATAATTCTGCCTCAAGGGGTTGGTGGTGTACATGAACCAAATATTTACGACTTTCAAAGTATGATGTGATTGAACGAACAATCTGGTTCCTGTCATTTCCCTTGTGGTGATTTTCTTTTTAGAAATGATTAAATAATATAATTCCTCTAATGACTCATTTAGTTTATTTTTAACTAACACCAAAGGAAAATACAAAGGAAATAGTTTTCAGCAAATGTGTTTTTCAAGGAGGAAGAAAAGCTGAATTGCATGATATGATAGAGTAAATTAGCATTGTTTAGAACAGTACATGCAGCTAATGACTGAAAAGATAGCAGTATAGGTAACACTTTGTATTACATTGCATTACTGACCTGGAATGGAAGCTTTGGCTGCCTTAAACATTGTAAATTGGATAGGTTGTGATTTTGTAAATCATTCCTTTCACTAAGAAAAAAAATCCCTGATGTAACAATCCTACTGTAGGTGCCTCCAGTTTGAAAACCAGCAAGTAAAAAATAACTGGGTAAGAAGTAGAGAGCAGGTATTCAAACAAGCCCCGAGGCATCTTAGCACTTAAACATGTGGCAGATCTGTTTTCAGCAAAGCAATTAACCAGACAGGATTCACCATTCCAGCAATCTCAAAATGCAGACTGGATGTCTTTCTAAACATATGCTGTAATTCAAATTATTAGATTGGAGAGGTGCTAACACAAGAATTGGGGTAGCTCTGTTCAAACACTTTGTCTTAATGGCCTTAAAATGTATGCTTTAAAGGTATACAAATTCAAGCAATCAAATGATGATTTACGTGCTTTAATCATCTGGATGACTAAAAGCAAGTTTTGCTTCTCATCTTGCGTCTCCTGATCTACTTTTCAATATACTATTGGTAAGTTTGTCTGTGGCACTCCACTAGTTATGAATCAATGGGGTAAAACTCATTCACTTCTAAAAGCATAGGCTGATACTTCCACCCACATCACAGTACTCTTCCAGTATCCTCTGGGACAGGGATGGGGACTGATCCAGTACCCTTGCATTGCTTACAGTTTGAACAAGGCAAACACAGAGGGTGACATGCTGACCCAGCAAAACTTAGTGAAAGTCTTGTGAGCAACTGATGAATGTAGGTTTTTCATCCAAAGTGTAAACTGGAGGTTTCAGATTAAGTTATACCAGCTAGATTTTCTGGAATTGCTAACATGACTATTTGTATCAAAATTATTAGTCATTACTTGGGGGACTGTAGAAAAAATGTATGCCTTGGTTTGGCACTAGATGTGTGTGCCCACATACGGGCTTACAGACGGACATCAACAGCTATCTGCACACGTGATTTCCTTATTGCTAATGAACTGACACTTGACCAACAGTGGATCCTGTCCTCAGCTTACCACCAATAAGAGAAGTGAAGGAAACAACAATGTATTCTTAGTGATCCAAAATACAGAAATATTTCATATACTGAACTGTAACATACGTCACATCATCATGGCTCTATACAAATGTAATTTCCACAGATCTGTGCAGAATAGGTTGGAAAGCTGTAAAAGAGGGGCAGAGGTCGTTCACCACAGACTGACCAACCATGAAAAAAACTGCAGGAAGAAAAGTTACAACTTTGAAACTCCTCACTCTGACCATGCAGCCTTTCCAAAGTCTTAGCACCGTTGGCTGGCTTTGGCAGCCCTGGCTGTCCCGGATGGGTTATGTACAGGTTACAAGAGGGAATGTTAAACAGCCCCTTGACAGGTAGAAGAGGTGTGTTAATCCACCATACCCTCAGTTAATGCTGTTTGAATACTAAGTTGGTACTAGCACTGCACCCAAAACATTTTCAAATAAACCTGTAGAGAAATAAATTACCCTTTCTTTCCATTCAATCCAGGCTGTACACTGGGTACACAGAATGACATAATATCCTTCCTGAAATCAGAGCTGCAGTGAGGACCAGTATCCTTCAAACATGAACAGTTCCTGAGACTGCCTTGCAAACAACTACATTTTCCCAATTGCCACAGAAACTTTTTCATCTTTTTCAACCTGGCCAAAGAATTATGCATTGTTTTCTTTACAAAAGCAATAAAATTTCATCACTATATTCTGTACTTCTGCCAGAGTTTGATGGCCACAGATAAAAAGAATCTTACTGGAAAGCAAAACACAGAAATAGCTATGCCATTTAACTTCTGCTGGTCAAGCACTCACACCAGTTTCTGTGATATTTGCCAGATATGACAATAAATGATGCTATATCTATGCCTGCCCATAGTCAGCAGAAACAAATACCTTTCTGCAGGAAAGTGACTGTTATCTTCAGGATTTTTTTTTTTCTTTTTAACATGACATTTTTCTGCATGTAAGACCCCAGCCACTTTGGAAACTGGTGTTCTTGAAAACAGGATGCCATACAAAACTATGATCAGTACAAAACTAGGTATTGATTTGCTTTTTAATCTAGAAAAATCGGTACAGTTGGTTAGGGTTTTTATTTTTGCATTAACCATTCTGAAAATGATTTTAAATTGCAGGCGCAGGCCAAAAGATTTTATCTGAGACCAATCTGCATTTAGCTTTAGTGCCACAGATAGACATTCAGAAAAAAATAAATCAATATATTTGTAATGACTGCTTCGATAACTGCTTAGGCAGCTGCAGAAAGCCAAGTCAGTAATTATTTTTAAGGATATGTGACAAGCTTTCCAATCCCCTGACAGTTACACACACTTGTTTCCAAAGGATGTTATCCCAGCTGCCTTCTTCCAGTCGCATTGGACTTCTGCTTCTTTTTAATTGGGTGACCCTCTATTCTCCCTCTGTGGGTTACCATGGGCAGGTTTTACGTGTAGCAAGTGAAGCAGATGGACTGGTGCCAGCAACTGCTCAGACAGTCAGACAAGACGAAGTTCAGCACCTAAGATACCGCAGCAGTTTATGATTAAAAGGTAATTTAGTTAAATGGCTAATCATGCACTAGTCTTTGTCTCCTGGTTGTCGGTGTATGTGTGCATGTGTGGAAACAGAAAGGTATGAATGGCTATTTCAAACCCTGACTCTAGCCAGGTTAGTTTGGAATAGCGACAGGAAAAGAGCCTGAAACGTGAGGCATTAAACCCTGTTCTCTTACGAAAGCGCAGACCTGCAGACCGTGCGCCAAGCCAGGCTACGGAGCGCTCCTGCCAGGAACTCACCTTGCTGAATTTTCGTCACCAGCTGGTGACGGGCGAGGATCCTGCTGGTCCTGTAGGGCGGGCGCCGTGCGGGCGGCTCGCAGCGCCAGAACAGCTCCTGGCCCTCGGGGGACACCGCGTTCAGGTAGAAACAGGCGGTGCCCGCGGCCCGGGGCACCTGCTTCAACATCCCGCTGCCCTCGGCTGCCCGCCGGCCCGCGGCGGCTGCTCCACACCGGGATCAGGGGAAGGGAGGCAGGGAGGCGCACAGCCCCGGGGAGCCGCAAACAGCGAGCGCTTTAAACGAAAAAGGAGTGCCAAGAGCTACTACAAGTCGGGATTCCGGCTTCTCCCACATGATCCGCGAGGGCCAATCGCTCCCAGCGCAGCCTGTGGAAGTGAGCCTGCGGAGCGGGATAGCCAGCCTGCCCCAGCCCGGCACGCACAGCCTGTCCAGGCCACGCACACACCGCCTGCCCCAGCCCCGCACAGCCTGTCCCCGTCCCAGCTCCAGCCCCAGCCCCACACAGCCTGTCCGTGTCACCGTCCCAGCTCCAGCCCCA
>VZRZ01001990.1:1040770-1068093 GCA_013398175.1 Climacteris rufus
AGCCCCAGCCCCGCACAGCCTGTCCCTATCCCCGCCCCAGCCCCAGCTCCGCACAGCCCCAGCTTGCCCCGGCAGCCCCCGGCCGGCCGGAGTTTACCCAGCACGGAGGGGTTGCACCGGGCCGCTTCAGAAAGCAAAGAAGAAATAGTGGAAGAAGCTCAGGAATGCGTGTTTTAGAGTATGTAGGGCTGCCGCAAACCTATTCCTCCTCTGCTCTAAGCTGCCCAGCTGTTGACTCATCTCTGGAGACGATGCCCTCACTTCTTTTCTAAAAATCATACCCCTGTTTGCCAAGAAAAAGTCCATTTACGGAAGGGCTGTCTGAATCTCCAAAACCGCACGGCACAATGAGCATGGGAACAAGCAAGCCCTTGGGACGAAAAAAATTCAGCAACACCTAGCAGCAGTCACTCAGCAGTAAACAAAATCCAAGAGTCCATAATACTAATGCTTTTGACAACTGGTCACAGCCTGGATGGGGGAAAGGGGATGGAGAGATTCTCTGTTATTCAGGTTCCTTTCCATAACATCTTCTCTTTTGTTGTTGTTGGGCTTTTTAACAGACAGAGGGACATCAGTTTTCATTCAGTCCTTACATGTCAACCACTGAATTTGCAGAAGATGCTATTTCTTTAGTTAATCATATGGAAACAGACCACTGCCATTTGTATCAGCAAGTGGGCAGCAAATATGCGTGAAAATATACTGAAAATGCCCTCCTAGTCAAATAAATTTTCATTATAATTTAAAATACCAGTATTTTGTATTAGTACACCCCTAGTGTGTGCAGATTTCTTAAAATCATGGGAAATGAGTGATTTCTAAGAATCATGGCTCAGGAACCATGCTGCCACCTCCCTGTCTCTTGCCATGAGGCCAGTGTCAAGCTGGGGGACTGGGAGCTGACAGCATTGTCGGAGTGGCTGCAAGCCCCAAGCATAAGGGACTCAACCCCCATCCCAACCCATGGGGCAACTTGTCCTCCCCAAACTCCACCTGGACATCTACCTGTGGTGACATTATTCTCTGAGTCCTGTTCTCCAGCCTTGAGGCCAACAATATGTCACGACATGCCTCGGTACAATGGAGCTCTCCTTCCACTCCCAGCCTCACAGATGCCCACCAGGCAGGGCCATGAGGTGGCACTGCCTGGGACCTGCCTGCTCACATAGGACAGGGCAGATGTGGCCACCTAAACATGAAGAGGGGGAGCACTGCACACCCAATTATTCATTAAAATTTTGCTCCATGTAAAGCCCTTAGGACAGGGTTTTACTGCGATGCAATCTGTTCTCACTACACCTTATGAATTTTATTCCTCATCAATGTGAGACTTGTGCAGTGCCATAAAATGGAGAAATATGATTCCAGGTACTAGAAATTTAAAATGAATGCTGTAGACTGGAAGCCTCCATTACCTGTTATTACCCCATTAACAGCACCTGCAAGTGCTGTACGTGCTGCTTTTTGCTCCAGATATGGCTGCATGGTCTTCTCTGAAACTCTAAGCAGAGACTTCAAATGCAAGACAAAAGATAAGGCACCACCACCATCTATACTTCCAAACAGGGCTGGGCACTTGCAGCCAGGGGTGGGGATGACCAGTCAGTCTTCTGTTTGCCTTGCTGTGCAGAAAGGAGAGGCAGGATTCACAGGTGTGAGTGGAGAGAACCTGAACAGTGGGGAAGGGATGGTTTTCATTCCTACCCCAGCTTGCCAAGCCAGCATGTCAGTCACTCTCCTGCCATCTTTTCAGGAATAAATATGCCAGAGACCCCCAAATGTCAGTGACAGGCACAGTGTTTATCCAAAGAGACATTACCTCCACGCAAGGAAATTCTTATTTGATTAATCTACAGTTTTTTGTTCTGATTCTATTTATAAAATGCTATTGCTAGTGTAAAGCAAGTATTAACATTTCATACCACTCTGCTTAAATATTCATGAGGATTTCTTTTTCTGTTGGAAAATGCATTGACTTTTTCAGCTAATGGGATTCTGCTTTCTTCTTTGCAGTATTTCCAAAGACCAGGAAGAAGCTTAAGAGAAATGTAATGCTTCAAAAACCAGTCCAAAGAAACAAAAACCAAGGCAAGAGCCCAAGTAAGGTATGTACTAGTGAACAATTCCATTAAGGGCTCCACAAACCCAGTTATATGCTTGTAACAGACAGCAAAGTGCCCCTCACAGTGGCACCAGCCTCAGTGCTCCTGTGTCTGCCTGTCCTTCTCAGGGTAAGGCAACAGGGCAGAGCTGCCCTACCAGCCTCCCCAGCAGTTCATCTCAGAGGTCGCAAAGGGCAGAATGAGTAGCCTCTGTTGCAGGGTGATGACTTTCCCTTCCTCCCAGACACAAGGGTCCAAACACAACTTCAGAGCCAGAGGGTTGCCCCAGGCTCGGCACTGACAAGCGCTGCCTGTACCGAGGCTGAATTCTTTGGCTTCAATCCAGTACTTGCATAGTAGTCAAATAAAACAAGAAACAACAAGAGTTAGCTGGTCTTGCGGTGCGTTTGAAAGCTCCTGTGCTTGAAGTTGTGCATGGTGACGGAAAGAAGTAGTCCTCACTGCATACCTTTCAAATGAATGTATCCTCCTTTGGTGACTGCCTTGACACTCACTGTTTACTTTCAAAAATGTGTCATTCAAATGAGGAAACCCCTTTGGCCATCAACCTCTCAGGCAAGAAGTACTGCAGAAGTCTAAGCTGTTATATAATAGCACTAATTAATATTTCAGTCTCAGTCTACAGACTGTTTCTGGAATAGTTAATAAAGCAACACTGAACTTCATGCTAATGCATCTCATAAAAGCACTTCAAAATAAAAGCTTCCTCATACATTTTACAAGGGCTGTGGGGGAGCTCCAGCACACACCTGAAATTGCTGCCTGTCTTGACAGAAGTACAGCCCACGACACGAATGCCTGACCCTATGTTCTCATGTTGCAACTGATCCATGCAGGAAGGGAGATTCCTTCATAAAACCATGTCTGAAAATAGTGTTTTATCAATCTGAATCAGAAATGCCCACATTTATATCTATTGTGTAATAACTACATGTCACATCTAACATGAAGATACTGAAATCCTCCGGGAGATCAGGAATCTTTACTTAGAGACTTATTCATTCAGCACAGAGCTTCTAACAACTGCATGGACTTCGTAGAACTGACAAAGTCAGCTCAAGGAGTCATACTCTTCTCTGTATGCTTTCATAGGCAGAACTGCAGCACTTCATTTCTGTTAATTGATTTTTATGTCTCTCTGCCACCTTTTCTCCCTGAAATTGCATTTGGTGTGAGAAAGAAAGAGCAGACTATCGGCAGGAAAAATCACCCCAGGGCTACCCATATATACTCAAGTATCTCAGTCAGTACTTGAGATCTTCTTCCATTTCCCTGAGAGTGGGGTGCTGACACCAGCTGGAGAAAACGATGCCATGTACTCTAGAAATGCTAAAATATATTTGATAACAAGCTATCCACTTACAACTGGCTTTTCTGGGCAAAACAGCAGTGGGAGTTTCTACATACCACCTTGGCCTCAGACTATTACTATGAATCAATAGTACAGACAGTGGGGTAATTGAGGGTAAATTGAGATGAACAGCACTTTCTCACTTGTATTCCTATATACGTATACATATACATATACATATACATATACATATACATATACATATATACCAGGACTGCTTACTTACATCTTAGAATGCACCCTTGCCAGTGAACTGTGAGATAGGTCCATAATGTTGTACCTGGCGCAGATTGAACCTGCTGTTCTCACACAGTAATCAGCCACTTGATCTTCCCGAAGTGACCCATTTCCCTTTAATTGTTAGTTGCACTTATCTCGGTATTTCACATCTAAAATTAAATGGCAACTTGACAGCCTCTCTTCATTTGAAAGCCCTGGTTCTGTGAGAACAAAACAGCTTCCTATCCACTAGAGGAACACAGTTGTTATTAACATTAGTGACATGTAATTGGAAGAAGCAGGAAACTCTTGTTTTCAAGTTGCAGAAGGAAAAAAATAAGGCATCTGCTTTTAACTTGCTGATCTCTGGACTCCCTTCCATAATTCTGCTGATAAAAGAGTAGTTCAGTTTGCTGCATTATGGCCTAACTCCAACATCCTATATATGCTACATATATCCTACAATTATATATGCTACAATATATCCTACATTGGATATTGAAGTCCTATCCACACATCCTGTCCCTATGCCTATCCTATCCACACATCTTATATTTCTTACCTGTAGCTGCCTTTACAGATGCCTGCACAGCAGGTCATGTGTTAAGTACAGGCAATTTCTCCTTTCTCAAATTTAGAAAGAGAAAAAATTCATATGCGGGGAACCCCAAGCTGTGTTTAAGATGAGGCTTACTTTCGCTTACTTCACATGTATTGAATCCTGTCTTTAGGAGCAGAAATTTTAAAAGAAGTTCATTGCCTGCTGTTTAGAAAAAATGTTTTATGTTTGAACACAGACATTTGTTTGAGAGTTGTTTGCTGAGATTACTACAGGCTGCAAACTCATTTATACAGGGCATGAAACAGCAGGGTCTTGGGAGCAGCCAGAAATGCTTCCCTCTGGCTCAGTGGCACTTTGCCTTTCTTCCTGAGGCTGTGCTGGGGTGCCGAGGCTCTGCAGCTCATCTGGGGCTGCCAGGAATCAGACTGGGGCAAAAGGAACATAGTTTATGTGAGATTTCTGCATGGCCAGGAAGTGAGATGGAGACGGCTAATAGCCACATGGAATTACAACAGAGGATTGTTTCACTGGACAGCCCGATACTGATGTGTTCTGGAGGAAAGTCAGCTGCTATGTCAACTGTCTGATAGTGAGTTTTAAAAATGAACACTGCTACACAGGGCTTCTTATGCATGAAAGACAGGCTTACACACACCCCTGAAGATAAACTTCAAACCGGGAGATGAGGCTTCTGAATTGTACATTATATCCTTTTCTTCTGTACTAGTGTCGCTGTTCCAGCATCAGAGGACTATCCATTTGCATTTTAAGACCCACATGTTCAATGCATAGTACTGCTACATAAAATACCTCCTGATGACAAAAACATCAGCTCCCTGGCCAAACCACAGAAGCAGAGGATTAGAGATTATATGTAGAACAGTAGTACATTTTAGAGCACAAAGCATGGCAGGGGGGTTACTGACCCATAAGCCACCCAGGGAAGCTTATAGAAATAAGGACACACACAAAAAGCCAGGAAGATGAGGGTCGTGGCAAGAAAGTGTGATTCATCTTATCAGTTCTCCTGTGGAGGAGCTCAGGGATGTTAAATAAGCAAAATGAATAGTAACTGATTTGCAAAAGGCTCCTCCAAGATCCTGTACCAAGCAATCATAAAGAACCTCAGCTATCACAGATAAAAAGGAAAAGGCCACTTGTGGCTTAATGACAGCTTAAAGGCAGGAAACAGAAGTAATAATAAATATTCTGTGTTCACAATGGGATTAGATTCCCAGAGGATTCACACCGACATTAGTGGTGGAAACTGTTTTGTCCACTATCCATACATAATTTTTATAATGGGACTGAATAATGAGTTGGCAAATTATCATGATGGTACCAAATGAGTCTGTCAGTCAAAACAGAAACTGGTTGTAAACACTGAAGGTTCCTACAATATTGGTTGAGAAAGCCTTAAAACTGTAGCTCTGAAGGGTTGATAAATGTACTGGGTAAAAAACACCCTAAAGGTACACAATTCACAGTGATGGGATTTAATGGAGTTTTTAGGACATATAACATGTACAGGATCACTACATGCCTATCCCAGCATTATATTTTTCCCAAAATAGCTGCATCTGCCCACTGGCCGACACATGATGCTGGTTTGGTCTGACCCAGAGTGGCCACCCCCCTGGGGCTGTTCTGACCGGGAGTGGCCTGTCTGTATTACCTGAGCTAACCAGACTGCACCCATCCCACAGCCTGTGTAAATGTGGGATCCTAAGAGCACTGCTAGTGCATCAAAATAACTGTTCCTGTGGTCTGTGGCTGGAGTCTGTGGAATGACAGTATTTCCCTGGGCACAGCCTCTCCCTGCCCTCCTGTCAAATTTGCTGGCGAAGTGTAAGCTGCAGGTCTGTTGGCCACAATGTCAGGCTCAGAGGATGTGACCTCTCTGTCCCTTCTGCTCTCCTAGGGGCTTAGAAGGGATCAGGAGCTCCTGAATGGTGGGTAAAGTCATTGGAAGGGGTCAGTTGTTTCATCTAATGCCTGACTGCTAATATGGGCATTATGGTCTCACTCCTGTTCAGTTCTAAACATCTTTCTCAGTCAAACCACAGCAGCATATGAATAGAGATTCCACTGGCCTTAGCTGAACTCTTGACAAGCCAGGAATAGCCAGCATCCCACAATGTGTGAAGTTCTTAAAGACAGTGGTTCTCAACAGTAAATAGTGAAAAACCCCAACAGTTGGGTAATAAATAGTGTTCAAAATGGAGGTCAAAAGAAAGGAAGACATTTCAGGTGGCAGAGTTCCCCTGCTAAAGTATTTGGAGAGTATTATGACAGAAATGAGCTCAAAGTAGTTTCCATATCCTTAGTGCAACTCCATCTGCTGAATCTATACCCAAGTTGCTAAAATTAAACCCACAGGAACTGTGTAAATATATTCAAGTAGTGGTGGGATCTAATCTCACAGTATCACTAACAAAGTGTTTGGATAACCCATTGATAACATAACGACAGATGACCATTCCTATCTCAGCTGAAGGTTCATGCCTTTGCAGACCTTAGGTGAGGCCTTTGCTATTTATTTTCCTTTCAACAGGACTCCAGTAACATTGTGATGAAATGGGCAAGAGAGGAAATATTCAGGTTCTGATCTAGTTTTGAGAGAAGTTTCTTTTCCTCTCTCTGTGCTAGAGAGACAATGCCAGAGTTAGATTTCATAAAAAGTTTTAAAAAGCAACAAGGCAGAACAGAATAGGTCTCTGCAACACTATTTCAAATACAACAGCAGGGGACTGGTGTATGGGAACATGAAATTTTCCAGACTCCTTGAAATCAATGAATACTTGTTGCATGATTTCAGTCTCTGGCCCAGTGAGGCAGACAGACATGATGGTTAGGGCACAGGATTAGCTGGTAGTGACTTGCTGGAAGGCTTCAGGGAAGTTGTATAACCTGTCTCTGTACACCAGTTTCCTGACTGATAACAGTAACCTTTGCTTTTCTTAACTATTTTGGTACCGATATGTAAAAAAAAAAAGGAAAGACAAATTTGTAGGAAGATTAGTTTTCCTTACAAGCAAGTATCAGTCCACTAGAGGCAGGTTAAAATCTACTATATAACTGCATGAACTAAGGAGAAAATGAATACCCTTTAAAATGGTCCTACACCTGTAGTGGATTCCTTCAGATGAGACACTTATTGCCTAAACTTGCAGAATGCCACAGATTTCCCAATATGTTATTGAATGCATGCGTAACAAGGATGTAGTGTTCATACATGTGGCTCTGCAGGGCAACATGCACTAACCAATAAGCTGAGTCTTGACTCTAGGGCTGGGCTGCAGCCTCGCACACAGGGAATACTCTGCGAGATGCATATAAAGCATTTCGTTCACTGACAGTTGAAATTTCTCTTTTTTTATTCTACAATCGCCAAGCCATCACCACCAAGACAGTCACAAGGTACAGCAAAGCCATCCCTTTGCTGGTTACTCTTTGGGGAGACCCAGGAAAGCTGGGGCTTTGGCTGATGCGTGGGGAAGTTTAGGTTACAGTGGGGAGACAACTGTTCCCAAGAGGAATGTCCTGTACAGAGGTTGGTCACCTGTTCTGCCTCTACCCCTCCCATCTCCCTCATGAAGCAAACTGAATGAAGCCCTGTGGCAGCCAGTGGCTCTGCTGCAGGGCAGGGCCAGCACCTGACACGTGGAGGTTCTGTGCTGTTGCTGCAAGGCTGAGTGGGGGCACTGAATACAGCACAGAGCTGAGTCCATCCCCATGGCACCTGCAGAACGGGGTGCACATGAGATTTTCTTCCCTTCCTCATCTCACCAGCTTGGGCCTCCCAGAACCAGAACAAAGGTCCAACACAGAAAATAGTATAGATGAGCAGTGAATTTGGTCACTGGCCCAGCTTTAAGGCTGAGCCACCATCTCACAGCAAGTGTGATCAACACACTTGCACACTTATCTGGCTGCATAATTTCAGCATAATCATACTGGTGTCTGATTAGCAAACTCACAAATAAAGAAGTCTGGGGAATATAAGACATGCATGTATCACTTATTCCTCACCTAAAGCTAAAATTTAGCATAATCTACATCAAGTGTTCGGTACAGTACGTTAATTGCCGTGTGTGTCTGGAACAGAATGCATGATGCCTATAGCTTTTAATTCCAAATTATTTCTTTTCTCATATAATAAAATTCAGGAGAATCAGTTTTATATATATAATTCTTTTAATTAAAAGAAAATAAAAAGCCCAAACAAAACCACACAATAATCCCTGGCAGAACTTCCACAATAAATTAGTAGTGGGACAGTTTACAATATAGAGATTTATGAACTGAACAAGTCCCTGGACAGGATATTCTGCCTTCTAGCAACCAACTGCTCTATGCATAATTTAAGCACTTCATTTTTAGACTCCATATTTCTTGCATACTTCTTTTCTTTTCACTCGCAGTTTGCACTAGGCTGTATGCACACCACAGAGCTGATGTGTCTCACTGGATAAAGTAATTTTGGCCAACAAGCTGCAGATTATTTTTTTTACAGAGTGGAAGCCCACCAAATAGCAAGAGCAACAGAGAGGAAAGGGCATCCCATAGCTCCCTTTCCAGTCACCATGCTGCTTCTCCTGAAAAAGATCAGGCAGCCTGCTCCTCCCCCACAGCCTGCCTTTGGAAAATGCTTCCAGTGTGCAGGAAGGGCCAGAGAAAGCCTAGGACCTGCAGCAATGCAGGTGAGGTGAATTATTTTCCAGCAGACATTCCTTCCTTCTCCTCCAATCCCCAATGCAGTTTGCTTCACTTCTCCCCTCTCTAGCTCACACCCTCCCTTGCATGCCCTCCTCCAGCAGCCACTTACCAAGACTTTTCCTCTGTTGATTCCCCCTCTGCTCGAAATAGCCACACCAAGAGAGTTGGTTGATAAGTTCCATACCAGCTGTGAATTTCTTTTTACTCTCTCAATTACAGAGTGATGAAAATATTGCCGTCTGTCCTCATGTTTATCCTGGCATTCTGTCACATCCTTCTCACAGCCTTTCCCCCTGTCCCACTGTCTGAATATACAGCTCTGTTTCAAATCAACCTTATGGTGTTCCTCATTTGTTGTTGTCTACTTAAGGTGTTGCTCCATGTTTATGGAATGCAGTTTTACTGGAAAAATTCCTTGGCCAAAACCTTCAAAAGGAACTACTCATCTTGGGTCTATTTTCCTTGACACTTGAAAAGCTCTGACTTTCTGGGAACATTGGTTTCCTCAGTCTGGACATAAGACCTCTTTGAAGTATCTCAAGTTGGGCAACAAAATATTGCAAAACTGAAATTGCACCTGACCTGTGAAGAACGTTTGTCTTCTTTATGTTTGCCAATTTTCTCTTCCTCTTGTTCAATCAGATTTTGACAGTACTGTTCTTAGCTGTAAGGACATGGAATTAAGGCAAAACTGGATCTAGAAAGAAGCTTCCAGACCACGCTGCTATAGAGATCTTTTACTCCAAGCCAGAATTCATTGTATACCCTGTAAGTGCTCAGGATTTGCCCTTAACGCAGCTGAGACCAGAACTGGCTTTGTATGTACTCTGTTCTTGGATTGCAAAAGAGTGCAACAGAGATTCATGTATTTCAGCCTTTATTTTCCCTCCTTTTATGTCTCAGGGAACTTATGACAAATAATGTACTCACTGGTTCCTAATATGCTACAAACATAATAGGCTGAAAGATAAATTAAAACCAAGTGGAGTTCTGAATATTTTGCTTTCAAACCACTAGTAAGCCTGTGTTGCTTTAAAAATAAACTTTGTTCCCACTTTGCTCACACTAGTGACAGGGAGGCAACTCTGGCCATGACACCTGGGAATGACATGAAAATAACTTTTTAAAATAGCAATTGTGATGTGAGGGATTACACGTCTGCAGAACATTTCAAACGGGAAACAGTCTCTGTGTCTCACAAGCTTAGGTGTAGCTCAGCTAGGAAGTGCACAGTCACATCATAAACCTCCCGTTTACTTTGCTCCTAATTGGCAGCCTTGCTAACAACATCAGCAAAGAACTATTTACTGAAACCTGGAAGCTAAGAGGTCATACCATAAACTTGTCATGTTGTTATACTCTTTCCTAGGCATTCACTAGCAGCTGCTGTGAAAAACAGGATACCTGAAGCTTGATGGACTTTTTTGCTGACTGAGGACACAGTAAAATAAATATTCACACATCAAATAACTACCTAGTAGTTTGAAAAGTGAACCTCAAAATGCACTTTAAAACACTTCTTGTGAATTCTGTATGGCTGCTGCCCTTGTTGCTTAGCTAAGCCGGTCAGGGTTCACAAGTAAAATCACACTGCTTTTATTACAATGAATTCAGCATGTCTTCTAAAGATGTGTAATTCCCAATCTACCTCCCCAGAATAAACTCAAAATTAAGAAATACACTTATACAAGGTTCAGGTACACTGGCTGGTTACTGTCAGAACACGTAACTTTAAGTGCAAGTTCAAGTGCCATTGAAGTCACAGGTGCCTCGTCAGCTCCATCTCCTGCTTTGCTTACTTGAGCAGGTACCTTAAAATGAATCCAGAGATGCTATAAGCAGCAATCTCTAAAATTATGCCTCTGCAATGCTAGTGGCTCACTGATTTCCATATCAAAGGCACTTAGGTGGCAGCTGAAGAGATGGCTTTTCCCAGTCTGTCACTGCAAGCAAGTCTTTGGTGCTGTCACTTGGCTAGGATTATGGCAAGAAATAAGCACCACTGCCGAGCAGTTCATTCCCCTTGTCTCACACATCTATTTCAGGATGACAGGACTTGCTTTTAGAGGTACCTATTTCTGTCTTGACTGTAAAGGACCTGGTGTGACTAGCTCAGTCTTTTTAGAAGGCATCCCCACTAGACTCACTGCTTTCAAGTCAGGGCAGATGCTTTTCACTCAGTATGTTATTTATAACATGAACCAAGATTGTGTGGATAGAGCATAATATAGTGCCTGCATTCTGAAGACTAAAAGAAACCTAAGTGGAAAAGGAGTGAATATTCCTTTTCTCAAGCATTTCTGTCAGTTGGTACAGCTTAGCTGACTTGGCTGCTACATTCCCATTTTGGGATCCAGCCTTAATCTGGAGTTCAAGTTGAAGCTGTGCTCGCAGAGGGCTGAGAGGTACCTCAGTGGCTGTGTCACATAACTTGGGAAGCCAGAGAAATGGTAATATGTGTGGTATTCACACCTTCATTGGCAAGGCAAGTCTAAGGATGCTGTCCTTGGGATGGATGTCTGACTCTACCATTTCCCTAGCAGGGTCTGCATAGAGAAAGGCTGAAAGCTGTTATGTGCTAAGAAACCCAGGGAAGAATTAAATGTGAACTTTTTCCTACAGATTATTTCCTACATATCATGTTAGTTCTGAGTATTCCATCCCCTGCAATTGTGTGAACATGTATGTTTCAGTCAGGCATCTACTGGCAAAACTGAGAGATGAGACTTCCAGTGCAAAACAATGCCCTCTATTAAAGAACAAAGTAATTAAATAAAGGCATCTATAAATAGAAAGAGTTGTAAAAACAAATAGGGGAAAGCATCTGGTTTGCAACATCTTTGCACAATTTGCAGTAGCTAAATCTGGTCTCAATTAATGACCTGTTTATCTTCCAAAATTTCGGTAAAATGCCTTGGCAAAAACTTGATCTGTCTCTGGAGAACATCTTACTTCCTTCCATATGTTGCCCGATCTGCCACAGCAATAAACTTCTTCCCAGTTTCAAGATCCCTAATGATTACACCAACTGATGCTTTCCATAAAAGAAGAGATAATGGTTCCAGCCCTCTACAAGTCACAAGTCTCCCTTAAGAGAAAGCAACACAAGGGAGTACAAGAGCGAGTGAGTGCTCTGTGTTATGGCCTCTATTGTGACCTAGAATCCAGAGATTTAAAACAGTTCCTACCTACAATTCATCCCAGCTGTTTTATAATCCCTCTGAATTTGATAGTTTCTTTAAAATGCTGCCATGCCATGATTAATGTATATGCCTTGGCTTTGTAAACACTTGTCCTGCTGTCCTTGTTGTTTAGGGTGCTTCCAAAGAAACAGCTTAGGCCGTTTAGTAATTACGCATGTTTATGGTTTTGTATAAAACAAACCAGATGTTTCAGAGTCAATTTTATTTGGTGGTGTCTTGTCTAACCTAGATTCTGAAATGTATTTGTCCTCTATTTGAATCAGATTAGGTATAGTATCTTCTGTTTTATTATATGTTGGAAATACAGATGTTCTGGTACCTTCCTGTTTCTGATGAACTCACACATCCAACCATACTGACTTAATAGACAATCTTTTTAAACAGAATATATTATTGGTTTAGAAGTTAAATATAACAAAACAGACTAGACCACGTGATTCAAACATCTAATCATTTACATTTATATTGCATTTGAGTTCTCTGCTGAATTAAGACCATAATCAAATTTTCAGTTTTGTTCTGAAACAAAAGCACTTAGAGTTGTTAGGGACATACAGACAGCACAAATGCAATTACAAAAATACTCATCTGCCAAGCTGATATAAAACTATATGTTTCTGATTCTCTACGGATTGGTATTTCTTTATGTTCAGGAATGATGGAGTGAGTCAAGGTAGGATGGTAAAAGCCATCCTTACATCAGAATCCAGAGGGTTGCTGCTGATTTTAGAGAACATCTTTATTTTTCTTATTGCAACTGGCAGGAAAACAAATTATCCAAATCTACAGCTGATAAAGAATGTGCAAAAGTTTCTTCCCAGGAAACTGGGCAAGTCCCAAACTCCTCACCATGGGGCAGAAATTCGGGTAGAGGTTCAATGTACGTATGTTTTGTTATGCATGTTAAGGGCGATTACTGACATTTTGAATGTTGACAGTGTCTTTTTGGTTACATAATTTCCCAGTTTATGCAAAGGAAGATGGTAGGCTGAATGCTGTCATGGAGCTTGAAAAATCTCAACTGAGAAAAGTAGGAGAAGACATAGCAAAAATGGATGAAGTAATAAATAATTCAGAAAGGAGGAATCAGTTGTCATTTTACCTTCCTATGATACCAAAAATACAGTGATGTTCAGTAAAATTTTAAAGCTACAAATTAAAGTTTAACAATTGAAGAGCAATTATGTGTGATACATGTTGGTTTTACTTGAAAGTACAAGATCTGAGTCACTAGTTATACTATTATACAACAGTCCTTCTCCCATAATTTTTCTTTAACTATCAACTCCTCTAGCAGCTGCCCATATTGTATAATTAATTATCTGCTACTTTGTTTAGTGAGCTATTCTGACGATGAACATTTACCTTCTCTCAGAGAGTGACTTCCACAAATGGAAGTGGAAAAAGTGGTGCCAGCCTTTGTTGAAAATCCTCACTTCACCATATCTAGATAGACACCCTACCCTATGGCTGGGGCAGGGACCGACTCGGACCCAGGAGCAAAGGCAGGAGATTTAACTCAGTGTAACCAAAACAAGGAGCTTTGAGCCTCCAGGACCCATGTCGAGCACCATAGCAGCTGGCTGGGGGCCACACACATAAAATAAGCCCTTAGGGAGCACTGGTGACCAGAGCATGGCACAGCAGCTTGCAGGGAAGGGTGCTGAGGCAGTGCAGCTCACCCAGGGAGCAGTGGCATCCCACTGGCAGAAAGCCACGGCCTCGCTCTGCTCCACACCCAGCACGGCTGACACAGCTGCCCAGACAGCTCTGGCAGGAACACACTGCCACCCTGGTGCCACCTGCAGGGTGGCCCTGCTCTTATGCCAGTGCTGGGTGGCAGCTGTGAGCACAGCTGTGGCACTGTGCCCACTGAGAGGAACTTCTCTGCTTAATGACAGGACGCGGGGATCAACAGCCCAGCTGAGGTGTATCTAAACCTATGTACCCAGCATCGGCAACAGGCAGGAGGAGCTGGAAGCCAGCAGGAAAACTGTGACATAGTTGCCATCACAAGACATGGTCGGATGACTGGGGTGCTGTGGCAGATGGCTATAGACTGTTCAGAAAGGATAGGCAAGGAAGGAGAGGTGATGGGACAACTCTGTAGGTCAGGGAGCATTTCGATGGTCTAGAGCTTGCTGTCAGTGATGACTGGGTTGCGTGTGTATAGGTAAGAATCGGGGGTAGGCCAACAAGGCAGACATCCTAGTGGGGAGTCTGCTATACATCACCCAATCAGCATGAAGAGTCATATCAAATATTCTGTAAGCAACTGAGAAGTCTCACAATCACTAGCCCTTGTTCTCATGGGAAACTTCTGGCACCTGCCATTATTAAACTTCGTATTGGTGGTGATTGCCCAGCCCTCTACTTTGTCAAGAGAACTCTGCAGGGCCTCTCTGCCTTTGAGGAAGTCAGCAGCTTCTCCCCATTTAGCATCATCAGCAAACAGTATACTTCAAGTCCTGCATCCAAGTCGTTTATGAAGACTTTGAAGAACACTGGCCTCTCCATCTTTTATTGGATGCAGGGGGAAAGATAATGACAAGGGATGAGGAAAAGGCTGCAGTACTTAATGCCTTTTTTGCCCCAGGTTTTAATAGTAAGACCAGTTGTTCATGGGGTACCCAGCTCCCTGAGCTGAAAGACAGGGACAGGTAGCAGAATAAAGCCCCCACAATCCCAGGGGAAATGGTCAGTGACCTGCTATACCACTTAGACACACAGAAGTCTACGGGACCAGAGAGGATCCACCCAAAAGTACTGAGGGAGCTGGTAAAGGTGCTCACTGAGCCACTTTCCATTGTTTACCAGCAGCCCTGCTTAGCTGGGCAGTCCCAGCTGACTGGAGGTTGGCCAATCTGACACCCATTTAGAAGAAGGGTCAGAAGGAGGATCCAGGGACCTACAGGCCTGTCAGCCTGACCTCGGTGCCAGGGAAGGTCATGGAGCAGATCATCCTGAGTGCCATCATGTGCCACTCAGGCACATGCTGCAGGATCAGGCCCACCCAGCATGGGTTTGTGACAGGCAGGTTCTGTTTGACCACCCTGATCTTCTTCTGTGAAAAGGTGACCCACTTAGTAGATGAGGGACAGGCTGTGGATTTTGTCTNGAAGTCTACGGGACCAGAGAGGATCCACCCAAAAGTACTGAGGGAGCTGGTAAAGGTGCTCACTGAGCCACTTTCCATTGTTTACCAGCAGCCCTACTTAGCTGGGCAGTCCCAGCTGACTGGAGGTTGGCCAATCTGACTCCCATTTAGAAGAAGGGTCAGAAGAAGGATCCAGGGACCTATAGGCCTGTCAGCCTGACCTCGGTGCCAGGGAAGGTCATGGAGCAGATCATCCTGAGTGCCATCATGTGCCACTCAGGCACATGCTGCAGGATCAGGCCCACCCAGCATGGGTTTGTGACAGGCAGGTTCTGTTTGACCACCCTGATCTTCTTCTGTGAAAAGGTGACCCACTTAGTAGATGAGGGACAGGCTGTGGATTTTGTCTACCTGGGTTTTAGTAAAGCTTTTGAAACCTTTTCCCACATCATTCCTCTGGATACACTGGCTGCTGATGGCTTGGACAAGTGCTTTCTTTGCTGGATAAAAACACTGGCTGGATGCCTGGCCCCAGAGGGTGGTGGAGAATGGAATTACATCCAGTGGGCAGCTCAGTGGTTTTCTCCAGGGATTAGTATTGGGACCAGTTCTATTTAATATCTTTATCGACAATCTGGACAAGGGGATTGAGTGCAGCCTCAGGCAGTTTGGAGATGAGGCCAAGTCAGGTAGGAGTGTTGATCTGGAGGGTAGGAAGGCTCGAAAGGGAGATCTGGACAGGCTGGATCGAAGGGCTGAGGCTGACTGTATGAGGTTCAATGAGGCAAGGTGCTGGGTGCTGCGCCTGGGTCACAACAACCCCATGTAGTGCTGCCTGCTGGGGGCAGAGTGGTTGGAGAGCTGCCCAGCAGAAAAGGACATGGGGGTGCTGTTTGACAGCAGCTGAACATGAGCCCAGATGGCCAAGAAGGCCGATGGCATCCTGGTGTGGATCAGCAATAGTGTGGCCAGCAGGACCAGCAATGATGGTCCCCTGTACTCGGCACTGGTGAGGCCACACCTCCAATCCTGAGAGGGCAACAGAGCTGAGAAAGGTTCTAGAGTGCAAGTCCTATGAGGAATGGCTGAGGGAGCTGGGGATGTTTATCCTGTAGAAAAGGAGGCTCAGGGAGGACCTTATCACTCTCTACGACTACCTGAAGGGAGGGTGTAGTGAGATGGGGGTTGGATTCTTCTCCCAAGTGATAGGACAAGAGGGAACAGCCTCAAATTGCACTAGGGGAAGTTTAGATTGGATATTAGGAAAAATTTGTTCACCAAAAGGGTTGTTAGGCATTAGGCTGCTCAGGGAAGTGGTGGAGTTGCCACCCCTGGGGGTGTTTAAAAGACATGTAGATGTGGCACTTGGGGACAGGGTTGTGTGGTGGATTTTGCAGTGCTGGGTTAATGGTTGGACTTGATGATCTTAAAGGTCTTTTCCACTCTAAATGATTCTATAATTCTGTGACTTTATTTATAATTAAAAACATTTATTGAACCAAGGCAAACTTCTAGGAGTGTTTTTAAACGCTACTCCCTAAATTTCAAGTGAGTATCATATGCATAATGAACTCACAATATTTTAAAGTTATTCATGACTCTCTAGTTTTGTGCCTTGAGATAGATGGTTACATATTTGTTTCTGAAGTAACATTTGCAAGTTGGGATTGTAGCAAAATATTTGCTAAAAAAGAGGGTGTTTTTTGCTAAAAAACAGCTTGCTTAATTTTATAAATACTTCACAAATTTTACTTGTCACAGATGTAAAATTGTGTGGGGTTAATTAGCTTCTTCTGTTGCTTGAGCTAAATTAATGGCACTGGTGCTCTGGTAAACCAATCAGTGTTTTGTGGGGAGGACTGGTTTTCCAGGCCATGATGATACAGAAGCCGCATCATAAAAAAAAGCTAAAAAAAAAGTTCACAGACTTGTCTGAATCCATCTGTTTGTGTCTATTAATGTGTGCATTCCCAGCTGTGGTCTTTCTAATGTAATAAATAAAAAGTTTCTTTCTTACTATAAATCCAAGGGCTGAAATCTCCTTGTAAAATTGATTTATTTCAATAAAAATCTGTCCTTATGTTAAAGACACCTCTTAAAATGGGCAAGACCATGAGATGCCATTCGCATATTCTTTCAGCAGTCAATTGACACATAAACGACTCAGGCACAAATAATTTACTACAGCATTTTTCTGGATAAGCTGTGAAAGAGCCATTCAGATCAGGATGAGTGTGACTGGGATGGGAAAAGAAAGGTGTATTTACTAGAGGTAGGAGAGGCACATCAAAAATAACCTAAAGTTTGGGACAAATGCTTAGGTCCTCACTCCTTCATGCAGTGAATCAAACATAAATTTACAGAGATGCAACACACTTTGGGAAAGTCCAAGCTATGAACCAATGGAGAAGGTTCTTAAATCTTTAGAAATCCTTTTTTTTTTTTTTTGTAATGCTAAGTGTAATTTTTCAGTATTTTGACTGGGAAAAGTCACATTTCTAACTTTGGTTTCGACTTAACTCTCAATATTCTATTAAGCTATCCTCTTCCCTGAGCTGGCAGCTACCCTAAATTTCTTTGCAAATTACAGCAACAGAAGACCATATACCAAGACATTTCAAACCACTTTTTGCTGAAATTCAGACAGATCTGCATATTATATATGGTACATTTGAACTATGCTACTGTTCTCAGGCAATTTCCCCTTAAATTCTTTCTATAACAAAACCAGTAGTCCAGTTTTGTGGGTTTCTTTTAAAGTGCTTCTGTATTAAATGACCTGTGAAGGTTGTGAAGGTTCAGCGGCTTCTGCATCATCATGGCCTGGAAAACCAGTCCTCCCCACAAAACACTGATTGGTTTACCAGAGCACCAGTGCCATTAATTTAGCTCAAGCAACAGAAGAAGCTAATTAACCCCACACAATTTTACATCTGTGACAAGTAAAATTTGTGAAGTATTTATAAAATTAAGCAAGCTGTTTTGAAGTTAATGAACTTAGTTTGCTGCTAAAGAAATACTCACGGTTTAAACAACTTTTTGCTAAGCATAAATTTCAAATCATAGTGTTTTGAAATAGATTAGGAATCAAATTCTTACAGCTTAAAGAAACACAGTGTTTTTAAGTTTTAGTGCCTTCTCATCTACTGTATTACAGCATGTTGCTGGACCCGTAACAATGATTTCTGGAAAAAAGTTTTTATAGAAAATTTTTTCTATATACTTATTATTCAACAGCAACAAAGAAAAAAAAATCAGTATCTCAATGAAATGATCTGTTGAAATACAATTCACTCCAGTGATTATATCAGCAGAGTATGTTTTAGTTTTGATTGCCATGCTAGCTGAAAACTTATTATTTTTTAATTCTCACAAATTTTGTTCTACGTTGCTAGATGTCCTGCTGCAAAAGCTCAGGAAATGAGGCTTCTGGGTGGCACTCTGCCCCTGAGGATTGAGTATGCCTTGAATATTGCTCTACCTTAATACAACCAGCTATTGTGTCTCAGATTGTGTGACGCATGTTGTGTTCACACACTAATTGATATTACTCTATGTAAATTACTGCCCTCTACCGGAATGACAGGCAGAGTATTTCACATGAAATTGATTGTTATGTAAAGTAATTAAATTGATTTTTGAACTGCAGTGTTTTATGGAACCAAGTGCCATGCATTGCAGGTGTTCCTGATCCCTTCTAGCTACTTGCTGCACACATATCTGTGCGTATTCAACCTTTGCTTATCGGCAGTATAAGGTGCACCAGGATGGTCTGATTGCCAAAGTATTTTCATTTTTTAACAGTGAACAGGATGTGCAAAGGAGCTACAGAAGTGCACCCTTCTTGTGAATGCTCCAATGTCAGTCAAGGAACCTTCTACACTGTAATATTTTTAAGCCTGTAATAATCAAAAGAAAACATCACAAATTCTTAATTAATTGAAAATAATATTCCCAGACCAAAATTTTCAAGAAATGTGAGACAGGCATCACATCTTTAAAGTCATAAGATTGCCTTAAAACCAACATTTTATAAAATAAATTTTGTTTCCTGTCTTTTCAGGCTCTGAAGTTCACATTTTCTTTTTAAATTTGCTATTCAAATATGCTTAAGTTGAAGTGAAAGCTGGGTTTCTCGATGAATTGTGATTCAAGGAGATGATTTTTAAAGGAGTTATGACATATAGCAGCATGGGATTTGGCCATGGTATGAGAGAAAAACAAAAGAAGTAAAGAAAAGCAATACAGAACATCTATCCCTCAAGAAATACAAGAACTACAAAATGCAAGAAGACAAATGTGAGTGAAAGCACAGCTGTGAAGCAAGGCCATTGCCTGGGAAGTATTGTACAAATCAAATTGTTAAGTCATCTAAATTCTCAGAATCCGTAGCAATATGACAATATTGGACATTGTGAAGGGTTTTTTCATTCAAACAAAAAGCAATAACACAAAATTCAGAATTGGGACTTCATGATTCCTGAAACTAAACACCACATCCTACTGTAGCTGGGTAAGCAGAAGAACAGGAGTCCAGTGTCCAGGGCCTTCCCAAGTCCAGAAATTTCACATGTTTAGGAATTTGTTGGCCAGCCACCAACAGACAGTACTGATGTTCACTAAACAGCTAAAAGTTTGCTGTGGTTATAAATGTTCCATATAAATGTTCTGGCATAGTTATTTTTATAAACAAAGTCACTTGCATGGGGATATGGAAATGGTCTGCAGGATTATAGTCATAGGAATAAATACAAAAACATCTAATAGGAAATAACTGAGAATATATATTATTCAATATGCCATGACTGATATAAAGAAGCAATCTTGGGATGGAAAAACATCATCACTGCATAATGTCAGACAAATATGGTATTTGTATCATCCATATGAGCTCCTATATCTCTCAGAAAAATATGAGTACCAATAAACACATCTATCTAAATGTATAAGAACTTAAACAATATTGTATTATATACACTGCCTTTGGAAAAATGGTACTATGAATTGTTTCCAATATTACTGTCTGCAAACATCAGCAGTAACTACAATGCTTACAGGAATACTCCTTTAAGGCACAGTGTAGAAAACTGAGAAGGTATCAGCCTTCTTCTAATCACACAGAAACATCTACAGGTAGAATGAATTGAGGCCACGTATATGTGTAGAAAAATAAGGAGAAATATTTGTTTACTGAGAACTGAAAGAACCCTGTGAATGCTCAAGGAACCACAGAAAATCAGCAGCAAAAAAACCCCAAAACCCCCAAAAAAACCAAAAACCAAACCCCAATGAAAATATCCAAACCCAACCAAAAAACTGTACTATAAAAAGGACTGACATCATAACTTTCTAGAAAAAAGGATATTTTCTAAAGACTGATGTGTAATTGAAATCTGTGAAGAGCCAAGCTCCAGAAAGATGAACACCTATCAAGAATCTTTTCTAAATAACTATCAAATAGAAACTGACTGATTCAAATGGTATCCTGTTCTATTGCCAGCACCGATTCCCCATTTTATCAGCAGAGATTTGTATCTCATAGTCAGGAAATTAAGTATTCAAAATTGAATTTCTTTTACGAAAATAATCCCTGATATGGCTGTCTCTGATGGAAGCAGTATGCATTGAAATACAAGATTTATGTATTAAATGTAAAAGCAGAAGATGAATTATGCTGCCACCCTAGGAACCTCTGCTTCTGCTCCATGCTCACTGTCACTCCAAATCTTACATGGCAGATTGCAGCACAGCCATGGGAATGAGTATTAGAAAATTACATCTTGCTCTGGACTTTGAGGCAGTGGGGAGTCCTCCAGCACCCCCCTCCACAGTCTCATGCTGATACAGAAATACTTGGCAAGTCAAGCATATTGGTATTTTTGTAATTGTATTTCTGGAATTAACTTCTTGTTGCTGAGGGTCATGAGAGCCTGGCAGCAGCAGAACTAACAATGGTGGTATTTTGCCACCATTGCCCCTGTTTCAAATTCAAACCACTGGCCTTCAAGGAGTGCCTAGAGAAGGAGATGGAACTTACAGGATACTGACATAACATAGGTACAAAGAAAAGCCTCTTTATACTTTAATTAAATTAATCTAAACCCCCTCCTCACATTCATATAGAATGTATGGCACAATTAATATAATTTATGAGATCAATGACTACTTTTTTGGCTACTACATTTTCTTTAGGACTGATACAAGAGCAGAAAATTTCCTGGCATGCCTGGTCAAATGAATCACTCATAAGTCACTTTCTTTCTTCCCTACAGCACTCCATCATGAATAAAGAAGGTCTTTCATAACTTTTCTCCTTGACAAAGGACAGTCTTTTCCCAGTGATGGGGCTGGGTTAGGGGGGAATTTACACATATACATCTTATCAACATACATGAGAATCTGTATCTTGTAGTCTCCAGTGCATTGGTGGGGACACAGACTGCAACATCTCTACTTTGCTGTCTAAAAATGTTATGTGCATGTTTTTAAAATACAACATAAAAGTATGCCCCCCAAACTTGCCACAACAAATACCATGTTTGTCACATATACATCTCCCACACTCCTTAATGAAAACCGACCTTGCACAATTATTTTATTTTAAAAATCCACTCTTTTCATTAATAGCTTTAAAGTAGATTAACCTGCTACATTTGCACTGTACACAAAGGTCTTAATTAAGAATAAATTTCAGTAATATAGTAACACTAAGATGCAGCAGACTCAAGATTTGGCTCAGGGGTTCCCAGAGGAGATGGGAGCCTGGTACACGTGTTTCCTTTGGGCTCTCCTAACACTGACTCAGCTTTGCAGAGTACAAACTTCAAAAGCAAGTTCTTAAAAGATGTTGCATTTTAAATGAAAACTAAAAACAGTGAGGAGCTCACAGATTTGATGTTTCTTTTATTAGTCTCCAGTAACACAGCTGCTCTTGCCTCCATAGAGGCATGGCAGAAAACTGTGCTAAAATTCATATAGTTCTGGCCGTGACCACTAGTTTTTTAAGACCCAGTTTTCACTTCTGTATTCCCCAAGATCAACAGATTAGCAGGTGCCGAGGAGCACCATGCTGTCAGAGGTGCAATTACAAACTTAGGCTTGTTCATTTGCACCCAATAAAACCACAATGGCCCACAAACCAACCACAAATTACTTTTGAGAGGAGCAGGTGCATTGCCTTCTTTGCCACAAGCTGACTGTGGAAGTTACTTTCTGCTGGACAAATTTCTGGACAATCTCCATTTACTACTGTACATCAGATAATTTTCAGTTTCATCTTTGACATAAATGCATTTCAGTCACATTTGAAGAGATACTTGCTGCCAGTCAATGTATGAGGTCTTCCTGAACAGTTATGGATACACAGGAGTAGGACTTCTAAGACTTTCAATTTAAAGATCTTAATTTTGGCTTCTTTAGACTAAGATTTTCTTTTATGCATAAGCCTGCCTCATGCTCCTGTTTCAATTTTAGAACTTCAGCTAATCAATTTCTAAGAAAAAAATAGTTTGTGGTATGTTGTCCCACCACAGATTTTCATGCTGCTTGATTTGAGACATTAGTGCTTCATCCTTTGGAAGAAAAACCTGTAACCTCACAGCAAAGGTTCAAGATTCACTCTAGCATTGGTGCCTGAAAAATCTGTCCAAACTTGGACAAGTTAAAAAAGTTTGAAATGTCAGTCTGAGCAAACCACTGGAGGCTTGGTGGAAAACTTAATCCCAAGTTCCATTTACCCAGAGCATGGCCAAGCCAAAAAAATGAGTGGGAGCATTTGAAACCAGTCCCCAAAACTACCCCAGGCAGTTGCTTCTGCAGCTAAGTATGAGTGGGGATAGTGCTCAAGGGTATCCTGCCTGGGACTGCTATCACAGCAGGCAGTACAGAGGATATCAATGGAGAGAGAAGAGGAATTGTACCAGAAGAGCTGGAGGAAATCAAGTAGGGATTTAATCTCTCTGAGAACACAGAACATACAAAGTGTTGTGGGACATGAAGCTCAGATGAGAAGAGATCTGGCAAAAGCACTGAAGGTGTATCTGTGCCATAGAGACAGAGGAGGCAACCTTACAGAGCAGAAATCCTGGCAGCAACTCATGTAGATTGCTAAACTACAGCTAAAAGCTAAGCCTAGGAAATTTGAGTCAAAGTTTTCTATTATTAGAAGAATGTTAGGGTCATAAAATTAAGTTTTCAAACTTCAGTCTCAGAATTTAAGTCACCTGCTTAATTTTAACTCAGCCCTCTTCCCATGAGGCACTAGGACAAAGTCTTCAATTCATCCACATGTGCAGTTTCCAAAGACCCAGTCTGTTGATGGACAATGGTCTGGTCATGTATCAGCACCACATACTCAAGTAAGCCAACAGCTGCAGGACTCCTGGTGCAGCTCTTGCAGGGTGGGAGACAGCATACAGGAAAAAAACAAGTTTTTGAGACTGTGACCAGTACCCGGTGCCCCTGTGGTTCCCTTCTTCTCTGTTTTCCACCAAGTCACTTGAAAAAAAATCTGACCAGACCACCAGAAGCTGCAAGTTATTAATTCCCTGGGTGCAGTGTAAAATGCTGATTTGCATGACTGTTGTGCAACAGGAGCCACTGAGAGCCATAATTTGAATACTAAAGTAAAAAATTCAAGTTCTAACTCCCAAGAGTTGATATTCCCAATTTCAGTCTCACTGTGCCTCTGGTTTCTATCTGTAAAATGGGAAGAATGTAACCTTGCAGCTTCTAGGAATACAACTAAAACATTAATGCTATGACATATGCAAGACAGTGCTCCTAAGCACCATGTTCATGAACAGCTGAGAGAATCTGTAATTCTGTGCTCAGCCCAGGATTTGAGAAAGCTGGAGTACAGCAGGCTCTACAGTAACAGATTCAGCAGTGGGGATCATTCCTTTGTGCAGTGAATGAGCCTGAGAAATTCTGTGCAAAAAAAAAGACTGAGGTTATCATGTCAATCATGACTATCATGTCAGTCATGACAATTCTACTCTGCAAGAAGGCTGCACAATACAGCAACAGGCATACTTACCTCTGGTGTATGTCAGTACTGAATATCAAAACTGAATTTCTATTTTATCTTATTTTATTTTAGTGTATAGTAACAGGAAGGATGTCAGATAGAGGGTGTCACTTTTCCCCTACATACAATGAATGTAACAATTACAGCTTGTTGTGTTTTACTGTACAGGTGATCATGATTTGAGCAGGGATCTCAGAATCACCGTAGGTCATCACTTTTGGAGAGTCTGTTAAATACCTAAGTCAAATCCCTCAAACAAGGGTTTTCAAAAATGGCATAGTGGTTCAGGATTACATCAAACCAACAGTATTTTATATAACTTTTCAGGCAAATAGGTCCCCACAGGGAGTTAAAATTCCGGCACATTTCCCATTCCGTTTGTGAATTCCAATTAAACCATAAGCATAGTAGAAACACAGTGTAAAATACCTCTGCAAAAATTATGAAAAGCACAAAAACCCCCTAAGGCTGCCATTTTTGGCACTGTAGAGGGTACACCTATTGTTTAAAAAACAAATCCCAGTCAGTGAATCAGAAAAAGTGACTAAGAGCTGCTGATCACCATAGATCTGTCCTGAATAAGAGACAGTTCGGAGCAGCCCTGCCCAGGAGCATGCCAGGAGCCAGGCTACTGCTCATCACCTCTGCTCTAAAGGGGGATGGAGGAGGATGGAGGGAGGGAGGGAGAGAGCACACTGTAGTAGTCTTTTTATGCATAACCTACTTTCCACAGCAACCCAGCCACACTCTCTGCCTCTTAGGGACTAGCTGAGCCAAAGTTCAGCTCTCTCCTTGTTCTTTCTAGCCAAGATTCAACTCCTTTTTCCAGCTCACACCGTGCTGCCCAACAGTGTACTGCTGCCCTCTGCGCCAGCACTTGGACATCAGGGCAGAAACTCTTCCCAAGGAGCACTGGGGAAAGCCCTGAGTAACCTGATCTGCTCCCAGTGCTGATCGTGCTCTGAGCTGGAGACTAGACTAGAGACTTCCCAGCATCTCATCCAACCCCAAAAACGATATAATTTTTATGGATTAAATAAATGTGCTTATTTTCTTCACAGGTATATCTTGGGCAACTGGTGTCTGGGTCCTTACCAAATAGATTAAAAAGTAAAGCTGACCAAAAGAGCAACTACTTAAGTGCCTGCAAAGCCATCATAACTGCAATGATTTAATCACACATCTTTATTTGGCTTGATGGTTGGAATATGACAGCACACTGATGGTTAAAATGCATTTTGTTTTGGTTACTGCTCTTTAACACTAGTTACCAATTACACTGCTGCTCCAGCTGCCAGTCAGAGCTGAACTACAACATCACCTTCGAGGAAAAAGAGGGAACTTGTGCAACTATCTACCTGACTGGGATCATATCTATTGTGACGGAGAAGAAGCTGATCTGGCAACCAGCAAATCACGACACATTTAGATCAGCATAAATTCCATGCCTTCTCATTAACAAAAGCTGGAAGAAGAGGCCTAGGAATATACACTACAGCTATGCTGGTCAACATGACAAGTAAATATAAAAACAAGGGCAGAAATGTCAGAAAAGCATCAGAACAACAGAACATCTCTGGAATCAACAGACACTTGTACATGTTTCGTTACGTCATCAGAAAAGTAATTTAATTCAAGGGCATGTGCATCAGTGTCTCACCAGCATATTATGAACAGCACTTAAATTATGGCTGTGCATAAACCCAGGACATTAGTATTCTATCCACCTTAAATAAAAAGTTTTGTCTCCATCAATTTTAATACCCAGTTGCTTTAAGGAGTTGGCTACAGCTTCATGGCAGCCTGCCCAGGTCCTTTGCTCAATCAAGCAATGGTTGTCTTTGACCAAAAAAGAAAAAAATAGCCAGCAGTATCCTTGCTAAATGTCTGCTGGCATCTGCTAACAATATAGGAATAAGTGGATTAAATGTAAAGACAATTTAGTATTTTGGGTAGCCATAATATTACAAAATTAGTAATTTTAGTAATTCTTTATTGAAGCTACCCAGTTCAGATGCATTTTTCAAAAAACTACCATGCATTTTTTATCTATTGCTTTAATTGCATGTATGTAAGAACTAATGTGCTGTAGACACAGTCTGAAAACCTATATCATTTACCTCTGTATTATACAATACCAGCATGTCACAGTGCCCTAGGCAAGGTCACCAAACTCCTAACAATGCTGTAGGATGTGGCAGAGGAATCCATCTTTACAAATTAGACTTCATTATACATGATCCTGCTCATAAATCTTGATGTATTGTTTCCCAGTATAATAACTCTACTCTTGCACTTGCATGTACCCTCAAGATCTTGTAAATCAGAAAGTATTTTACAAATACAAAGTGGCTGTATGTTTGTTTGCATAAAGCGACTGTGCTGCTGCAATAGTAGTGCTCTAAATGAGAGCCGACCTACTGGAGCACCTGCCCTGCTCTGTGTCCTTCTGGTCCTCACCTGGGGATGGTAAGGCTGCAGGAGGCCGGTTTTCCAGAGCACGTAGGTGAACTGAAGCTATAAAAGTGCCTGAAATGAAACAGACCGTTTTTCCTTGGGAGTTGTGGTACTCCTCAAATGCAAACCCTATAAGGAACCAACTTGGACCTGCAAGTGACTTAGAAAACTGATGAGAGAAGCAGGTGAGCCTGCTTCCCGGAGGCAAAATCAGCCTGCTTTATTTCGAGATGCTCAGAATGTGCCTCTGGCGCCGAGCGACAGCCAGGCTTAGCTCCGAGCCCGACTGCTTGTGTCGGGCTGCACGGGCTGGGTGCTGCCTGCACCCCGGCTCCTGCCCGCACCCCGGTTCCTGCCCGCAGCCCGACCCGCCCGGCGGCTGCCGACCGCGTCCGTGCCGGGAGCTCCCTGTCCCGCCCGGGAGAAGCCGCGGGGTCTCCGCGCTCCGGCGGCGGCAGCGGGACCGGTGTCCCCCGCCAGGAGTCCCCCGGAGCGGGGCCCCTCAGCGCCGCTGGCGCCGGGCCGTCCCGGGTGTCCCCTCGGACGGCCGCGGGCAGGTAG
>VZRZ01001990.1:1068449-1150247 GCA_013398175.1 Climacteris rufus
CACCGCCGCCGCCTCCCTCAGCGCCCCGTCCCGCGCCCGACGCCCTCCTTCCCGCTCCCGCCCCTCGGGCTCCGAGGCTGGGGAAGGTGTCCCGGGTTCCGGCCGGCTCCTGCCCTGGTCGGGACCCACGCCCTTTGGGCTCAGGCTCCACCGACGGCCCGGGACACCGCACGTCCCGCGGCCCCGCGCCTACATTCCGTGACCCTGCTTGTGCCCGTGGCCCTCATTTGGGAACTGTCCGGCCAAGCCCCCGCGGCTGCCCTGCTGCCGGCGCCCAGCCGCCTCCCGCTGCCGCCTCTGTGCTCCCTGGACAGCGACCGGGAGCCGCCCGCCGCCACCCCAGCGTGGCGAAGGGCCGGCGTCCGCTGCTCCAGGGAGAGGCCACCCGCCACGAGGTGACAGAAAACCTGTCTGGCCACGGGCTGCCTTTTCCCCAGGAGGCTGCAATAGGTGCTTCGCACATGCTTCAACTTTTGTGGAAAGAAAACTTGTTTTTTTTTTTCAGAGGCCTCTGTTTATCAACTCTCCACCCCAGATCAAGCCACAGTCCTCACAACACAGCCTTTTCCGCTTCTTTCCCACTTTCTCTGCATTCCACCCGCTTACCCTCTACTCCCTCCCCCTGCATCAACCCTTCCACACCCCGCATCACTTCTTTTTCTCTAACAAGCTCTTACGCTCCTTAAAGATTTCAAAACTAAACCCTGGCAGACACTTTTGGCACACATTTACAGACTAAAATGAATCCTGATTTCTCCATCCATACATTGTCCAGAAAGCAATAACAGGGCCCCTATCCCATTTAAGAAAGCCATTTTGTGTCTCTGCTTCCTCTGTGTTCTGGGAAATAATATTTTAACAGTGGCCACTTCCCTGTCCTGGATGTTTCCCAGCATGACCAGCAGCAGAGAGTCCGATAGCTGAGAAGGACAACAAGGGCTTCATTTCATTTAGTCACAATCAATTACTTACTGCTTACTCTTTTGGCAGAGTATTTGTGATGTGCAGAGAAGAGGCTGGTGTTCCTGCGAGTGCCCTACACTGAATATGCCCAGGTAAAGCAGTCATGTTAAACATTATCAACATCCCCGTCTTGTTTAAATTAAAACTGTAACTGCAATGTCAGCAATACCCATAGACGCTAAAAACAATCTAGCAGATGCATTCCATGTTACCACTCAGTTTTAATAATGTCTTCTGCTTACTCTGTGATGTGAATTTGTTTTCCTTTGTCTCTGTTCTTAAAAAGGTTCATCTGAAAAGGTTCATCTTAAACTACTCTGCTTTAGCTGATGTAGTGGAGATGATGTGCTTGTCCAGAACTTGTGAAGATGTTGTATGTCAGTCCTCTGCCTGCAATTCCAGCTACAGTGTCCTCCAAATTACTGGACAAACTCTTTTGAGAAAAAGGATGCCTTCCAGGGATGGATGCATTCAAGATCTGGAAGGGAGGCAGCATAATTATGTAAATACTCCCACATCCCATGACCCAGAGCAAACACCTGCTGATGTTAATGAGAGAAGAGAGGATTATGGTTCCTACAATCAGCTCCTCTGCCCAGTAAATCTGCCTCTGACCTCTGCCTCCCTTTATTTAATCTCTTACCAACACAGCCATAGCCAGTACATACCATGTCTGTTTTCTGCCACAATCTTTTAATAGCTAGGAACCAGCTAGAGACGAGAAATTAATTTCTCATATTGTACTCAGCTGTCCTATAAAGATGAGCAATGACACAGGTGAAAAGGTGAAATAATAAAATCAGTTTTGCAGGTTTTGTCTCACACTGCTGTGTCACTACCCACAGCCAGCCGCCCACATCAGCCAGTACCGCAGCCTTCAGCAGCGCTCTCCTGGCAGCCACACTGGGATGCACCATCGTAGCGTGCCCAGCCTGTCTGGAAGATAGATCTCCCTTTCTTCAATAGCTGCCTTAGATGGCCAGAATGTTGCAATAGAACAGAAGATATTATCTTCCCTTCTGTACCATTTTTGAAGATGCTACCTTATAAAAAATGTCGCTAGACTTCCAGGTTTACTGAGAGCAGCTAATTAGTGACAAGCTATGAGCAATTGCTAATACCATGTTATCTCACTGCAGGTTACTAAGATAAACTGCAGTGATATGGCTGTATTTCATAATCAGCAACAGAACTGAACTGGCAAGCCTAGACCAAACTGTGTGGCAGGCACTGACAAAAATCTTACTAATTTCAGGTACTTTATTGTGGAAAACCAAATCCAGAGGCAAGATCAGATATTGTAGTTTTCTCCCCAAAGAAAACAGTGCTATTGAGTAATTAGAACACATCTCATGCAGAAACTGGCCCATTCCTATTTTATGCTTTTATTCATAGTCAGCTGTTCAGAAGTCAAATTACCATAACGAGTATTTTTGATGTATTACACCTCGTAGTAGCAGTTACAGTAAGAGCTATTCTACACATTCTGCTTGAAGAAGGGTATGTGTCCTATGATCATTCATAGGTCAAAGATGTTTCATTTCCTTTTAGGATGTTAAAAAGCCTGACAAAACAGTAAAATTCTGGTCTCACACATTTTTCATGTGGTGGTTAAATGTATAAGTAGCCATCTGATCAGTGCTCTTGTTTACTGCTTGAAACATTCTGACATCCAGCACAATATGGATAACATTTCTGGGGGAAAGAAAAGAAAACAAAAGCACATTTTCCACAATGATATGCAGTTTTCCTGCTTGACACTATTCTTGCTAAAATGGTTCTTTTCAGAGTAATTGCAATGAAACCTGTATATGAAATGAAAACTATATATGATGAACAGAAAGGACGAAATTCCCAATTGCCTTAAAAGAAGCTGAACTATTATATTTGTCTTTGTTCATTGATAACAGAATATTGGCAGGAATGAAAGTAGTACCTGTCTGGCTTAAAATCTTGTAAGCATGTAAAATGTCGGGGAAAAGTCTAAACTAACTAAAAAGTCTAAACTAACCACGCTCTGATGCCATTGTGGCACAGAAGTCTGATCCACTAATTATATATTTAGCAATTTATAGTTCCTTCCAATCACCATGGTAATTCAATGAAAAGTTAATTGATACTATGTAGTATTCTGGCCTCTAATTAGCAGTGTGTTTTTAATTTGTTACATATTCCATTATGCAGCCTGATCTAATCCTAGTAAAGTAACTGTAAAAACTCCAATGTACCTAGTAAGAAGAGAATCAGACCTAAGTAAAGAGAAACATGACTATATCTTGATTTGCATTTGTAAAGACTATGATAAAAGTCCAACTTCTTTCCTGTCTGTCCTCTCATCTTTAATTATCATGAGTCAGGATTTTTTGATCGTTTAATCACTTCACAATATTTGTCTAGTTGTAGAACAAAACAGGGTACATCTTCTGGAGGAAAAAGTGAGAAGAGCGCATCCTAGGTTACTACATGCTGTTTAGAGACCACAAGCTCCTTACACCAGTATCTCTTTAAAAGTAATAATAAAGCAGAAGAGGAAATAACAGGATCAACAAGATCAGTAATGCACTCTGATGCTAATCAGTGCAATGCTAAATTTTATAATGAATCTAATTCTTCCAGAATTGACTGTAGTGAAACTTCTTGAAATTTACTGTGCTCAAAATGGTGTTGCTGTGCCTCTGTAGCTTCAAATAGTAGTTCAGACAGCCTAACATAAACACATCAAGTAATATTTATAACTTTGGCAATGGTCTTCATCTCTTTGGGGGTCCTAGAGCTCTGGAATTTGTTTTCTATCACAGGCTAAATGGTCTGAATGCGATGTTGTAAGTCTGAGTTACCACTGGAAGGGAAGTAAAGATTTGAGCTTTTCCATTGCTTGTTTTCCTAATAGCAGACTCCAGTGAATTTCATACTAATTCTGTGGTTGAAGTTATGTGAAAAGCACCAAGGGCATATGAGTAGGTGTCCTCTTTGACATCTAAGTAAACAAACAATTTTTGGATAGAGAAAAATAAGAATCATTGTGAATGAGGACAAAATGTTCTAGCTTGCGGCCTGGCACTCTATCCTTGCTTTTTATTTACATATGCCAATTATCATTATTTTAAAGTAGCTTTAATGAGGATCAATTATAAAGTAGTTTCACTCTTTCCTGGCTTATCAAGAGATTGGCACCTATATGTTCATCCTACTCCATTTTAGCTTTCTGAAGCTCTGGGAAAGGATCACTCCGCACTTTGCCAACAGCAGAGCACTGCTGGCTTTCATTAGTGGGGGCCAAATTCTTTCACTTTTGTTCACAGTGATTAATGCTGAAATAAATGGAACTTCTTGCAGTGTTGACTGTGAAAAGCTTTTAAGTATGCTCAGATACAGACTACAGTAACAAAGTGCCTGCTGTTTGACTGTGCTCCCTCTCTCTTGCTAAAACAGGCATGGAGGGGATGGGGGGAAATTAAGCTTTTCTTCTGTTCATACAGGGGATGGTACTTTATTGTTATTATTAATAACAAACTGTAGTCTCAAAGAGCAAAGAACCAGAAATTGGATGGAGAAGAAGTACAGTCTTTGCCCTCAGGAGATTACAAACTAAATATACAACTCAACACTGGTGGAGAGAAGACCTAATTGGGATAGGAAGGGTGGAGTATGAAGGAACAATAACACAGCACTGGCCAGCACAGTAACTGCTGATGTGAGCACACCAGAATTAGTGTTTGGAGGCACTGACACAAAGTGAGTTAGCAAGACAGTCTGCAGGGAGGTTAATGTGCACTCTTTATATATTCAGAGGACCAACTTCCAAGAATGAGGAACTTTTAATGAAAACATGCAAATGCATATTTGAAAATGTAATGAGTAGACAACAAAAGCTGGCATCCCATATAGTCAGGCTGTGGGAAGAGAGATTTTAATATCGAACAAATGATAGAGAAGCAAGGGAAGAGCCTTCAGCCTCCACTTGATGCACCACAAAGGCAGGATGAACTGCAGTGAGCAGTGACAGCAGAGAACTGCCAGGGTATTTGCATTTGGGATGCAATGGAGTAGACCAGATTGTGTCTATCAAGGCACAGTAAGTGAGAACAAAAGTGAAATGGTAAACATGGGATGAAAGTTTTTCCTAGAGCAACTACAAATTTTCACCCGGAAACCTCCTTCTGACAAAAACGATTGCTTCTTACAGAATAAAAATCTGAGAATTGATAATTTCTTCTGGAAAATAACTGCTATTTTCCTAGTTTTAACACAGCAGAATTTTCACATTCTGGCCTCCTTTTACTTGGACTTTTCTCTCCATCTCATGTTATGGTTATATCTAGCTCTTGCAGATTATTTTTTAATAACCCCTCTACTTCTCCAGTCTTGTGTCTTTAACCCAGCCTGAACTGTCATAGGAGATTATGAACTCCAGGTGAAGGCCCTGTGTGACAGGGAGGAGGTTGCTCTATTATGTGAGAATGCTGAAGAAGGGGACAGGGAGGCACAAATGATCATTGGAAGGACTGCCCTCTGAGTAAACAGAGTGCTTCTATGGAACAGTGGAGAACAAAGCTGGTGCTTCAGCTGCAGTTCTGAAGAATTGCAGCCACAAGAGCCCTTGCACATTTCTCAGATAACAGAGGAGAAGAACGGACAAAACAAAACAAGTGCCAATAAACTTTCACTTCCTTTTGTAAGATGCTCTGTGGACATCTTTAAAATATATTACGTTGCAGATATGAAATCTTGGGCTGAGCAAAGCCAGTCTCTGTAGAAATAGCCAATTCTTCAATGATTAAGCAACTGGGAAAGTGAAATACATTTTATATGTGTAGATATAGTGTTTTTTTTACTGAGCTGAGTAAAATTTGAAATTTTGAGGTGATTAATATCCTTGAATAAATGAGCAGCTATGTTGAAACATGAAATGTCTCAGCACAGAATATTGCCCCTGTACTTCTCATTCCAGCTTCTGGTGTCTGATTTTCCCCTCCTTTTCAGTCACTTGACAAAAATATATTGTTTTAAACTACATCCTTCTTTGCTCTCAAAGTGCTCATTTCCTTAATATTGTATTGGGACCTTGTCTAAACCACAATTTTTTTTCGAAACTTCCAACTGTTATTACCATCACAGTAGAAATAATTGGAACATTTGTGTAAAAAAGCCTTGCCTTGCAGCAGTCAATCGCAATTTAGCACACACTGTGGCTGGATATTGGTTCAGAGACCTGGGAGCTCTTTTTTTTTTTTTTTTATAACTCTCCTGGATTACACAGGAAAACATGATCAATCTTGACAGCAGGTTCTAACAACAATTCAAGGGAATTGTTTCCCAAACCAATTTAGTTCTAAGAGTAAGAACTTTTTTCAGATACACAAATACTCCTGTGCACACACTTTTTGAGTAATCAGGCTACTGACTGATGGCAGCATATTGCAAAGTATCAATATATTGAAACCTATGGATTTTTACAGAGCCTCCTTCATCACTGGACACACAGCTAGCATTTTAACTTATTTATCAGATTTTAAATATATATATTTAATAGAATGAAAAAACAATGGTACTCGTATTTTTGGCCAGGAAATAAAAAATGTTGTGGCCAGTTGAATTAGGGTATAGAATTTTAGGTAGGCAGATTATAATTATCAGAATCAAAATCTGGCTGGGGCCCAAGCCAATCCCTATTAACCTAAAGAGTTCTACAGGATCTTGAATCATTAAAGCTGATTTTAAATTTCTTCTTGATTCCAGAATAAAGAAGGGCTAATTGTCTGTCCACAGTATTGTCTGAATCTCATTCGAAGTGAAGGCTGGTGACGATTTGATTGTAAGCATCATTTCCCACAGCTCCATTGGGGAGCTTTCCCAGCCAGCTCAGAGACTGCCTAAGCCCACTCCATCACCCAGCTCTGGCATTACAGAACTCTCTTTTCCAGCAAGCTAAGTGGTACGGCCATTCCTGTGAGTATAAAGGAGCTTAAGCTTAGGAAGAATGACTGTTTCATGACATTTAACATATCTGGGTATTCCCACTGAGAAGCAGGATATTCATGCTGTGAAGAAGGGGCTGGACTAGGTGGATCTGCAGCTCTTTCTGTCCAAAAATGTCCCTGTTTCTGTGAGAACGTTTTGGTAGTGTCAGGCAGCACCTGTATTCCATTAACTCCAAAAGCATGTCAGTGTTTACAGTAACCAGGAAATGTCCATGTCTGTGTTATATTAACAAGTCAGCAGTAAGAACTGCAGTTTCAGTTTTTAGAGCTATGCAGAGAAGGGTTTATGCTGAGTTGGTGAGAGTTTTACTTTTTTTGGTTGAAACATGAAGAGGGCTGTAGCACTGCCCTTGAAACCATTACAGAAAGCTTTGGGGAAAAAAGTTATCAAACGATGTCCAATATTGCTTCAATAATGGCTTCATATAATCAGGTAGGCAAAAGCACAGTTGTGAATTGCAAGTCTAAAAAATGCTTGTGAGAGTGAATTTGTAGCTTCTACCCCTTAGCTTTGTTTGCTTGTACTCTTCCTGCCTATTGCATGTAAGGGGGTTTGCATAATGGTGTAATTTAATTCAAGATTCATTATCTTGGAAACAAAGCTATGTTACATTTTTTCGTGTACTATATTACATATGATCAGAGAGGTAAGCCATAAGGTGTCACTGCATAGTAGGCAGCAGACTTTATACGAGCACTGATGTGCTGCTAGAGAATTACAGTCTATGTAAAAGAATTCAACGGTGAGAAATTAAAGCATAACTTATTGTAGTCTTCCAAATAGACTCCAATTTCTGCATGTAAGAGGCAAAAAAATCCAAGCTATGCACTCATTTGTTTTTCATATAACTGAATTTTAATGGTGACATTAAATTACTATTATATAAATAGTAACATCAGAGACCATGGGACAAAGCCAGAAAATGTAAAGATATTTTTCTTTTCTCTTTTGGATTGACAGCAGTACATGTTCAGGCAACTTAATTCCCAAGAAAGGCAGAAGCAGGGACTGCTCTGTAGCTGGCCAAGTGCACCAAAGAGAGAGCTTGAGGAGGTGTTTCCCCATCACCTGCTGCTGTGTAGACTGATGTGACCAGAATGATGACAGAAATCACAGCCACAGCCCTCTACTGATTGTGCCACCACTTGTTTGCCAGGAAGGACCATCTTTTTTAATTATAATTACTTGAAAAGTTGATTCCAGAAAGAACAGAGCAGGCTTCACGTCCCCCTTGCACTTCCTTGAAGCACTGTGTTCTAGCTGGCCTGATCCCCCTCTTATTAACACACACTCTTTTGAGGCCCCACCAAGCCATTTCTCTTTGACTTCATTTAAGTACCATGCAAATGAAGGAGATATGCATTCAGGACTGTTCCAGAAGGCAAGAAAAGGTTGTTACGTTGCTTGTATGTATTGCTGGTTCCAAAGTCAATTTTCAGTATTGCAATGACTTCTAGTGAAATTCGTTCCCATGGATGATGTTGGAACACCTTTACAGTGCTACAGGTACAGCTGTTGCTCATCTTGTTTACTTACACTACTGTCATGCAGATTCATTTCAAGAGCTTTTTGTCATTTTGGGCTGACATAAATCTGTTCAGCAGTAATTACCTGAGATTGTTCTACATTTCAGGGAATATTTTTGACTCATTTACATTACAAAAACCCATGCAAATTGCTTGGAGAATAGATGCTAAAGGGATTGTAACTCAGCAGGATCTTACACAGTGATAGCTTTTGAAACAGAAGATCAGTTAATTTACCTGCCAGAGAACATTTATACTAAGTAATCCTTGGTTTGATCAAAGTTATCAGACACACAGTTTCAGAGTCCAGGCCTTAAAAATATTGTTGTGACTGTCACTGCTAAAGGAGAAAAAAGTGTCAGAAGTAAATGTGAAACCCAAAAACTAGTCTACTTCTGACTCATATTGGAGGCTATTCCCCATTTCTATTCTGAAATATTGCTAAATGGTTTTACAGTGATCTAAAGTACTTCATTGCTGTCAGTCAAGTCATAAAGAAAACTGTTTCATCTGGAAAACATTATCCTTCTTTAGGACTTAAGTAGATTTGGGTTTATCCACCTCTCTCCTGTCCTATAGCTTACCTTTAATAGCTGGGCAGGATAAATGCAAAATAGGTTGTATGTACTACTAGAAAGTAGCAGTAGGCTCTTACTCCACTTCACACAAGTATAAATTACCCTTTTAATGCACAATTGCTGAAACTTAGGGTCTTCTCAATAATCACCAGGGATAGCCTCCCTTCCTACAAGAAATGCTCTAGCTTTCTTAAAAAACCCCCAACAAACCAACATGACAATTTAGACCAAATGCTAGTAACAATCTCACATTAATGGTGAAGTTATTGACTTAATGAGGTAATTGTAAAAATTGCCATATGTTTCACTGAAAAATTTCATTCAGTATGGGTACTTCCTTTCCCTGTTCACTCTCACCATATTTCTTAAGAATATATGAACATAAAGCCCTGCATTTCTTGCTGATTTGATGATCCTCATTAACTGGGAAAAAAGGTTCCAGGACATGAGGGTGCTGCTTCTTCTGTGTCTGGCATTCATTGGATATCCCTATGACTTAAAGGAATTTCGTACCACAACATTTTTTCATTGGTCAAGTAAAATGATTGTATCTTCCCTGCTTCACCTCCTTTGCTGACTTGTCTGAATGTTTCTTTTTTGTAGACAGTTTCGTAATGTTGATGATGCTGGGCATCACTGTAATATAGTTGTCTGAATTTACATGATTACATTATAATAATATCAATGCTGTTTTTTATGGTTCATATAAATCAGTGTTTTATTTGCTTTCACAACTAGTGCTGCAAATTGAACAGCTGTTTTCACTGAGCAGTTTTAATTAAGCTGTCCATAATGCTGCCTAGATATTTTCTGAACTGGTAACACTTTGTTAAGTATGCAGTATCAGTGAACACTTCAGATCATTCCTGAACATTACCTCACACTTAGGTAAATTGAAATGCCATCTTCATTGAGGTTGTCAAATTACCTTGTTTTGTTGATTTGAATTTGGTTTTCAGAAATCTTTCTAATCTTCAGAACCCTAGAAAATTTTGAATTTGCTACAGATTTTGCCATCTGTTCACTCACTTGTCAAGATAATGAAGCTTTAAATGATACTTGTCCTAGTAAAATCTTTTGGACAACCTATTATTAGCCTCTCTTTGTTCTGAAAACTGACAAGTTTAATTTGTATGTCTTTGGATCTTTTATTAAGTTTATATTCTATGACCGAAATTTCCTTCCCACACTGATTTCTCATATTATTTAATCTCTATTTGGAATATCCCTGGAATATTAGTTTGGAAAGCCAAGATAAGTTTTATCTCTTCCTGTTTTTCTGTGCAAAAGCAGTTTCTTGTTTTCTTTTTTACAAACCCATACTGGATCCTACATCTGTGTTCTCATTTGGGAATGTTACAGCTTGTTTTGTTGTTTCCAGAAACATATGATAATTAATATGGGAAGCTGTAATTATTTTTGCTGTCCACAATGACTTCTTTTAAACTTTAAATATAGGTATCATTCTATCTGCTTTGGACAGCTGAACCTGATGCATGTATTCCAACACTTCCACTTTTAGCTCCATTTCTGACAGTGGAAATTTCTTTGTCTCTTATTTGCAAAGACTATCTCCCGAATGTACTCACATCCACCCATTAAGTCTGTTAAGGAAAAGGCATTAGGGAAATACTCTGTCCAGGCACAAAAATGTCATTATTTTATAAACTATGCCCTTAAGTCTTACACTCTAAGTGACTTTCCAATTTTTAGAAGTGGTTACAACTCATCATCTGGGAATATAAACAGGAATGTGGAATTTCAGCTTTTGGCCCTCCATTTTTAAACCTTGCTTGTTACTGCCCAGAAAGGTGGCTAATCCTCAGCCAACCAAGAAGACATAACCAACAGGTGATGGAATGATAGACCATAATATGCCCATTAACCAGCAGAGAGAAAAGCAAGAGATTGTTCTGATTGCAAGGGTGGAGAAGGAGTATTATGCATGTGTTTAGAGATCTTGCAGAGCCATTTGCCCATTTCACTGAGAACCAGAGAGGAGTAAGATGCTCTGAACAACACAGAGGTATGGGGTAGAGGCAACAGGAAAGGCAGAAGGAAGAGAAGGAAGGAAGGAAGACCACTGTAAGGCATCAGGAGCAGGAGAGCAACCAGACTGTGAAGTGGCAGTGACTTTAAGAGAAAACTGAATACTGAATAGAAATGGTAAGGAGGAAAACTAAATCTGGATTTTGCATAGAAGGAAAGGTAGAGAAAATGAACAGATACAGGAGAGTCTAGAAGACCATAAGAGACAAAACCAGTAGGTGGGATTTGTGCATGGTGTAGTGAAGTGAGCACAGCTATGAACAAAGTGTTCTGAATACACTGATCTCTGTTTGCACTGCTAGTCCAGGTTAACAAAATTAACTGTGTTAAACTTAACTTTAAAATACTTGGGTTTGCACTTCATTAATTTTAACTTCATCCGTGAATAATAAAATTTAAAAGACAACAGATTTCCATTCCTTGGATTTTAGGCACCCACTGTTAAAAGAGAACTGAGGGAGGTGGGATGGAGACAGATGTCCCTCATTCCATCCAAAACCAGCTGCCTAGAAGAGGTGCTACTGTAGGCCCATGGAGGAGGATTTGATTTAGATGAAAAAGATGTTACAATTTGAAAATCCCTCTCAACCCCCAGTGACAGAAGATGTTCTTAGAAAGCCATCTTATACTAGGGGTAAAGCTGGAGGTATCAATTGCATCTCATATTTCCTGTTTCTGTGAAATTCTAATAGTATTTTATATTCATTGTAGACTCATTTGAAAATCTAAGGTTGAGTGTGCTTCAGTTTCACTCTAGTCTTTTCAAAGTCTCTAATAGATCTAAAAGCAAATTCCTCATGATTCTCAATAGAATTTGTGTTCTGAAATCCTGTAACTTGTTTCTTCCTTTGTTCTTTTTTAACATGGGCTATGTTTTGATGTGGAGACATAGAATTGTTTTGTTGTTGAATAACAACTTTTCTCTTGCACCACTAGCTGTAAAACATGAACACCTTGTTGGATCACACTCCAAAATATGAAATGGGCATCCTGCCAAAGCTCAGGGCTTCCTTTTTTGTTTTGACTGTTGCAATGTTCTTGTTTCTGTTAGTATCACATTCCTACCACTTGTGCTTTTCAGACACCTACGGCCAAACTCAGTGTAACTCCACTGAGCTCACTGAAGCTGCAACAGAAGTGAATTTGTCTCAGTATGTCTGTAAATTAACCAGTCATTCAAGCTGGAGACTGACATTGATAAGCAATAACAGCACAGGAGTGCTGAAAGGAAGATATCTCCTAGTTAGTTTTGGACAGTTGACACTAACTCCATTGTCAGATAAGTCTTACTGACTGTGGGAAAAGCTGAGTGGGAAAAGTCACACTCGCCGCCTGCTAACCGTAGGAGGAAAACAGATCTGGAATGCAGAGGAAATCTTGACATTATCTGTTCCCCCAAACCCTACCAGCCAGGCAATCAAAATAACTAGCTGAGTATCGGCTGCCTCTGTTCCTGCCCCAAATAAATGTGCTTTCTTGACAGAGTTTTTGCTCACAGGAGAGGAGGTAAAGAGAAGGCAGGAGTCTAAAGTGGGTGTGGGAGAGTGTTTCCTGCCAAAAACCAGGAGCAGCTTTTCTGTGACATCTAAAAGAATACTGATGAAATAAGCCTAGTGCTGTAAATGGAGGTGGCTCTGCGGTTTCCAAAGAACAGCAATTCATGCTCAACAGCCCTGCAGCTCTGAGCAACAGAACTCCAGTACTTCATCACTCCACTTGGCCTCCCTTGACATCGTTGAGGACAGTATGCCAGACTGCCAAAAGAAGGATCAAACCCAAGAGAACAAAACCTCTGGAAAGGACTTCTCTGTTCCCATCCAAATTGTGTTGTTTAAGAATAAAGTGTAGCCATTTCAAATGAATACTTGATCAAATTTATTTCCTCCTGTGCCCTCATAAGACACAGGGTTTATCAAGACCTATTGAAGCACAGTATACTACACATACATCAATGTAATGTATATACATCACAACAAATTAGAGACACTCTCACATATTTCTGTATATGCTCACCTAGCTTAGTACTCTGGATATCATCCCTATAAGACTGCTGTTATGCTTGAAAAATTCTACGGATATGAGGTCATAGGACAGGATCACAGCAACAAAAACAACAAATGACAAAGTGCACTTTATGTTACTGAATGTATTGAGTTCTCCAATACATCATCCATCCGTTGAGTGTACTGCATCACTTCTGTCTGTCTTATAGATAGGTCAAAACATATAGCAGAAGTTTAGTTTAATTTTGGAAGCTCATTTTACATTTTTGTTACCACTTGAATGTCCAGAGAGCTGTAAATTGAAGACTTGGACCATGTGTTGGTGAGCAGACAAGAAAAGAAAAGAGTGTGAAAGTCAGGTCTAATTTTATGTGCTGTATGTTTATAAACAGATGCTGATATCAGTAGTCTGCTAGTGATGCCAGAGTACCTATGGCCTTATGCCTGCTTTGTCTACTAAAAGATGCTGGAAATCAAAATTTGTGGCTTCTCTCAATGGAATCCTGGCACAGACAGTAAGGCAGCTACTGCTGGGAAAGACTGTAAGGAAGACCAGCCAGTTGGGGGTTGTTATAATCATTCCTCTCCATATACCCTCTTCAGTGCTTTGGGAAACAGGCACAGAAGAAACAGTTCTCTGAATCTCTCCCTCCCGTTTTGCACCTGAGAGCCCTCTGTCTTTGACAGAAGTGGATCCTCAGCATCCTGGACCATAGACACTCATTCTTTGATTTTTCTGTACTAAGAAACCTTGACCTGCAGGTGGCCGAGCCAATGAGTGTTTGGGCAAGCATGAACAGGAACAGAGGCTCTCCATAGAGCTGCAGTGCTGCTGTGAGCCCCTCCTGGCGCCAAGCTTGGCATGGACAAATGACACAGCAAACAGCACCTGGCAGGATAGGGACCACAACCTGGACACCAATCAGCTCATGGTCCAAAATGCATGAAAATTGGCTCCCGACAAATTATTGGAATGCTGAATTAGAAACAAATGTAAATGTTTTAAGTGTACCTTTCCTTATGAAAAATATCAATGATAATGTAAGGCTGTAAGGTTTGTGAGAGAAGGACTTTGTTCTGCCTGTGCAGTGCTCACAAGGACACTACTCTGGGCCTCAGGCCACTTGTCACTACCTCAGTTTAAAAAATTAAAAAATAATAAATTACTTACTTAGCAATCCAAGTAAGCAGCAATTTAAAGAGTTTCCTGAAATGACTACATACATTTAATGAAATATAATGTTCCTGAGCTTCCCATTTCCTCAGCTGCTTAGAGGAGTTGTCTGATTCTGAAATGCTGTGAAAAGCGGAGGATATTTTTTTTCTTTACAGATACAAATAATCTTCTATACAGCTATAAATGCATCATTAAGACAGTAATCATAATCCCAAACAGTTGCTGGTGACTGCAGCTGGTGCAGAATTACACTCTACAAAGAGAAATCCTTAATATTCTACAGGATATACCTGCAAGATTCTATGCTAGAATCAGTTTACTTCTCAGAATTAAAGCATAGAAGCCTTACATAGCATTATCTTTGGGAATCAAGAAATACTCCAGGGTATGTACCTAATATAAACAAATATCAAATAAAAGCCTACAGCCATTGCCTTCTCAAACCCCATTGATGCCTGAAAAGTCCACACTTCATCAAGGCTGGAACAGCAGATTCAGATCCACTTAATAATATCCACGTGTAAAGCAACCTTTTGGCCATCTGTTTTCTTGAACTTGCTTTTCCTATCGCTCTGTCATAAAGACAGAGAGCCAAGATCACAACAGACAGATGCCATTATATGCAATGGAATTAGAGATGGGATGGCTTTGGTATGTCTTTTGCATTCATATGCAGCTCCAGTCTCCTCCTATGGCTGCATTTCAGCTGTGGCTTGACAGCATGGTGGAATTTACTGATTTGGTTTTGCCTTGTACTGAGCGCTCAATAAATACCAGCATCTCTATGTGCATTTCTGTCATAGCAACTTGCTGGCCTGGATGGAATCTAATACAGAGAACAGGAAGGGCACACACTGGATGGTTTTTAGCTGAAAAGCCTTCTGAAGCAACCCTCCTGTTTCTTAGTAGTTGACAACAACACTACACAGCTCTTTGTCCTCCTCTAGTGGTTCCATTATATTTAGGGAGAGGCTTATGCAATGATTACTTCCTTCAAATTAAAGCAGTCATTACCCAACTGCAAGATGTTGAGGCTCATGCCTAGAGATCCTGTGTTCAGTTCTGACATGAGCCACAGTAAGGATTTCATCTCCCTGGTGCTCATGGAAGTGGAAACAGGACCCTCTGCTCATAGCCTGTCCTTACTACACAGACACTGTGTCTCCTTGAGCTGTGACCACCTCCTCTGAGAAGTGGCTGCACCATGGCAGGTTGTTCAACAGCAGGAAACCGTGGTGGCATGATTTGACTACAACCCCTCAAAAGGTCAGAAGCTGACTGCTTTGTTTGATTGCTTTATTGTCCCAAATACCTTGCATGAAGCATATGTTCCAGCCAGAAACCTTCCTCTGTTTGCCTGCCTGACTTGCAAACAAAGAAATAGCACAAAATCCACCTTATGTCCTGAGCTGTTCAGAGAGATGATGCATGTCACTCTGATGCAGCACAAACCTTAAATGTTAATCCTTAGGAACTGATACTAAATACTTGAATAATAAAAACTGAACCTAAAGAATCGTTGCAAGGGGAACGTTTTCTAATGGGAACACTAAAATTGCTGGAACTGCTACTCATTAGAAATGCTGTCTGTGAAAACAAGAAGTTCCTACTAGATAGCTTATTCTTTGTTTGTGTGTCTCAGAGCTGTAACGCTTAGCTAGCATAACAAAATGTTAAAGGTTTATTTTGCTGCTTGCATATTTTAAAATGTCTAACCTTCAAACTTTTGAAGTTGTTTCTTGCCCAGGAAATAAAATACAAGGACATAACCTGCATTGTGGCTATCAGAGAAGTCTGAGGGAAAGGTCTAACTGAAACAGAAAACAAATACAAAACCAAATATACTTCTTTATTATTACTATTCAGTGAAAATTTTCCAGGCATTTGTTACTTTTGGAATAAATGTTAAATGGTAAATGTTAAATGGTAAAATGAGCCCTCTGCCATGACTCTTGGAAGACCCCCAGTTAAAAGTTGGTTGCCCCCCCCAGTTTAAAAGTTGGTTGCTCAGGAGCAAAGGAGCTGGATGTGGCTGTCTGCTGATCACCATTTACAGCAAACTTCCTGAGACATCTCAAGAGTAGTTACAACTCAAGCTCATCTACCAGATGCTTAGTGTTCAGCTCTCATTAGGAGTCCAAGCAGTAACCAAACTGAGTTAGGAAAAATGTTTATAATATCTTCATTCTGAAACCACCTATATTTTGTACAATTATTGACTAGATATTATTTTAAACATTTATCAGCTTAAGTATTTTCAGTATTTTTCTTTCTTATTTAAAATGTTGACTGAAAATCAAAGTGACAGAAAGAACCATGGAGAAGGGAAATAGAGAAAGATATTTAGAAGACATACGGTATTTGCATGTCTATAAAGTAGTTTTATACATTGCTGCTTTATTGCTTCAGAAATGTCTTATATAAAATTCAGAGTATTTCTTAATTGATCAAATTTTGCCTATCCTAAAACAGTAAACATATAAGTTTAAAAATATATGTTTCTAATCTGCACCTAGTTGTTCTTTTTTTTTTTTTTTTTTTTTTTAAGAAACAGAAATAATAANTTTTTTTTTTTTTTTTTTTTTAAGAAACAGCAGTATCTCATTTTCCTCTTGCTTTTGAGAGCAGAGGATTACAGGATGTCCTCACCTGCTCCAATACATCAGATTTGCCTCTTTAGAAGCAGAAAGAAGGGCTTTGTTCTATCATTTCTGACTATGAAAGGAAGAGGCAATTTCACTGCCTAATTTTGGGAGCCAAAGTGGCACTGCAGAAAAGTTGGAACTGGAGCCAAATGAAATGACCCTCTGATGCACTGGTGCAGGACAAGCACCAACTCTATCTACTTCTAATTTGAGCAATACAGAGCATGACTAGTTAAGAGTCCAAGGCCACCAAACAGCTGGGTTTATTCAGTAGTTTACTTCCACTGCTCAGGAAAACAGTCTGTTCATTTTTAAGTCCAAAGTAAGCACCTCCACTTTGTGCTGGAAACATGTCAAAGTGACCCCACACTGCTTTCTAGTAAATGCACGGGATCATTGGATGAGGATGTTTTATTTTCTCCAGTTATTTAAGGTCAGCTTTTCATCTTGGATAAACTGTTCTGGCTAGAGTAATGACAGCACAATACGTAAGTACTGCCTAGGTCTTGTGAGGCACTGCCAAATGTCTAATCCAGCTGCTGCTCCCCCCTGAAGAGGATGAGAGGAGGGGACTCGCAGTCACAGCCTCAGCTCCACCACCAGCACACTTGCCAGGCATCCATGGCAAGTGAAAGGCTGAAAGAGATCACCTCCATCCACCCACGAGCAAGAGGAAAATCCCGGAATAGGTTACGTTCTGTGAGCCACATCCATTTCCCTGTTCAGAGTGTGATTAGCCCATAATTTCTGCCCAGGGATTGCAGCAAAGGTAAAATAAAACCATGAGCATAAAACCTTATATGACTAAGAAAACATAAAAATGTGTAATCAGTTGGAAGTACGGCAGTTGGGTTTAATTTTGTGATGAATCAAGCACCTACAGTTTCTAACAAGAGCCAGATGGAGTTGCAGCTCCCTCCTATTTCCCAGAATCAGGCCTTTTGTTGGCAGTCATTTGTATACAGCTGCTATACAGCACAGTTCTATATAGCACAAACCTCTCCTTTAAGTCAATTTGCATTATACCTGGGCAAATACTGCAGGATGAGGCTGTTCATTAAAACCTTGGGACCACAACCGCCTCTATTGGAATTTTGCAGTATATCAGTCAAGGATACACGATTATCCATGGAGTACTTCTGAAATGGCCAAGGTCACATGAGGATTTTATCGTATTACTGCAGTGCACCATCTTACTTGCCAGCCCATTGCTGTTCTGCTACAGACTACATTACCATGCATCAGCAAATACATGAGCACGCTGCTATATTTAGTGTTTCATACATACCACTAAAATAGAGGATGTGTCAGCTTTTAATCTGACTTCAAATTTTTGTCAGCAAAGTAAGGGCTCATTTTCCCTACCAGTGATGAAGTGTGCTCTGTGTTAGTCATCTTGAGCTATGTGGTGATAACTTTAAAATACATTAGGCATCTAGAATGCTCAATCTGAGTAGAATGTTTTTTACTAAGGCATATACTAGGGGATAGTAAGGATGCACAACATCAGTCAGTCAGGTTTTAATAACAATTGCCACAGGCTACCTACAAACCCAGCAGCAATCTGATGGCAAGAGGAGCAGAGACCCAAGTTGTTCTCTGGGATACCACAGCAGACAATTTGGACCCCCTGCGTTAACAAGTGCAGAAGAGAGGGGGATACAGGAGGTTTGGTGTTATGTACCTGGCAATGTGAGAAGGAAAGCACTGATGATGATGACTTGAACAGAATGGTCTATTGCATGGCGATGGAACTGGGGCAGTCCTACTAATGGCATAATCTATTAATGACAGCAGGAGCATGGTTTAATAGTTGAAACCACAGATACCACCAGGATAGCCACATTCATTCCCAAAGAAAGTAGAGCTCAGTGAATGAACCTGGTGTTTTCACAGGTCTTGGTAAAGCCACAAAAGAGGGTATTCTTTACATATTCATAACACTTGCTTATTAATACCTTCATGTACAAGCAGTACAAGCACGAATTGCCTTCCTGTCTACTGCTTCTACAGAAAGGCAACAGACAACTTGCTCACCTCCGGCCAAGGGTAAGCCTGTCTATGTGAAAGCCAGCTTTTCCACTCCAAACTGCTTGTTCTCTCTTGCAACTGTCCCTTGCACTTTGCTAACTACATCTTAAAGGGTGTGGGTGACACCACATTTTCAACCTAGGTCTAAGTCCTAGTAACACTGCATTTATTTAGTAGTGTGCAATTATATAAATATATAGATTTCCAAGTCTTTGTGGTACTCCATTTCAGCCCAACACAGGGCTGTCCAACGAAGCCCCATGATGCTGTGGCAGGGCTGTTCTCTGCTCCAGCCCTGTCCACCCATGTGACCCAACCTGAAGACTGACATCCCATCCCATCCTTGGCCCTTCTCTATCTCCAGGCCTCATCCTGGAGCTCTGTCTGACCTCTGTTCTTGTGTCTGCCCCAGTCCCCAGGGAGGCACTAGCTCATCCTCCATCCTGTCACAATTAAAGAAAACAGAAAGCAGAATAAATTCATTCCTCTAGAGTCACATCTCACCATTATTTAGTTTTTTTTCTAACGGTCAGAACATCATTAATTCCACTGCATGCACTGTTGTAAATGCCAGTTTTATTACATCTGGAAGCAATGACACAAGGCCTGGCAAGTATGCAGCAACACTGCCAGAAATGCTGGTACTTCAAATGAGGTCCCCTGGTGTGGGTGGTCTGTGTAGATGTAGCTTTTCTGAGACACATTTTAGGTATCCTGCTTAATGTATTGTGAGGCACCCACTGCAAATCCAGGTAGTGGAAGCCCCAAAGTATTGCATTTATTTGGAAAAAAAAAAAAAAAGGTAAAATAAAATGCAACAAGAGAGAGAACAGCATTCCAAAGCACAGATTTTTCCCCCTCTCACACACAAAAATGGCTTGCATGGAGAATGACTAGAAGTTGCAGACAGCCCAGCTTTGGGGAAAAGGCTGCAGAAATGCCCACCCGGGCTGCAGTATTCCCAGCTCTGAGCTGCCCTGCGTATTCCCAGCTCCTGCTAGGATGGGGTTAGAGTTGCTCTTTGGTGGGGAGGGCAGGGTGCTGTCCCACTGTGACCCATTGGTACTCCGGGAAAAGACTCTCTTGGCTCATGAGAGCTCTAGAGCTCTCACCAAGAAAGAGGTCAGAAGAAGAAATGACAAAAGAGAATGATAGAGAAGTGAGGATGTAAGGGGAAAGTGATGCAGAAAATGAACTTGAGTAGAACAGTGAGTGCTGTATTCTGTGTGGGTGATACAGGTTTTCTTGTCATGGATGAAATTCCAAAGCAGAAAACTTCTTATCCAGAAAGCACAGAAAATATCAGAAATGTTTATCTACTGAAAATCTGGAAGAAATTCTTGTCCCTTAGTTCAAGACATACATTTGGCCTTTTTTAAAATTTAAATAATGTTTTATTTTTTTCTCTTTTTTTTTCTTAATGCTTTAGTATTTTACTTAATACTTACTTAATACTTTAATGTAACAAATTTCAAAGCCAGAAGTTTCAAAGTCAAATAGAAATTAAAACTTCTCACTGTGAAAACTATTAAATCATCTCAAGCTGAGACGTGTGTGCCTATTTCACAGAAATTATTTGAAATAGAAATTAATGGATGCTAACCTTTTCCTGTAAAATGGTTCTATTTGAAGAAACAGACATTTTCTGCCAGAAGCATTTTAATGATAAATTTATTACCAGCCCTACCATATGCTAGATTTCTATGATTAAAGTTTCACCTCAATGACCAGCCTGTGTCAGAAAATGACCTGTCATTCTTCTTTCGTTCCTGCAGTCATCAGATTTTCAACCATCATGTTCTACTGTTAAGATGGGCACTAAAACTTTATCTCTTTTAGTGACAAAATTAATACCCTCATAGAACTGAAACAATTAAAAACCAGTCATACTATAAAATGGGAGTACTGGTGAAATAATTAGTTTTATTTAAAATGTATGTGCCATTGATGTGTTTTCTTTATAAAGTGAGCTTTCAGTGGTACAGAGAGGTTTTGATCCAACAATGAATACAACTGAAACAATTGCTCAATCAATCTCAGAACTTATGAAATATATTTAGCTTTGGAAAAGCACAGGCATGTGTTTCATTGACAAATACCATCATGGAATAAATCCACATCCAACTCATAAAGCAGTAAAAGTTATGCGCACAGAGCTTGAATGAAAATACTTATGTTTACATTATACTCAGCAGCCTTCAGATTTTGTTGATCTGATGATAAGTACTTGAGGGTGGAATTGCCTATGAAGACCTGAGTTTTCTAGGTCAGGATTTCTGACATTTTGTTAAGCCACCATGCCAGCAGAGCCACTGAATCAGTGGAATTGGCTCCAAAAACCTGCATTCATCTGATTCTAACCTAGTTAAGGTTGGCCCTTGGAATGAACTGCAGATGCAGTTCATTCAGAGACAGATGCAAGAAGAAATCACTGAGTGAGCAAACTGGCTTAAACTAGTCCTTCAGGCCAAAAACAAGATGCTAAGTCATCTAGGGACAGAGGGGTAATTACAGCACTGATATCCAATTGCTTTCCTTTTAATTGACACACACGGCATATATACTGACTAACAAAACAGAAACTGCTGTCAGAAATGGGTGACTCCAGAGGTCAGCTGCTTTATAACTGAAATATTTCTAGCTGGCAAAGACTTTTGTGGGAATGAGGATTCATCTAAACTTTGGGGACATTTCTTTTTGCAAAACTGTGAGGCTGTTATTAAATTCCAGTAACCCCATTCTGGGAAACAGTTTCTTTTCTCTGTATTTCTTAATTGTGCTTCATTACAATTTAATAAGAACATTTACTCTCAATTAAGCAAATCATCCAAGCAGTTTCTTATGCTCGTTGCAATTAATTGGTTTTGTCAAATGCAGGTTTAATTGTGTGTTAAGTATCTTGCTGAATCAGGATCTGTGTGTGTGTACGTCTGTCTATACAAACATTTCCTTGGCTTCTGGCATGATAATGTATGTGCTGTTCAGGGTATCTGAGTCTTTAGCTCTGCTCACTGCTCTGGTCTTGGTGCCTTGGTGGAGCTAAATAATTTCTGTATAATGGTTAAACTCACTGCTGCAGTTAATATTGGCAAGTGCATTAACCAGAGAGTGGGCTCCTGCTACGGGGGAAATTGGGCACTGTGACTCTGCCACTTGGGACATGGACCAGAGGGTTGCTAAATTTTTTGAAAAATATTCCTCTGTAATGACCCTCTCCACCAGATTCAGCTTCTGTGTGATCACTGAGACAGAAAAAGCTCTGAGGTGCTCTTCATCTCAACTCACCTCATAGATATAACAGTGCCATGGCAAGACCTTCTGTCCCACTGACACCAGTAACAAATACTTGGGTTTATCCCTGTTATTTCAGAACTCACCTTGAAAGGTGTAAGTTGAAAGGGTATGAATTATCAGCTTTCCTAAGAACCACCTAAATCCTACACCACTAGATCATGAACAGCACCACGGAAGTGATCATCACAACTTCACTGAACACCCATATAATAGCAGAGACTTCTATGAGTTCTCCACCAATGCATGAATGGTTATACAAGCCACCAAGAAACTTTCAAGTAATGCAGCCTTACCTGCTTTTTCCTTGCACAGCTTCTGAAACAGCATCTGCAAGAAAGTGATTTTTCTTTAATAATCATACATTTTTTCCTTCGAATAAGTTCCACATTTCACAATGATAATCTATGTAATTATTAATCATCACCACCTTACACAAGGCATAAAATCCAGAGCTCATCAGTAGAAACCATGAAGAATAGCCAGTTTTGCTTGCCAAGGACAACCTGTTACCCATTCTCAAACCAGGTTCACCTGTCTTGCAGTGAGTGAGCCTAGGAGCAGTCTGTGGCACAAGCAGAGTATGTGCTGCAAGCGTACATAAGGCGCAGCACACAGGAACATGCCTGAAAGTGTCTTGAAATGCTGGTGGGGCTCAGAGAGCAGTCAGGCTGCTGGCAAGATGTGTGGGCAGCTCTTCTGACAGGCAGGAAACAGGGCACTGTGACTAGAACAGCTCGGAAAGGTGGAGTCATGTTTCCCATTCATCTGTGAGCAAGAGCGGGTTGCTCTGCCTGAGGGTTGTGGTCAAACTGATCTGCCATGTTGTTTTTGTATTTTTCACTTTGCTGCTTTAGGTCTGCCATGCTAAATGAAAGGGGTACCATTACCATCACACTTGGATGCATCTCTTGGTCCATTACTTGTCTCTTTAATAGCTTTCAGTGCCCAAATGAGGAGGTTGTTGACAGTGATTAAATGCATATCACCGATTTTTCTTTCATAGACCCATCAACTTTCTCAGCAATGCAGAATGTAAATGAAACTAGCACAATGGGTGAAACTGCATCTCTTTTTTTAAATTAAACAGAAGGCTGAACTGATTCCTTCAGATACCAGTGAACTCACAGGTGTGAAGTGCCCGACCTGCAGACAGCTGAAAAGACAGCCACTCTTGTGCCTTCCAGTGACACACTCCCTATTCTTGTTATCTGCTTGTCCCCACATGGACAACCATCTGCACCTTTCCATCAGGTGCACCATGTGCTCCATTATCTCTTCAGTCAATATTGCTTCTACAGCCTTGATAGGGATCTGCCTATGAAAACATGTTTTTTATTTACTTTTTATTTAGTGAGGAATTTTACGAAGATATTTGAAAATTCCTCCTCTGAGCATGGAACTGAATTGATGAAGCATCTCTCTTAATAATAGGAAAAGCACAGCTAGACTGTAGGGTTTTTTACCTTCTGCAAGGCAATTTCATTCTAAAAGAGCCCCTTGCTCCATTCGAAGGTCTGCCTGAGCAGCAGCTGAAGTTAACCTATATTTAGCCAGCAGGGATCAAGTGAAGTGATCACTTCTCGGTGGAAAAATAATGAGCGGCTGAGTCAAAATCAGGTTTCATCAGTGTCAAAACATCTCATTTCCATAGAGAAGTAGGAAATTCAGGCACAGGCTGTGTCAATTGTCATTGGACAGGCAGTGTGCCAAGTTTTTGGGATGCCTTTCTGAGTGAGGCACATCATAGTTCCTCCACTCCTCAGGAAGCCGTGGTGTTGTTAACCACGCTGCTTGGGGTCAGGCACCTGATTTTTAGAATCACAACTCTGGCGTAAGCCCGGTGGATGCCTAAATTGCTATACTGAATCTTGGGATAAGCACTTCTTGAAGAATACATAAACGATATGTGAATCAAAAATAAGTATGGCAGTCCTTCATGAGTAGCTGGTTCCTATGTTCTAGTGCTGCCAGAAGGGCACCAGCTATTAAAATCATACCCAGGCTACATTAGCTTCCAAGATCTTTTTAGGATCCCATACAAAATGGATGCAAATTATTGCTGGAACAATCCCAAGTGGCAAAAAAAAGCTGCCAACTAAAAGTGATTTATGGAAATGATAATGCTCTATATAACTGATTGTGTAACAAAATACATTTATTGGAGGACTAGCAACCCATCTGAACAGCACAGCACCATCTAATCAAATATATAGAAACCATGGAGCAAGAGAGTACAACTCTAGCCAAAAGACTGCTGCAGCACCTGCTGCTATGAATAATAAAGAAATCATTTGCTTACAACTCCAGCTGTAACAATTTTGCAAGTGGAAGTGTCAAACAGAAGCCAAAGATAAACACATTCTGCTGATATAACCATGTTTTATACGCTGAAGCATGTAAACCAGCCCACAGAAACCAGAAATGCGCTACATGCTGTATCCATTCCTGCCGCTCAGCAGGGGAGTGTTTCAGGAGGGCCATTCCACATTCACCTACATGAGGCTGGGCAGTACCACCCTCTGCTTTATGGTCAGGGCAAGATGAGCCAGTGTTGTGAATGAGGCAAGTGTACCCTCAGCACTGGTGCAGACAGCTCAAGAAAGGCTGTGGATCTATTGGGCGGAGCAAAGTAAACATGTTGCATTTATAAAGGATCTGAAATGGCCTCAAGTTGCACCAGGAGAGGTTTTGATCAGACTTTGAGAAAAATTTCTTCATAGAAATCATTACCAAGCATTGCAACAGAAGTGGTGGAGTCACCATCCCTGGAGGTATTTAAAAGATGTGTAGATGCAGATGTGGCACTGAGGGACATGGCTGAGTGGTAGATTTGACAGCGTTAGATTAATGTCTGGACTCAATGATCTTTGAGGTCTCATACAATCTAAATGATTCTATGACTCTGATTTTCCTGAAAGGCATTTTGTATAGAAACAAATTACTCAAATGAACTCTTTGGGTTAACTGGAAGTGAAGGTAGAAGCAAAACACCAGCATTATAAACTCAACAAGGAAAATAAACATGCTCATCAAAAAACTGTTTCTCTGATGTATACATAATCTTTCATAGTTATAAGTGATCAGGGCATGGAACTCATCAAACAACTGGATTAAATGGTTTAATAACATCCCAGGAAGCTTATTGTCACATAAAAGCTTTTTTCCTGACACAGATTATGAAATGGTTGACTTGAACAACTTCAAAACCATTTTAATTTGCAACAGCACAGGAATTCTGCATTGCCAGCCAATCCCGTCATAACATACACCATTTCAAAGAAAAAAAAAAGACCATTTTACATCCAAGTCTTTTGCTTCCCTCCTCCCCATCAGCCCCTACTAGTTATTAGCTCTTTTATGCTCCAATTTCAAATATGCCCGTATCTTCTACTGGTATTTCAGAGTACATGTCAAACTGTAATCATTCACTCTCAGGAAATCACACCCTCCAAAAAAAATAAAAAAGGTAATTAGTTTATCTGTTCAGCATACAAATAACTCTTCTAGACAATTAATAAAAAAGCCAGAGAATTTATTCAACATAGATATGGTATCAAAAATATCACTATTATCAAATAAAGCCTGGCATTTGGACAGGACTACTTTACATCTGCTGTTAATAAAAAAGGCTTTGGAATCTGTAAGCTTATGTTCTGTGGTGAGCAACCGGCAGCACCACTCTAAAACACAACACTCCTTCCAGAGGAGCAGCGATAAATCTGTATGACTTCTTGCTGGTTCACTGATACTGAAGGAAAGCACTCTGAACTGAAAAAGGTCCTGCAAAGTATAAAGATTGAAAATCATGCTGGTTCTTCATGCTAGCAATTTCATAACCTGCTAGGCTTTAATTAGAGTGACATATAGGCAGTTCTAAAGGAGGAAAACAGCAATCCACATGCATAACTCCATCATCTGCTTAGCATGTTTATTAGATCGTTTCAGAAGGATGTTCACAGAAGGAAGGAAAATCCTAGTTACTACTCCAAAATAAAATTCTACAGCCCCAAAATGGAAATAATGTGATGACATTCTGCAATGTCAGCCTTAACTTAAAGTTGCCTGGCCCTTGCAATGAGATCTTCAGTCTGGATGACACTTGTAAGTTCCCTAGAGCACGTTAGTCAGCTGAGAATAATGGCAATATTGAATCTATTTCACAGAAAATACTGTTGAGACTGCTGTGTCAGACATTTGATTTCTCTTAGAGACTTGGCACCCATCTTGGGTACAGGTGCTGGATTTCAGGGCTTATACAGTATCTTCAAAGGATGACAACAGGGCTCATAGTTTTCCTTTAAAATATAACCACTGCAGAGGTGTTTATTAGAGACCATTTTTAATATAGCCTGAGGGCTATTGGAGAAGTCACTTGCAGCATGAAAGACAGATCTTGGTTGGATGGGATTCTGCCTCATACCTGTTGCATCTCAACACATTGGCATCCTCACCAGGTTAAAAAGTAGGGAAAAGGGGAATTCTCAATTTCTTCTATTGAACCTGAGCTGCTGTGCTGCAAACTATTCATGATGGGGTCAAAGAAAGAAGAGTAAAGAGCTCCCCAGTGTGCAGTCAAGCAAGTCCGCTTGCTTATTCACATGGAGAGTGACCAGCAGGTCAAGGAAGGTGATTGTGCCCCTCTACTCTGCTCTCATGAGATCCCACAGGGAGTGCTGCATCCAGCTCTGGGGCCCTCAGCAGAAAAAAGATGTGGACATGCTGGAATGGACCCAGAGGAGGGTCATAAAAATGATCAGAGGGCTGAAACAACTCTCCTATGAAGACAGGCTGAGAGAGTTGGAGAAGAGAAGTCTCTGGGGAGACCTCATTGCAGCATTTCAGTACCTACAGAGGGACTTCAAGCATCCAGAAAAATTCAGAGGAGACTGACATTTCTTTTGAAAACCCTAAACTTAATAATCTGAGCTGTATTCTTAAAAGGTGAGATACCGCAAAAATTGCCTGCAGATATAAAAGCAAATTTAATCATTGTGCACAGCTGTTAAAGAACATTCAATAAGAATTTGAAAATTATTTCCCCTAGTTAAGCGTTTTACTCAGCAAAAATCGTTGTTTTTAAAATGCATTGTACTTTAGCCTAACTATTCATTTTATTTAATTTTACACCAAGATCAGTGCTGGTTCAAAAACGACTGTCACAGAAAGAAAGGCTTATTCAATTGCTTTAGTCTGTTTGCTACAAATATGTATCTATCTTGCCTATGTACTATTGATAAAAGTTCAGAAAGTAATGTGACATTTCTTGTGGCTGCTATTTCAAAAGCTTTGATCAAGTAGAAAACTGCCTGGAAACTCTCTACAGTGAAAGCTTTTGAATGACATATTAAAGAAAAGAGTTTACAATAAGTGGAGCAGGGCAATAATAAAGTATATAAAAATGAAAACCATTTCAGCAACGTTCCAAGTGAGATTAGAAGAAAATGAACTAAAAGAGTAACGGTAAAGGAACATGCTGTAATTTATAATACTTATCTGAAAGAATGTATTATATTAACAGACCAGGGAGATTTTTACCTCTAGCAGATGCTAATATGATTTCCAAATGTGATGCAATTACAGCCCAGGGGGTTATAACCAAATTTTTATTGAGGAGGATTCAGTTCCGACACGTGAGGAGCAGCCATTTGTGGTGAGCACTAGGGTGTGCCTCTATGGTATTTTCACTGGATGAAACCATTGCAGTTGCTCATTTTGCCATCAGATTGGAAGATGCCATTTATCCCTGTGGCTTGACTGGCCATGCCTATTTGTCTTGCATCAGCACTGGCACTCATCTTGACAAATGGGAATCAAAAGCAGCAGAATATTAATTCTATCCCAAAACAGTTTCTGCTGTTCAATTTCTTGCTTTCATCACAAAGAGCTCCATTACAGCTCCACTTCCTCTGTCTGACATGTTGCTCTGATGCAAGCGCTTTGTTTAATACTCTGCAATCTTGGGTTTTTTTGCTGTCACTCATTCTACATTACCTTTGCTTCTCCTATGATTTCCCCCATGGGATAACATGACTGTATTTGCTATTCCACAGTCTTGAAGAGTGAACTATCTGGTCTCCTAAATTAGGCCCCAGTACAACTAGTGTGAGTCTGAACATTAAATTTTTCTTATTATTTAATTAATACCAAAAAGCCTCTGTGTTGACAAGGGCTTCTTTGTTGCTGACTATGTCATACCACACATGCAGGCATGCTCAGATACCACCATTCATATTAGGGTAAAAAAAATGTTGCAGTAGTTTGCAATTGATCCACAAATCCCATAGAAGGTCAAATCAGTAGAAGTGGTAAGTTGGAGCTTGCAATTACTGCGGACTTTTTCCACACCTTTTTCCATTTAAAAATTCAATTGACGTGACTTTTCAACAGAGAAAGTGAATTATTAAATAAAAAAAGCAAATTGTTGAAATGTTTCATTTTTATAGATTTCAAAGAAAAAACGCTTTTTGTGTTGAAAATGGGTCTGTTTTATTATTTAACTAATTGTATTACATTACATAAGAAATTTGCAAAGCCTGCTCTTGAATCAGGTAAAATTTTACAAACTGGCCAAACATTTCACAGAGCAGTAGACTATTTCTACTAATATTTTTATTTGGAACCATGAAAAAAGGGCACCAAGGTATCACAAGTTTATCACTGTCAAGGATTTTGTTATCCATGTGATTTTGGAGATCACTGGAATTAATTTAGAAAATAGCTCTGATCAGTTAATTTTTTTTTTTAGATTTTATTTTAAAGATGTATAAAATTAAAACTCCAGAATGTTACTTTACTGTAATATACCCATGGTAATTTTCTTACATTTTCAAGGATTCTCTATTGTGTTTGTGGAGCTCCGTATTCTAACCAAAGCAAGCAGTGAGAACAGCGTATCTGTTGTCACTATTTTGCCTTTTGTGACCAGCTGGATATACCTGAGAGACAGAACACAGATGCTTCACTACAGAAACAGATGCCCCTCATCCCTTCAAGATGACCAGGGCAGCCAAACAGGTCTGGTTCCATGCAGTATAAAGTGGTGATGTACCTCCACTCTCTTTCACTTACAGAAACTCTCCATAGCACTTCCCACTTTTGTGCTTTTAAATAGTAGTCGATATTGTCAAATCTAATTAAAATCTAACTGGACAGTTTGGCATTATGTTCTTGCAAGGCAGGTACAAGTAACCTCAAGTGTTAAGCCAAGGAAACAGTTTGTGGAACACGTATCCATGTCTGGTCTGCAGAGCGTCCTGAACATCCAGTTCATCCTGCCCACTTCCCAACATCCACACTCTGGGATCACTTCCTTACAGGATACAGTTCTGCCATGTCTCAGCAAATTTTGTTCTGATAAAATCAAAAAATGTCCTCTTCATTATGCTTTTACCTTCAGCAAGTCCCAGAAGCACTTAGTCATTTTGAACTCTTGACTCTGCAGCAGGACTAACATCAACATGCTCAGAACTGTGCAAATATCAATTAGTGTTCAGTCCTGGACTAAGATAACCAGCAATGCTTCTGTATAAACAAAGACATGAATAAAAACTGGAGATAACGTAGTTGTCACAACATATGTGTGGGGATCAGGTGGAAATGTGATGGGGCGGAGGTGGGAGGAAGAAAGACAAAAAAGAAGAGCAATGACTGCCAAATGGAGATGAACAAAAGCGAGAGGCGAGAATTGCCCCTGTTTTTTACAATCCTGGAACAATACAGTGAGTCACACATTGCTATCATTTTTACCCTCTTGAGTAAGAAGAAGTGCTATATCTATTTTAAAGATAGAATGAAGTGGGAAAGGTACAAGAGGTCACACAGCAGCAAAGAGAGGCATGAAAGCTGGGGACTGCTATCCTGCTCTGGGAAATGAGTGACTGCTAAAGCAAACAGCAGTTAGCAGTAATCCATGGCAGAACACAAAAACCAAGCCCTGTGAGCTCTGGCTAGAGCTGTGGTGTTATTTTAGCTTGGCCCAGAGCAGTACTTAGCTGGGAATGAACTTCAGACTGCCATTAGCAGCAGTTTGTTTGTTTTCACTACTGAGTGTCCGCAGAAATGTTTTGTGATGGCTAGGCTCTAAGTGGATATCAGGTATTCTCCTTCACAGTCAATAAAACTCATCATTGTAATTTAGACTCAACCAAAAATGCATTTTGCCCAATAAACTGATGTCTTAGCAATCAGTTAAAATCTTGGTCAACATTTTAGGCTTTTTGAGGAAAACCAAAATAGGTTTGTTTAGTGGTCATTTTTCAGTAAAAGGTAAAGTAGGGCTAAGTGAAAAATAAATTATTTCATTCCAAAGAGTTAATGAAAACTACAGAAGTTGTGCACAACAGTAGCATTCTTCCTGAGGACACTTGTGGGAAATGTTAGGTGGCATCTCTGCCTCTTCCAGCATCCCAGCAAGGGCTGTTGCCCTTAGGAGAAGCAGACATGCTGATTGTTTTGTATCTTGTAATTACATTATAGATTTTAGTCTTTATAGGACATTTCAATATTGGAAACCTGCTGTAAATCCTTTTAAATCTGTGATAATTTTTCTTTGACTGCCTCTGTGGTTTTGTCTATTTATCAGAGCTTTTATGCCAGATTTAAAGAAAAATCTTTTCCTGTGCAAATGACATGCTTTCCCTTTGGGAGGTTTCACAGTTCTCAGAACAGAACGCCTTTCAGTATGCCAGCACCAGGTAAGAGGATGCTGTCTACCTCTCCACCTCCACAGCAAACACACACAAGACATGTCAGAAATGAGTACTCCACTGCAACTTCTGGTGTAGCCCATAGGAAAACAAATATTTGTGACGTATATTGACTTCTGTTTATTTTCAAAATGAATGCTTCATCCCATATAAATGAAAGACAAGCATTTGTTTGATGGTTTCAAAGTTAATATTTTCAGAGAAAAGCCTACATTTCCCTTTGCAGTGGGGTTCACTGCCAGCAAATGCTCATGTGCAACTCAGATAACTGGCACGCAAACACCTAAACAACTTCAAAGCCCTGTGTTCCCAGCTACTTGCTTTACTTTTTGCCTTACCTGCCCAGATTGTGCACATGGTGAGAAAAGCTGGGTGAAATTGTGCTGCGTTAGGAGCTGAGAATCCCTTATGCACATGTGAACTAAGAACCAGAGGACTGCAGTGCAGCAAAGGACAAACATGAAATTACTTAGACTAGGCATGTTTGATGTTAATCCTATGCTTAAATCCATTTATTTCTAGACACTAACTCTGGTGTTGGGCCGCATTTGGCTCAACTCACTCTGCAGAGACTGGAGCTGCAAGTTTTCTCTATGACATACACATCACGCACCCTAATCATCCCCTCTTCCCCTCCCCAAAAAAGCATATGCACACATATATAGACACACACACATATAGATATATGAGAAAGAATAAATTTGTGTCATCGTAGACTGAAGGGGCTGCAGGCTTAATCTGTGACCTCCAGCAAGTCAGTCCAGCACTGACTGAACAAAGAAATGGATATTTTTCAGCTAGTCATGACGATCTCTGCTGCTACAGTGAGACTTGGATTACAGCTGTTCAGAGCAAACCCTTAAGCAGTTTGGTCTCTAACTTTTGCATCTATATCACTACTAATATACAAGTCTAACTGAAAGCCAGAGATGTTAGGGTTTCCACAAACATAACCATATTTTATAATTTATCATCTACTGTCTTACAGACATCACAAAATCTCTGTGCAGAAGCATTGACCTTGACTTTTCCGCATCATATCATGCTTAAAATCTTCAGCAAATGTCATTATGAGAAACTTAGTCACCTGCATGCATCCTTCTCTAACAGCAGGAGAGAGCAGAGATTTATTAGGGACTAGCTCAAATTCTCTCCCTCCTCTCACTCACTCATTTTCATTCTCTCACACACACACACTCCTGTATAGCCTAAAGCAGATTCAAACTCCTTTCAATATATGTAGTACTGTCCAAAGTTATTTTAAAGCAAAAAAAACCAACCAAAACCAAACAAACAAAAACCAACCAAACAACACTTTACTTCTTGAAACAGAGTAAAATAACTATACTCCCACAGAGGGGCTATAAAATTGGCATGTATTACTTCTCAGCTGTTGTGGACAGCCAAAACAAATATATTCACAGAACTACCTCTATATCTTGTGCTCCTATATGAAGAACTTGTTTTATGTTTCTCTGCAATGCAGACAAACAATTTCTCTTCCCCCCCCCCCGTTTTTTGGGTTTTTTTGGTAACTAAGCACCATGACCTTCCTAAAAATATTCAAGGATCCTTTAGTGGAAAACTCCACAATCTCTTCACAGTGTTACTGTTCTCCATAGCTCAGTATGATTTCTAAATGGAATAAATGGAACTTAAAATTAAATAATTATAAAATGTGGTATTAGGCAACTTTCAGACTACTGAAATAAAAAGAAATATTTCATAGCATTGCTTAACATTTATGACACATTTGTTGTATAATTTTTATACCACTCGCATGCATATCATGTTCTACAACTAAATGATGACAGAATTAATGGAGACTTTTCTATCACCTTGCATACTTTTTTGTCCTTAACCACCATGAGACAAATATCATCCTTCTCTGTTTTCTGTCTGTAATTCAGGTTAATGGCCACTGCTTAAAATTTGTTTTTATAGTTAGATTTAAGGCACTATTCATCTTTCTAAAAGCACTGATTTTACAAAAAATGTAATTGCTTCAGCTGATCTTAAATCAAGCTAGGTCTGATTTACATGAACTACAAGTGAGGTCCAATAAGAATAAACTTTAGAAGTGAAAATTATTGTGTCACCTCTGAAAATGGAAAAACCCCACAGTTAAGGATGCACCTACAGATCCATATCTATCTTCTGTACAGTTTTACTCACTCAATCATAACAAATAAAAATAATGCTAACTCACATGACATCTGAGATCAGAAAATAGTTATTGCCATTCAGTTTTCAAAAGTATTTCCTAATTGGTATATTGTAATGTTCCAGGGAAAAATTAGAATGGAAACATTCAAAAAGGGCTTCTCAGTGGGCAAAACCTACTAATTAATGCAAGAAAGGATTTTCAGCTTCCTATATCCTCTGGCTGGGCTTCTGGACTATTATCAAAATGGACAACTGTCAACAACCTTGGTGAACCAACCAGCTGCTGAAAAACTGGATGCTGAGATGTCTCTCTACCTTTACAGCTTGAATTCTGTTTCAGCATGGAAATGTACATTTGATTAGTAATTGTTCTAAATTATTGAGGGAAGTGAAGGTGGCTCTCCCAAAGTTTCATGGCTGTCAGATGAACCAGTTCCCCATTCCTTGGGGCCTCCATGCTGTCTGTACAAACAACAGCTCTCAGCTATTGAGAGACTCAATTTTCCCTGTTATGGCACTTAACAGTATTAACAAGAAAAGGCTCAGAGGACAGCTCTGCTAGCAAGAGTCACCAGCAGCAGAAGAATTAGCAGTAGATTATCTGAGCAGACTTTAGTGGACTAAATTCTCAGCTGTGGTATGTCCTAGCCAGATTCCTACACAACCCAGAAGGTGGAGCAGTCATTTTGTACTTCATGGGGTAATGATATGAGAAGAAAAGAGAGATGCCCCATTACAGTCATTCTGCTGCCTGTGCTAGAATTCATAGTGACATGTATCTGAGGACTTGTCCCTATTGCAATTGCAGTAAAACAGGACCTTTACGTAATTATAAGTAGCTCTTTAGCCACAGAAGCATGCAAATTCATGCAAATGAGTTTTCAAAGGTTGCTGACCTTTTATCAGTGGACAGAAAAAAGTTTGAGCACTTTCTCCCAGCATTAACTCTACCTCAGGATGGGGGGCTAGGTCTTGATTTAAGCTAGGATCCACAACACTCACATGAGCTTGAAGGAGACCCTCAAATACACAGAACCTTACTATGAGCTGCTGGAGTTACTTATAGAGTATCTGGAATTTTGATCTGCTTATTATGTAATTTCAAATGTTTCATCCCTTACGGCAATAGCTGTGGCTTCACGGCCACTTGCAACTTCAAATTCAGGGCCCTCCAGTATTTTAGACTGTCTTTAAAACCCATTTATCACTACAAATACCTACTAATATATTTTACTGTGGATAAAAAAAATCAATTGAAATATTAATGTTTATACTAAGGCAAATACAGCAGTATAAAATCAGACACACGGATGTACTTCATGACAGCATATTTTAGCTCACCAAGTATAACAGCCACGCAGAGTGCCAAGCCTCCTTATCATGTACATGATTAAAGAATGAGAATATGTAACTCTAGGCAGACAATTTAAGAAGGGAGAAGAGGTCTTACATATTAATCGACTGTGAGATTAAGGAACTATCATTATCTCACTGACTTTTTTGTATTTCAGAATCTTAGTACCCCTTTAGTCTGAATTCACAGCTATGCAAGCCCAAACAGGCAGCAACACTGGGTGTATGTATCACAATGATGCACTACCTGGAGTTCCTCCAGTTTTCATGCTAAACATTCTTAAGACTGTTTATAGATAACAGTCTGATTTCTTGGTGTTTTTTCTACTATGTATTACAATATTCACTTTCACTCTATGTCAAATCTAATATAATTCATACCTAATCTTGGGCAAGTCTAAACTCTTTCTTGACTAAAATGCATTCTAGCATGAACCTTCTTATTTTAGTAAATAATAAGACAATAACATTTCTATGGTGACTTTTACTTTAAACAGTTCTGAAGAAAGGAAAAAGAGACTCAGTTTACCTTCTGCACAAGGGTTTTTCCACATTTGGTACCAGAATGTACCCACCTCTCTTATCTCCAGAAGTTTTGGAGCTTTTGATCCTGTGTTGTAAATTTTCACTACATTACCTTTCACCTTTTCCACAGTCACAGTGTTTTTGATTACATATTGAGAGCTTTATCCATATGAGATTACAGTAAAAATTCAAGACAGCAACACAGACACTGCATCAATTTACCATTTATGTAGTGCTATGTTATTTTATGACTTACATTACAAAGCACCTCACATTCAGGATTCAACCAGAAATAAGGTCACTTTTTTACAGGACCACACAATACATGAAAAACTAGGTCAAACCCCATGCATATGTATAGGATGAAAGGATCATCTTTGGATCAAAGACTTTACACCCAAATTGAGACTTTCATTTTAGATGCTGCAGTGAAGATGACATCTTATGAAGGGAACAGTCACTGCTATGAAGGGAACAGTCACTGCTCAGTTGTGCACCTATTCTTTAAAGTGTAATCCGAGCTTGGATCTTGAGAGGATGGAGAATAAAATATCTGGTCAGGCACTTGAGCTCCAGAGGGGACAAGGAACTCAGAAACCCCCAGAGCTCAGCATTTCACAACAGCCAGCTGTAGATTTCTACGCCAAGATCGAGGCTGTACTTACGCCTCTCAAGCACTGTGTCTTTCACCAGTATAGGATCTAAAGTCCCTAAATATCTTTCAAGTCCCTAAACTTCCAGGTAGGGGCTGGGGGAGTGAAGTGTCTCCCACTATGAGAGAAGAAGAGGTTCAGGACTACTTGATAAAGCTGAGTACCCAGAAGCTTGTGGGACCTCATGACATGCATCCCAGGGTTCTGAGGAAGTTGGCTGATGTTGTTGCCAAGCCAGTCTCCATCAAATTTGAAAAGTTATGGCAGTCAGGCAACGTCCCTGGTCACTGAAAAAAGAGAATTATTAGTGCTATTTTTAAACAGATAAGAAAGGAAGACATAGAGAACTAGAGAGCCTCATCTCTGCCTGGGAAGATGGTGAAGAAGATCCTCATGAAACCAGTGTTAAGGCACATGCAAGACAAGGAGGTGATCCGAGACAGCTTGCATGGCTTCATAAGGGCAAATCCTGCCTGACCAATCTGTTGGCCCTCTATGATGGAGTGACTGCAACTGTTGAAAAGGGCAGACTGACTGATGTCATCTACCTAGACTTCAGTACAGCCTTTGACACAGTCCCATGTGACACCCTCATCTCCAAATTGGAGAGGCATGGATTTGAAGGGTGGACTATTTGGCCAACAAGGAATTGGCTGGATGGATGCAGCCAGAGAGTTGTGGTCAATGGCTCTGTGTCCAGGAAGATGCCAGTGACAAAAGTGGTGTCCCTCAGGACTCTGTCTTAGGACCAGTGCTCTTCCATATCTTTATCAATAACATAGTGGAATTGAGTGCACCCTCAGCAAGTTTTCAGATGACACCAAGCTGAGCAGTGCAGTTGACAAAACAGAAGGATGGGATGCCACCCAGAGGGACCTGGACAAACCTGAGAAGTGGGCCCACAAGAACCTCATGAAGTTCAATGAGTGCAACTGCAAGGGGCTGCACCTGTGTCGGGGCAATCCCAGATATGAACACAGACTGGGAGAGGAACTCATTGAGAGCACACCTGTGGAGAAGAACTTGGAGTTTTTCATGGATGAAAAGCTGGATATGAGTTAGCAGTGTGTGCTCACAGTCCAGAAGGCAAACCACATCCTGGGCTGCCTACAAAGCAGCGTGGACAGCAGGGTGAGGGTGGTGATTCTGCCCCTCTACTCTGCCTTCATGAGACCCCACTGGAGTGCTGTGTCCAGCTCTGGGGTCTGCAGTACAAGAAAGACATGCATGGACCTGTTAGAGCATGTCCAGAGGAGGGCCATGAAGATGATCAGAGGGCTGGAGCGCCTCTCCTATAAAGACAGATTGAGAAGGCTGGGGTTGTTCAGCCTGGAGAAGAGAAGGCTCCAAGAAGACCTCATTGCGGCCTTGAGGTACTTAAAGGGGCGTATAAAAAAAAAAGGGAGAGCAACTTTTCCTAGTGATAGGAGCAGGCAACGGGTTTGAACTAAGAGAGGAAAGATTTAGACTGGATGTTAGGAGGTGATTCTTTACTCAGAGGGTAGCGAGGCACTGGCACAGGTTGCTCAGAGAGGTTGTGGATGCCCCATCCCTGGAAGTGTTCAAGGCCAGATTGCATGGGGCTTTGAGCAAGCTGATCCTATGGGTGGCACCCCTGCCCATGGCAGAGGGATTGGAACTACATGACCTTTATGGTCCCTTCCAATATAAATTATTCTATGGTCAGGATGCTCAGGTGCCTACTAGAGATGTTTACAATTTCTGAACTGGTGCCAGTGGATAAGGGATACAAAAATAGACATGGCCTTTTTTTCTGCCACTAGTTCTGCCCCTAACAATGTAATTAAAAAGTGAAACATGCCATTTTGCATACACAAAGAAATATGTATTTACAGGTGATTTCAACACAGCACTAATTTTTCAACATACTCAGCAGCTACTCTAGAACATGAAGTACAAGATCATGAAAAAAATCTAAGAAAAAAATTTAATGAATTCCTGGCAAGTTTTACACTCCCCTTTAAAAAAAATTACATACACCCTCCCTTCCTCCCAGCAAATACCACTCATGTTTAAGATTAGATTATTTTTCTCCCGATTCCTCTTTAGCTGCCAGAGAGTGACTCATTGTCAGATTGATCTAATTACAATTACCGACCTTGTTCTTCTGGTGCTACAAGGGAAAACTAGGAAACATAAAGGAAAAGGTCAATACAGAAATAATCTACAAGTCAGGGTATGTTAAACAAAACCACTAGTGGTTTCTGATGATTTTTCTATAGCATTTTTTTTTACAATAATGCAACAGAGATCAGTTATGCTTTTCAGACACCTGCCTGAAATGTTGGTTTTGTTTCCATGCAATACATTAGAGGTTTTAGATCTTTGGCATTAGAGTGAAACAAGTAATATTTTAATAAAAGAAGCATCATATAGTTACTGCTAGTAGAATAATTGAGTTATTTGTGTAACATGCATGTCTTATTTTGAAAGATTTATATATGTGGTAACAGAGATAATTTAATACCAACTGTTCTAATATATTAGCAAAGTGGGAATTTTTATAAATTATGTTTGCAATGTTTTGATCTTAATATTATTATTGTGAAGATACCATAATTAAACCTTTATGTTAAATTATAGAACAAGGCATATTGAGCTTATTGTGTAGTGTCTAAGCAATGGATATAGTTTATTACTCTAATTTATGCACTTTGAAAGTAAAAGTATACTTAGAAACAGTGAAGTTCTTTTCCTGAGAAGACCTATTTGTTGTTTGCCTTTAAGTTTTTTTCTAGAAGTGAAAGAGAAGGTTTGAGTCTAAGGATCTTGAATGGTGAAAAAGCTTATTTAATATTAGTAACCAAGAGCATTAGCCTTGTATATTAATGTAGTAGCTTTTGTATTTTCATATCCTTCTAAATTTCCCAGAGAATGTAATTAGTGAGTAGGTATTTAACTGCACTATCCTTGTCACTGCCTACATCTAATAGCTGACATTATGCAGCTAAATATTTCACCCCTCAGAGTCTCCTCAATTTGTTTTGAGATGCTGACATGATTGTATGAAAAAGCACCGCTACCTTAACAGTTTTGCAAGGGAAACAATTAGTAAGCTTTACTGGGTTGGCATTTCATAATCAATTAGCTTTGCTGGAGAAGTTCGAAATAGTGAACAAACACAATACTGATGCAATAATACTTCAGAAGTCATTATGAATTGGAATTAGCAAAACAGGTTGTTAGGAATATTTACTGCTTAAATTTATTAATCATGTTTCATTTGGTTAAAAAACGAAACATAAAACCATAAAGCTCATAGTTGCAGATCGTAAGATTTTGCCTTTTTTGTTTTTGAGAAGAGATATGAAGTATAGCAAGTAACAATGTTTGTGAGTGGTTAATTAAACAAACATAATTTTAAAGGGCTAGGAACATAAAGTGCAAGTCACCTGAAAATCTAGACTGCAAAGAGACATCTCCTGGTATTCTGAACTCTTTTTATTTCCAGGGAGATGCCTGTTACAGAACATGACTGTCCTCAGCACTGTCCTGCACAGAAGAGACTTAGTTCAAGAACAGAATAGGATAAATGAAAATGAGGAGTTAAAAGAAAATCAGAATTTCAATTGCAATATTTTTGTCATAAATAATGAAGAATCAAAATAATGGAAGGCATGGAAACAAAAGAATAAACCAATATTGAAAATTCATTTGTATATTTAACTGAAAATAAGTGCTTTTATATTCCCAGTCACCAAGATATTATCACCAAGATTTTGGCACTTGGAACAAAACTTTGAGTTAATCTAACAGTACATTGCATGGGTAGGATTGATTTCATCTAGTAATAGGTGTCTACAATGCAAACATTTACAGTTGAGCCAGTCATTCTGTATAGGGTATTGGTCACCTCATAGAATAAAATTCTGACTAAAGAGCTCTCAAAATGTACCTGGTTTTGCCTTTAATGAGGATGACCACCTCTACTTACATGTAAAAAGTAAAAAAAATCACATGCACTTTCTAGAAATAGCATTTGCCTTAGCTTTGCCATTGTGCAGCACTTGTCCTGCCTCACTGAATAATTCCATGAGTCTGCAGTGGTACTTTCTGACTTCTCTGCAGTACTGAGGCTTAGGGAAGGTACCTAATAAATGTGAGAAATTTGAATCAGACAAAAAAATGTAACAGCTTCACGAGAGGTGTGAGTACTCTAAGAGACTATGTGAAAGTAGACGCTAATAGACAAAGTTGCTGATGCCAAGTTGCTTTCTCCAGTGTAAGTACATCTCAGTGAAAAACATATACTTGGTATCAAAGCTGCCTCCAAGAAATCAGTAGTGTGAGTTTGTGAGTTTTTCAAAACACTTATGTTTCCAATAATCTGAAACTTTTGTTTGGATTCATGTAGCATTCATTTACTGAATGCTCAACAGGTGAATGATAGAGGAACTGACAGAAAAGATAGTGAAAATAAGAGGTGATGCCTTGCTGTGACATTCCACCTGCAGGTCCTGGTTCCTGCTACTCAGTTACTGTCCTAGAGGCTCTACCCTCCTCATACATAACACTACCTTCCCCCTTCATCTCCCCATAATATGCTGGTGGAACAGTTCTTGCAAGTATCTCCATCACTTCCTCCACTGAAAAGGTAGCAGGTTTCCCACGACCTACCATTTAAAACCATTACAGCTGAAACAGGTTACAGCATCTTAAACAAGCAGCTTGAAAATAGATCTGGGGAAATAGTAACTGGCCAGGTGGTGAAGTGTAGGACAATATAGAAACATTTGCAGGGATAGCTACAGCAAGAAGAGAGTCTGTTTATTTCCTAAATAAGTGGTGTAGTCTGTCACCATGACAGATCAGTGATACTCCACTCTTTGTCTTGCTCTAGCCAAAAAAAGCTGATGAGATGTTAGAATACACACAGAGAAGAAAGGAGAATGACACTGATAACATGGCAATGTCTTTCTGTGAATTAGTGTGCAGTGTCATGTAGGACATCATGGAAGCATTCATCATCTTCTGAAAGCAGAATCACAAACTTTGAGAGGGTTCACAGAGGAACCACTCAGAGCTGTTAAAAACCATGGAGAGAGCATAAAAAGAAAGGAGTGGTTTCTTCTAGGAGGAAATTATAGCATGGAGGATGTGCAAAAGTGTATACATATAAAAGGTATATCAAGGCCTTTGTCTTAATTTGTAACCACAGAACACCAACACCCAAAGCCATGAATTTTGAAAATGGGAATAGGAAACAGATTTTTCATGAATCACAAAATTATATTATGGCATACACTTCTACAGGGGGTTTTGAGAGCTAGAGTTAGCAAACAGGCAAAAGAACTCAGACCTTTCTGGATATCAGTAATATTCGTATTTACTGTTTGTCAAGCCACTGCATTTTGGAAATGAAATTACCCAAATAAACCTATTTCCACACAAGAGTCAAGTCTTTTGGATGGAGGATGATTCCCGTATTGTTAGCAGCATATTTCCATGTAAGCCTACTCACTAGGCTATCCATGTATTGATGCCCTTTGAAATTTCTGCTTCTTGCCACCCTGAAAAAAGACACTGTGGATCTCATCCAAATAACAAGCCCCCCAAAATGCCTAGCAAACATTCAAAGAAGAGTTAAACAGAACCCTACAAGGTACTTTAAAGTTATCATTAATTATACTTATGTTTTAAAGTAATAAATAACAGCCGCAAGTGAAGTATCTTAATTTTCTTTGCCTTAATTTTTAATTTCTTTATTTCCTTAGTAGAAAACTCTAGCTAATATGGTCTGTGCAACACAATCCACTCATCAAACTAATTACAGTATAAATTTCCACTCAATTTGTTTAACTAAGCATTAGTTGGAAAGTTCTTGGGAAACCCTTACCAACATAGTGAAAACCTTCCTTTATATAAATCATTTGAAAGAATATAAGAAAGGGAAGAAATCCATTGAAATTTAGCTCTTAGAAAGCTGATGAATAAGCTAATCTGTTACTGAGTGACTCAATGTTCAATTGTTTAAAAATGGCATATGTACAAAAGCCCAGGAGAATGCCATTGTTCTGAGCTATTTTCTTTTCTTAATTAGTCCTAATGCTATTTTATAAAACTATTATTCTGGTTTTTAGGTATCTTCGATCTGAACACATAAATATGCAAAATATAGAAAAATAAGTACCATAAATAATTTCCAAAGTTAGAACTTGCACCTTTAATTGGAATTGCAGTACTGAGAAAATTACTGAATTTAGGCTTCTTTTAGGATATAAATTGAATATGTTAATTTTATTCATCAGAAACAATGGCACAGTGCACATACATACAAAATCCACCAGAAATAAGGGAAGGTCACCAGGCTAATCACTTTGGCTTATTTCCCTTTTCTGTACTCCCATCTGCCTATTTTCTCTGCTCTTCATATTTAAAAGGAACAAGTTGAACAAAGTTAGGACAAAATTGACCTACTTTTTTTTTGTTCATTTTAATTTATTTCTTTCTTTTCAGCATCTGTGTAATTTCTATTCCTTTTACTTCACACATGGTTTCTCTTTAAAGCCAACTAAATAATGTCATGGTTTTTTGCCACTGACGAGAAAACCTGTAACAGTACACTACTGAATCATCATCACCAGGGATTCATCTTTGCATTCAAACGGTATTATATGCAGGTATCTGTACATTTAGAAACAGGTCACCTTAACCCTACATGAAATTAGAATTAGCAAGGCTGCAGATCAAACTAATAGAAACAGAAGAGCGTATTTCAATAACATGGTTCCTTGGAAGTGTATTCTTTTAACATAATTTTGTGCAAATAGATTTATTTGACTTCATATTAAAATGCAGCACTTTGCTCTGAATCCTCTCCTCCCAGGCCAGTACAGTCCATGTTACTTATTAATCAGACTGTGGAAAAGGAATTTTATCAGTAGGTGAGTACAGCCGTTTGAGAGGAAAGAAAACAATCTTAAGTACAGAAATCAAATCAAGTGCTACAAAAAGTACTCTGTTCTGGTATCAGTGTTGCCAACTTTTGAAAAAGAATATTTAAAATTTCTCTGAGATGGAAATGGAGCCAAAACTCACTGGAGAAACAGACAAACCTGGCAACTTCTCTTATAGGAGAGCTCAAGACCTAGTAACCAGCCAATTCCTGCAACTGCTCTCAGATCAGTTCAGGAATGACTGGGATGAACGGACCACAACAGCTGCCAGCTCATGAGGGCTCTGCATGCTGGGATGAGCAATGAGGAACCCAAGCTAGAGACTGAAATTGGAAGAGATCCTAAATTGCAGCTTTCTTCCCCAATCCGACTTCTTCAAACCTTGTTTTATATTTTGGTACGAGTAAAGTATAAATAAAAATCTAACAGAGCTTTAATGAGAATTGAATACAGGACAAAGAAGAGATTATGTAAGCAGTCCTAACTGGAAAGGGAAAAAAAAAAAATATAAAGCAAAGACTCTTTAAAAGAACTGTTTTTAGATTTATAGGTCCCACTCAGAAGTCAAATCCCAGCCCTGAATGAACTGTCTTTCCAGCCACGTTCTGTGCTTGACAGGTAAGATGCATAGGGAAACAGTTTGGACGCAGCTGCCAACTTGAATTTTATGTGAGCATGCTAGACTATCCTAATCACATACATACCATTTTGCTTTGGCTTTCTCAGGTCTCTAAGAAGAAGCAGATTTGCAATGCAAGATGGCCCAATGAAAACAAAAGGAATAGAGAGCCTGGAAACAGACTGGCTATGGAGCAAAAGAGTTGGTATTCCCTGTTATTTCTCATGGATCAAAAACAAAATCAAGTTGAGAGTTTAGCTCACCTGCTTACATTCTCAGAGCTCACATGAGATAATCTGATGGTGGCAAACTAAGTTGGGGCTGGATTCAACTCCAAACACATGCAAGAGTGTCCTTTCTACCACTGCTGGGTAAAGCAGATACAGCATGTACTTTGCAGTGCATTTCACTGCACAGCTACATTCACATTTACCCCAAGCAGACAACACCGTGCTCTCCTGAAGGCTGTTGTGGTAGGTTCTGAAACCCTCCAGAGAAGAACTGCATGAGGGCTCTGGATGGAAAGAAAAGACTTAACAGAACCTCTGTCCCTCTTCCTTGCTGGTGGCTGGAACAGACTCCTGCACCTTATATTTCTGAAATTACATGAGTTCTATCCCTTTTGGGCAGTACTATACAAGATGAGCAGAAGAGAACGGCCTGATTCCTCCAGAAGAAGGAGAGAGGGAAGAAAGATATTGCAAAGAAATTGATTCTTCATCTTTCCAGCACACACTTTCAAAGAGGCTAAGCTGGAAACTGTAAATGTGGTAAAAAGACGTGGGCAGAGTTTGTGGCAGTGGTAGTTCTATTCACTTGCCAGACAATCTTGTCCACAAGACAAGAGTGGACATCCTATACTACAGAAAATTCATACAATTAACTAAATCCCACAGAGCAGTTCCATCAATGTAGTCTTGTTTTCTACAAAAAGGAAAGCATTAAACTATGATGCTATGTGTATCATGCATCCAGGACAGCCAGCAAGGAAAATGTATTAGAGAAGCTTTTATTCTTGGAGAGGTACTATCTTCCAACCTCTTCAGAGCCATATAATTTCATAGGGCTAGGATCCCGTCCCAGACAGGATGGTTTGGAAATTTGCTGTTCTCAGCTGGAGAAATTCTAATGAGCACAGCCTTTTACTCAGAAAATCTAGATGTCTGAGGCTCTTGCCAATTTGTTTGTTTGTTTTTTTCATTAAGAAATAAGTTTGCTCCTCATGCTGAGAAGCAAGTGGAGAGGCTGCTGTACCGGGGAACGAAGAGAAAATGTGAGTCACGTTTGGCAGCATCTGCCATTACACACAGCAGAAGCTGGACTTAAGCCAGTGCTTGCTAAAGCAAATGAACTAACAGAAACAGTCTTATCCCTCAGCATCACTGCATAGGTCAGAGCAGGCAGATGCAGCATATCAATTTGATCTGGGATGCTGTACCAAAAGACCTCAGGAGGGCTTTCACACAATGATTCCAGTAACTCTAGAAAGCCCCCAGGCTATTTGAACTGAATAGCATATGTAGGGATAGATGATATTCCTCTCAGGTACAAAATGGATTATCTTTGCTGGAAATGCCACTAGATATTCAAAGGAGAGAAAAAGTAAAATCAAGGCTGTCCTTTCCCTTTTTCCTGAGGCTATAGGATGAAAACTGGGATGCAGGTCTGCAATCAGAAGCATCTTTGCTTTGACCACAAAGGAAACAGTCTCAATCTGGATCAAAATTTGTCCTGTTTCTAGAGTAATAGCCTGGAATCTGGAGTAAAAAAAAAATAACTACTCACAAGAAAATTGTAGTGCTCCTTTTGGTGCCCCTTTTCTTTCCCAGGTACAAAGCCTAAACATTTGGAGAGGCTGTACACTTCACTCAATATAAAGGTGCTTTTACATTAAAAAAGTATAAAACACATAAAAATACTGCAAAACTTAACTGCATGAAACTCAGCATAGAAAAAAAATGTTTACCAAAATGCTGTTTTTCTCATAATAAAAATAGGACAAAATAAATCTAAAATCAACTAACCATCATGAACAGAAAAAAAGATAATATAAATCACAGAATCATTAAGGTTTGAAAAAATCTTTAATATCATCAAGTCCAACTTTGAACCTAGGTCCACTGCCATGTTAGCCATTAAACCATGTCCTCAAGTGCCATATCCACATGTATTTTTGAATACTTCCAGGGATGGTGACTCCATCACTGCCCTGAACAGTCTGTTCCAATGCTTTACAACCCTTTCCGTGAACAGATTTTTCCTAATGTCTAATCTAAGCCTCCCTAGTGCAGCTTGGGGTCTTTTCTCTCATCCTGTCACTTGTTACCTGGGAGAAGAGGACTGAAGAAGACTGGACCTGAAGACAGGTAAGATACAAAATATAAAGACAAAACCTCTTTGATTTTGGTAGTGCTATATAAAAACAAGAATGAGAGCACTGAACCCTAATTTGGTGAAGAAAATAGGTTTCCCAACCTGAAAAGATGGGATCTGCATCAAATAGGTGGAGAGGGCTTCTCTGTGGAAGGGTGCATACTTTAGGAAGAAGTGAGGCAGGGCATACAGAGATGGGAGTTCATTTGAAATGATTCACTAATACATACATAAAGCTACCTTATTTCTGTTCGTGAATCCTTGGATAGAAAGATGTACACAGATGTTGTGTACCATATATCAAAAAACCAGGTAGTGTTGATCCTCCCGTACACAGACAGCAAAGTTGACAGTCTATCGCCAGCAAATCTACATTAAATTTAAGTACATCAAGCAAGTTTAGTTTTCTGGATGTCTGATTATCTTACCTATTTATCCACACATGTATTTATGGTACCAGTACATATTTAGCAACCATTTTTTCTTTATATCTATGTCCATATCTACACAGACATAGATAAATGAGAAACATTTCTACCTTCTGGCCTTCCTTCCAGTTATGTAACTGTTAAGCTATGTCTTCAGCTGTTACCCCTCTAACACTGTTCTTCTGATTCTACCTCACAGTTTGCTGCATCTTGTTTTCATTATGCTGTAAAATTAAAGCAGTGGAGGAGGAGGGCTGTAAGAAAAACATTTGTTCAATGAAAAACCCCCCAAAAATTGCAAATATGTTTTATTGAGCTCTTTTGGAGAAAGCCATGCTCTTCTGATAAGTTAACAAAGGAAGTTTTCTCTCTTTCCCGATGAAATGCAATTTCATTTTTACACACACACATAGATATCAGAAATAGATGCTGGATTTCTTACTAACACAAATACATCTAAAACCAATTAACTGTTGTACTGTGTCATAAATATAGTTCTGTTTTTATGACTGTCATATCTTTTGCTGATTGAGTGTCAAAATCTCTTCTCAATCATTTCACTTCCAAGATAAATTGTCAGTATTCCCAGTGGAACGCATTAATTTATAGATGAGCAGGATCTTCATGAGATTACCAGCTGTTCTTCACATTTACATTTTTTGCCAAGATAATCCTTCATAATGTTTTCTTGAACCACTCAATTACAAGGAAAAGCCTCTGTAATGACCAGTCCTTGGCTCACCTTGCTCTCCTGTGGAAATACTATTAAAGCATAATTCTGTGGGTTGGAAAAACATACATGAAGATATAAGAGTTGTCTTGGAAATACCTGGCTCCTTACACAAGGAACAGCAGGCACTGCACAGGGCCATATCTCTCCAGCACATTTACCAGTATTGTCAGGATTATCATATTAACTATAGACCAGGCTATTGTCTGAAGTACTGTTCATTTGACACATAAATTATGTCATATATTCCAAAAAGCTTTCCTTGCAAGTGTAAAGGAGAGATGAGACAACAGCATGTAGACCGGAGAGAACGAAGAAGCACCACAACAGTGCTGAGTTGGTGCACTGCCCTGTGTGGTTCACAAGTGGCCCACCTCCCACCAAGGTTTTCAGAAATAGAGTTTTAAGAAGGCTTTAAAAGGAATATTGTTGCTGAGCCATGTCTGTTTACTAAGAATTTTCCTAAAGCACAGGGTCCCAAGTAAGAGAAATCACAAAGGAACTTCCTTAAATCTAGGAATTTGGGATTTGGGAATGGAGAGATAGAAGGTGAGTATGCTAAGAAGTGCATATGACAGGAAAGGAACAGGCTATTAAGGAAGGTGCAAGTGAAAATAAAGAACTTACATTTAATACAGCAAAAGACAGAGACATGGCTTGAGGAATGAAAAAAGAATATGACTGAAGTGATGGATGAGGAAAATGATCCCTGCAGTACTTTGGTAGATCTGAGTGGCAGGACTGCACTCTTTCATCACATGGAAGCATTTAGTTCAGTGTCTCTGCTGAATCCAGAGGGATTACTTTTGTGAGTTAAGAGTCTCCTGTGTCAGATAGAGCTCCATGAACTTTAGTGTGTTTCCTATTGAACTGCATTTAGCTGAAGAATTTGTTTTTGGACAATGCATGCCAAAAAGAGCATAGAACAGAGAAGGGAAACAAAAAATTAACATGGATCTAGAAAATATTAATTGTAAAGGAAAACTGGATGGAAGATGGACTGTTAATCTAGAAAAGAGTGGTCTGAAACCTGAGAGTAGTTTTCAAATGTATGTCATTAGGAGAAAGGAAAAATCTTTTTTCCACATCTGAGGAGGACAAGAAGAAATGAATTTAATGTGCAAGAAAACTTCAGATTACACTTTAAAGAATGAATTTTCTAATGTTAAAATGTAGCGAAGCACTGGTTGCACAGTGGGATTGTGGGGGTTTCCATCATCAGAAGTCTTCAAGAACAGAGTACAAAAACATCTCTCAGAAGTGACATAGATCTACCTGATCCTACACTGTGGCTAAGGAAATGAAACATATAGTTTACAGGGATTCTTTACAGTCTTTTTGCCCCCTTCTCTTACTCTATTAACCTTCAAACAACCAGTTTGTAACTGATAATGCAAGGTATTCTTCATGACTTGATCAGCACAATGAGATTTATATCATCCAATTTTCCATCTGTAACCTCACTTAAAATACTGTTTCAGGAGTCCAAATAATGTGCTGTGCTTTTACAAGTGTCTTTTACTGATCAAAATAGGAGTCTGTTAGAAAGCTGAGATCTGAAATGGATCATTACTCTTCAGGTCTTGTTTTACAACTACTTCACACACTGACAATGGCATATACAGTACAGAAGTTTTTCTTGCAATAAGGTAAACAGTAAAGGCATAGTCCCTGGAGCTGTGACAGGACAGGAAAAGTAAGGAAACACTAGGAAAGAGAAGAGAGGAAACAATAAAGAAAAGATTTTACCTGGGATCAGTTTTGTCCCAAAGAGATGAACCCAAGATGAACCACTATCATAGTAACTGTTGCTGGTATAGAACCATCATCTTTCTGATAAATTAAGCCAAAACACATATACGATCATATTTTAATTTGAAAATAACTTTAAAAAAACCTAAAGACTACTTGGTTTCCAGTATGTCAAGTTCTTAAATAACTATGGCTACACTTAAAACAGAAATTTGGTATTTCTTATTTCTTCAAATGTGGCTTTACATTGAAGTACTGTGGGCACTGTAATATTTTCAAGCCTTAAAATGAAGTTTCCTGGACAGTTGGAAGTTATTAACCTTTATGATACTTTGAGATTTTAGTGGAGTTGAGGGACTACAAAAAGTAAATACCAAAGGACTCAAGTTTGGAAAACACTATTCCCATTCATGTCACCAATCTCACTACAGACACTTGAAAAGCAATGATTAAAAATAGCTAGACTAGATGCATGTGTGTCAAGCTGCAAGTGTTCCCAGAGGGTAATCACACAGATGTCCAAGCTCACACAACGGAAATTACAAGGCAGGGTGCCTGCCACTAAAGAGACATTTTTCCTTCGCACAGAAAATGGGAGACAGTCTTCAGAAAAATGCTGATGCCTTGTTCACACAAATTAAACGTTCCAGTCCCTGAGGGTCCTCTTTCTAGCAAGAACCGTGAGATAAATAAAGACAGAGTATCTGAAGAGAAACAACTCTTCCAAATAAACCAAAACAGCATTATTGGAAATCTAAATACAAACAAATCACAACAGAGGTCAGGATACTGCTTTTAGTTCCCATGCCAAATCTTCCAAAATCAACATTGTGGTTTGGCTGTATGTTATCAATAACTGCTCGCCGTGCATTCATCTGACATGACTCAGTGACACTCAGCTTCCTTCCTGCACTTCCTTTGGCTCTCAAACATAGCTCTGTATTCAAACTTCATTAGTTCTGATGTCACCCACTGGCCTCTCACAGCAGCACCGAGTCGAGCCCTACACTCACACAAGCAGAAGCTGACAAGGAGGTATGGCCATGCACCCTGGTAATGTGCCTGGCTTTTGAGAGTCTGCCAGGGGAACTAAAGAGCGTGAAGTTATCAAAATCTGAATTTTAAAATAAATACTAATATTGGGCAAATTTTTTAAAGTGTCTGAAGTAATCTCTGCCCTGTTTGCAAACACACGGATGCAGCTGAGGAGCCAGGCCATATGGCTCAGCATTTACACTGCTGATCTGCACATTGTAATAGTCTTTAGCTCTTAAACTTTCTCATTTTAATCATGAGCACATGACATGTTTTTTGTTGTTTTAAGAACTTCATTTTCAGATTATGACCCAAAACATAGTTTTATATAATGTCTTTGAAAAACCAGTATGTACGCAGGAAAGTTTGTTGGGACACCAGACAATACAGCATGCAGTGTCTCTGCCAGTCTGTGAGTTTCATTATTTTGGCAGGCAGGCAATACTAAGCTGTAGCTGTTTAAAAAAAAGAAAGAAAAAGTACAAATAGTGAGTTATTGCTGAAAATGCCAATGCAAAGCAGTTGCTTTAAGAGGAAAGGAAGGCTATGCTTTCTGAATACTGACTTCCAAGATACCTGTTGTTATTTGGAACAACTATTTATTACAGACATGTTTGCCAGAGAAGTACAACAAACATTAAATATAACATAAAAATAAACAAAAAAGCTGCTCTGCAATTTCTGTTTCCAGAGACAGCTTTGAACTGACTTTGCTACTGCTAAATGTTTTACACCAAAAGCTTTTTAGGTTCATAATTCTCCACAAACACTAAGTAAAAATAGATGTCTGTCCTTGAGTCTTAAGCCAACATAAAATATTTACAAGGATGGCATGACAACCAGCATGCTTCAGTTTCTGTAAGAAGTTGGAATTCCCCTGATAAGTGGAGATTCTGTGAAGTGTTATCACACTATTTATATCAAGTGTTATAAATGAAATTCTTATGCTGAGGTATATGTATCCAAAGAAAATACAGCCTACTTAAACAATATTTTTGCTCTTGATTTTCACACAAATTAGCTTTTTCATCTGCCAGCAAATTCTTTCTGATTGTTCTGCAATTATTTCTAATTTATCTGAAGCAGCACATTAACTATACAGAAATAAATTATTTTCCACTGTGAATAAACCGACTCCATATCTATCATTTCCATTGGAGTTAAAATTTGAAGGATTCCTGTTCTGAGTTTTCTGAGGGATGAGGTGGATCTCAGTGGTGACTCATGATCATGTCAGATGAAGTACAGAGATCAGATCCATACAGATCCTTGAGAAGCAATCTTGGATGTCTGTGTTATGTATTCCTACATCATAATCATATGAGAGCGTGGTGCAGAGACATCCCAGTGGCTGTGGGTGATGTTAGCCAAATAAAGTCAGGTTTGCAACCTCATTCTCAGTCCTGGATCTGTTAGCAAAGCTGGCAATGGAGAAGTAAGGATGCAAGATGGATGTGGCAATCATGGAACAAGAAAGATTATAAAGAAGAGATACAGTAGACCAGAGAGAGATTTTAGTGAAGAGATGAAATAAGACACAATACATTATCAATATACTCCAGTGAGGGATCAATTATCTAAAAGTTGGGAACCTACGGTCTAGGTGCTTATGATGCTGCTGAATTTCTCCCCAGGCACCGTGCTCTGAGGTCTTGAAGAAATTCCTATAGAAGGACTCATGCAAAGCTCCATGGGAACAAATGTATCCTCAGACATGAAGGACTAAAACTAAAGCTTTAATTTGCACAGTGTCTTCTTACACTGTATTGACAACACTGCTCTCAAATATTCAAGTAGTCACAATTTTCCCTGCCTTCCCATTATGTGCAAAGCAATTTTAAGTTTTAAGTATATGTCTTAAATATGTCCTAGCAGTGAGCCTATAACACAACACTGATTTTCACTGATTTGCACACTTGCAGAGAACCCTCAGAGAACCAGTTAATGATAGGATGTTGTATAACATCAATATACTAACTCAAAAGCCATAAATCAAACAAAGCAAAAAAGCCAGAACTCTAACCAACATCTCCTTGGGAGGTAGAAAAACAGGAAAAAAAAGGAAGACAATCTTCAACAATAAAAGCCATTATGCCTGAAAATCCCGGATCAATCTTTCAGCTTTCAATATGCAAAGTTGATCAAGAGTTCCTTGAATAAGGTGGTCTACATGGAGACAATGGATGTCTTCACCACAGCCATCACTAGAGTTACTGCTTTCTTCAAAGCTCTTGCAATTTTGTGCCAAAGTTTGCTGGAGCTCAAGCAAAAAGCCAGTCTGATGAAGGACATTCAGGGACTGAAGTACCTCCAGTCAGTCACTGTGCCTTATGCTTTACCCATGCATCCCCCAATAGCCTGGCATGCACTGCCTGGCTATATCCATCCCCAAAATTGAGATTTTGACTTACTCTATGCCTTCCTGAGGAGTGGGTTTTGATTTTCACAATGTGAGATTCAGGGCATTAGTTTGCAATATAAAAAGCAGCATAACAGCACATTGGCAAAATGTCAGGTAAATACATAGGCTCATTCCCACACTATGCAGCATTATCATGAGGAGAAGTCTGGAGGGAGGAAACACTGGGAAAGGAAACTCAGAACCAGAAGTCATTAGGGTCATAACTCATACACAAGACAAAGAAAAGTGTTGATTGAAAAAATTATTTAAAGCGAGATATGCCTGAACACATTTCCCCAGGGATAGCTGGGTCTCTGACAAACACTTAAAACTTCCATGCTCCTGGGATAAAGTTTTTTGAAGACAAAATGCTACCATATTGATTAGCATGACAAGGAGAATAATTGATTTTCAAAAGCAGATGATTTCTGGCAACTCAAGCTAGTCAAGAAAAGCGGTACCATATACCAAATGGGATGGACACTGCTAGGGGATCTGGCCCTGTCTCTTAGGATTCAGTTAGAATTTAACAGGAGCAGAGTTAGTGAGAAAATACATTATTTTGAATCATTTGCTGCAGAAAAAAAGAACAAAACAAAACCAGCAGATAGCAAGCAAACAAAGCCCTAAATCCCAAGCCATCTTTTCTTTGGTTGCTTTTCCTCTTCTTCAAGCATTGTGCACGAACTACACAACTCTGAATCAAAGTTTCAGTAACAGAAATCAGAACCTGTCTTTCCCACACTTAACTGCAACTCAGTCTATTTCTGGATCCTCCCAGAAGAAAGGCCCATATGTCATCTTCTCCTCACACAGCTCCCCTCATAGTTCAGTGAGAGCTTCAATAAGGGCAAATCTCACAGGTATGTGGCACACACCATCCAACTGGGCCATTTCATCATTCCTAGCAATCCACTGTCCTTATTTATACCTAGATGTGTCGATGGCTTGTCCCCAGTTACTTTCACCATATTGTTATCTCTCAGACCTTCAAAATCCCTACAGAGGTTCCATCTCTACTGACTATCACTCTAAAACTCAAACCTTTTCATACCTGAGGAGTTGTGCAAACAGTTTTTCCAAGCCCATCTTCCACATGTGCATCCTGCAGTGGATGCAGGAGCTGAACACCCTGATGATGATATGGCAAATCTAATTGTATAATTATAGCCACCTTAAAGGGAAAGCCAAAATTTCATATGCTTAAAGGGAGTGGTTTGACAAATTTATATGCAGATGGCAGCATATCAAGAGCAAACAGCTAGTCATTCACAGAATAAATATTCCCATAACAAATGCATAACAAGGAGCGACGGTATAGCATGCAAAGCAGATGGCTGATCTGTACAACTAAATGTGTGGGTCCCAGCAGTCTCATTTAGGCTTGCACTTTCCCTGTTTTAGACTCTAAAGAACGAAAATAACAAAACAAGCAATAAAAGCAAAACCAAAAACCCCTCAACCGAAACCAAAAAGAGAAAGAACAAGGTCATTCCAGCAGATGAATTGCTGATCCAGTGAATGAGAACTGCCAGATGACACACACTGATAATCAGGATGTCCCAGGATCTGCTGTGTTGAAATGCTTACCACAAATGTGTATCTGTCTGTCAGTCAGACTGGGGGAACTGTTACCCTTTAGAGCCTCAGCTGTGTGCTCCAGCTGAGTGACGGATCTTCTTACCCGCCAGAAGATTTTGCTTTGCAAATGCAACCTTTGCAGACAGAGCAGGGAGGCTACAGACTGTCAACCAAGCTACTGGGATTCTGAGTCACTAAAAAGTGTAGCAACACTGATTTTATGGGGACATCTATCACAGTACCCTGAATGCCTGAGACAGCAAGGTTCAACATGTGCCTTACTGTACTGTAAGTTTGAAGGAGCAAACAGTTTTGCAAATAATGGCAATTTGTATATTACGGGCTAGGTAGGAAGAAGCAAAGCAAGTGTTGATGGGACTACACAAGAGAGTCCTGCACATCAGGGAAGACAATCTTGTGACTGATGGTGCAGGACTGAAGATCAAAAGACCTGGTTGATCCTTTCAGTACTGTGAGAGACCTCATGGAGGATCCTGGGCAATCACTTGCATTCTGACCTTCTGCCTTCCAACTGCAAAACGAAGATAGTGAAGACCACAAAGTGTCCTTCTTAGCTCTGAAAATTAAGTATTGCAATTCACCTCTTTGCATGTGGCCACCTTTCTTCTGACACAGAAAGCAGGGAATGTGGACATTCCAGAATCAGATGAAATGTATTATTACTGACATACCTGTGAACTCAATAATGTCTACAGAATGTTTTCAGGTCCCTACACTAAAATGCTAATTATCATTAGAATTTATAGTTGAAAAGGTCTCATGTATACTCGTGCAATGAAAAGAATACAATCAGTCACTGATAAATCTACATTGAAGAAGCAGGACAGGGTACACATTTCAGTGTTTTGTCTTCTTATTTCTTTCACGGTGATTTTTCAAAGCTATAGAAAATTTACAGGTTGGTTTCCTGTAAAATTTGTTTTGAGCAAACACTCTCTTCTAATTACTGAGTATTTTAGATGTGCCATATGGTACATAATTTTTGTTTCCCACATAATTCCAAATGAACCTGTGTGATCTTGATGTCTTCAGAGCTGGAGAATCTCTGATAGCAGTAATTCATTTAAGAGCTTGAAGGGACCTTTTTAACATAATTTTTAGAATTTTAGAGTGGTGCATGTCTTAAAGTGAAAAAACCTACCACAGGCTTGTTTGACATAAGCATGCCTACCATGCACATGCACTTCCTATCAGTGTGGTTTGATACCAAGATTGGCCCAGACGATTTTATTGTTGGGGGAATCTGGACATCCTCTAGTCCTTACTGCAGGTTTTTAGTATATTCTGAGACTGTGCATTAAGTCTTGAAATTCATCTCTGTTGTTGAACCTTATGAACCTCAGATTCGGTGAAAAAATTCAATCTTGAACTTCAACCACTATGGGCTGTATGGGCTGTATCTCAAATGATCTGAGAATTATGGATATTTAATGGATATTATAGGTATTTCTCAGATAAGATCATATCATGTTTATACCTGCTGTGAATAAAGCATAAGTATTTCTCTGGGAGCACTCCCCAAGAAACCCACCAAAACTAGGGATGTACACTCCTGCGACACCACCACTCCAGCCACTGTGAGAAAGGTTGAGTTAGTTCTTCTGCAGCCACCTCTGTAAGACTCCCTACTAAACATCAATCTTGTCCAATATGCAGTGACTAGGTGGGTAGCTTGGCCACAAGCTTCCAAACAAGCTACAACAGAAAACAAATTCAATGTCCCAATGTACTTTGTGTGAGACAAACAACAAAACCCAGTATACTCTCATTTGCCACATCCTAAGTGAATGGCACTGCAGGAGGACAGCGTGTGATACACATGCCAGCCAAGAGGAATGGGGCCACAGTATGTTGCAAACTAGCCAGGACTTTGGGGAGCAGAAAAACAGTTTGTTTTCCCAAGAGGCACAAGCTATTCTTGCTGATGGGATTTCATTCAGATCACAGCAGCTGGAATTCCACATCACAGAGGCCTACACAGCTGGACAGTTAGGCACCAAAATCAGTCTCTCTCAGTATAAAAGAACAGGCCACCCAGTAGAACATGACAAGTATACTCAAGCTAAATGTCCTAAGGAGCACTCTCCAAGAGGTGCATATAAAAAAAACAGTGGTTAGCAGAAAAAGTCATTCTTCTGATAGGTCTTAATAAAAATATACCCTAAGGAGAGAAATGTCAATAAATTGACTCAGAGCTACCTACCATCCAAAACTCCCGAAGAGGCTGTAACAAAAGGAGGCTTCTCAATTAAATAAAGTCAACAACTGTGCAAGCCTCTGTCAGCGCAGAATCAGACAATCCTGACCCTGAGTTGGTTGAATTCCTGCTGTGAAACAAGGACTCATAGGCAAGTCCTTGGTGAAACTTCAGATATACCTTCAGAAAACAACATTCAAAGAATGCAGGCAAGAAATTCTTGAGGCTTTGGTACAGGTACAATTTGGGGACTAAAACTCATTATAACCATATATTGCCAAAACTTCTTTTTCTTTTCTTTATATTGCCACAAGGGCTAGGGCTGGGGTGGCACCCATATTCACCCAAATCAGGTTCCCTGTTTAAAGAGTTCATTGAAAAGTAAGGGTACAATCATAGTGTTAGACTTTGAGTTTATGTTACTTGTTTAAGGTCTCACTACATTCACTCTGCAAACAGACTGACTGACTGGCTGAAAAGCCAGTGCAACACAGAAGATAGTCTGTAAGAATACAAGGATTTGCATCTCAAAATGGTCTGACTGTACAGTCTGGGATCACCACTGTCAGAAAGACAGTGAAGTCTCACATCAAAGCACAGTTGTGTTAGGACTGCATTGCCTGAGCAAGGAGCAAGGAATAATTTACAGAGCCATGGCTATAGATAGACAACTCATTAGGCAGATTATCTGAGTTTAAATTTCAAGAACCTTTAGTAAACTATTTTTATACATGAATCAAGGACGACTCCATAAAAAACCCCAGCAATCAAAAGAGGTCAAAGCTTTGGATTTCGCACTGCATCCTGAGCTGGTGTGTCAGCAGAGTGATGCTGTGCACTGCTGGGAGCAGCTCCCTCCCCATGCTGATGCAGAGGGAAGAGTGCCACCTGCTGAGGTCCTGCCAGCCTCCCTGCATCAGTCCTCACATCATCTATGTCACTCTGACCACATCACACCCCCCTCTGCCTGTGCAATATTCCAAATTGCTCCCAGGTATCATGTGCCTTCCATCAACAGAGCTTCCTGCTGTGCTGGAGTTAACGAAGGGAGTGAGGAGGCATTCAGCCTAGGAAGTTAAAAGAGAATAGGATTCCCTTTTCACCTGAATCAGGCTGCAAATCTCCTAGGAACCAATCTGTCAGGAACTGTGTTTTGATGAATTTTCTATTTATCTGTACAGGGCTGCTTTGTAGTGTAGGCACAACCATGGATTAATTTTGGTCAATTTACACAAACAAACTGCAACACATTTCTTAGGGTACTCTACAAGTAAGGACAAGCAGGCTACAGGAATTAAAACCATTAATGGAACGGTGACTTTTGCAACCATGATTGCAGAGAAGATGAAAGTGAAGATGAAGGATAGCATACCACTATTCACTTCAGTGCCTGCAACTCACCAGTCCCATGGGCATTACAGAGAGCACAGATTCTGCTGTGGCCTCAACTGCTAAAAGGCTTTTTGGTATTTTTTCCAAATGAACCTGTGAGACATGTAACTAGCCCTGAACATGCTCAAATTAATGTCTAGTGTGCAGGTTGAGACACCAGATGGAACAAGGAGTCTAGAAACCAGAACCTACAAGAAGAAGCTAGATGAACCAGACTGACCTGCAGAAGGAAGGCAGAAGGCAAACAACAAGAACATAACTTGTTCTCATACTGATGATGAACACAAGAAGACATTTAACAGTAAGAAAACACGGTAAAACTTTCTAATGATTCTTAATGGTCTTTAAAAAGATGCCAGACAAAGTTCCACCAGGGTGACATAGGTACAGGTGATTCTGACTTGGTAAAGGGGAATGGCCTTGAAGTCCTCTTGAGGTGTCAGACTGTAGGTTGCTCCAGTTCCTCTCTGAGGCTGTGCTAACTCTGTGCTAACAGTGCAGACTCACAGTCCTAGATGCAAACTCCAATTTGTTAGCTCAAGTTTTAAGTCACACAAGACCTTCTGGAAATTTTCAATTCAATTTGCAGCTTGCTGGCTAACCCAAACTGTTCTCAAGCTTTAATTGAGTGGTTCATCTGAAAATCTGCATTAGGATATTCTTCAATAAAGAAGCTTCTGCCACTTTTATTTTCCAAGCACTTTGGTTTTGTATCAAGTGATTAGTCACTGTAAATTTTAAACCATGCAATACAATTTAAAAAAGGTCATCATTATGCCACTTGGCTGCTTCAAATAACCCGTGACCTTTCTTCTATGTGGATTATCAGCAAGCCCCATCTAACAACTCATCTCAAAATCACTACTTTATCACTCTGTTTTCAGTTCTGGGAATTTACAAAAAAAAAGGCCTTATGAGTGGTATCAAGATAGAAAACTTCAGCAAATAATTTTTCTGAAGTTGTACTGCCCTTGTGTAAGTGCACATCACTTTCACAAAGGGCTACATACATCCCAGGAGAAGTGGGTGGCAGTTAGGCAAAGCTGCCTCCTCCCAGTAGAAGCACAAGAAAAAGTTTCACCTTGAGAGGGATTGTCTGTGTTAGAAAGATGGGATGCACAATTTGCTCCATTAATTTGCATAAAAAATGCTCTCCCTGTGCATTGTGCTGGCCTCTGTCTCTGGTATGTTACAGATGGAAGTTCCTTCTTCCTCAGCGTGGGAAACAGGCAAGAGCAGGCTACAGGCTCTCCAGAGTACAAAGGGCCAGAGGCTGGTATTATAAGAGACCTTTGCACCACTGCTTAAGTGGGACCAAGGGTCTGACTCTGCCCAAGCTCTGAAATGCCACAGAAACACTTTGTCAGCCCAGGCAGGACACATTTTTAACCATACATTTCTGGTAATATTTGAATCCCTTTGCTTTCCTCTTGCTGTGAACAACAACTGTAAAAGTCAAAGGCTCCATCTCAATTGTGTGTTGTCTGATCAACATGTGAAATACCCAGGAAACCCCTGCCTGAATAAGAAGTACAGAACTACTAAAACAGAGGCCAAGATGAAGAAAATGAGTAACAGCTACACCAGAAGAGAAATTACTAGGATAAAACTATACACATAGAACATATTAACTCTTTTTTTTCATGATGTTGTAATAAGGATCTCAGGGCCAGAAAAAAGAGAATGCAAAACCCTGACCAGACAGGCAGAGAAAAAGTGTGATTGTACACAATTCCCTGAAGAAAACTGTGTTCAACCAATACCACAAACAAAAACACAACAGAAAGCCTCATAGACTTGAATCCAGCACACACCTGCCTTTCTCATCCATGGGAGCTCTATCATTTGTTCTTTTCTGTGGCTGCTACAAAATGCAGTAGAAAATTGTACTGTCACCCAATTATTTAAACTGTGTATTGCATCTAAAAGCACAAGCCCAGGGGATGGTATAAAAAATGTGAAGAGAAGAGAGAAAGTGTTTCTCTTTTGCACTTCACTGAGTACAAAGTTAACTGCATGGAAGTAAGGTTCTCTTTATATTTGCATAGGCATGGTATAACTTACTGGTATGGTTCCCGATCACCCCTGGTTACATATGTATAGAGATTCTTACTTTGACAACTTGAATCCCATATCTACTGACAAAGAGTCAGGACATTTCAGTTTGTCTTGAAAAGCAGTGCATTTCTGAGGCTGTGTGCTAACACTGAAGTGTAAGTCAGCAAATTTTGTGTTTATTATTAGCAAGACTGCACTATTATGAAATGGTGTTCAGCGTTATCAGAAATACAACACTGAAGTGTTTCTGCAAAAGAATTCAGTTAGAAGATCTGAAAATTAACATAACAACAAATGTCATTCTAGAATACCAAATATTTCAATTTACATACGATAAATATGTCTATAAAAATCAAGTAGTACACACAGGATTAATTTGGATGTGTATATTAATAAATCAATGCCAGCCTGCAGCTCTTATTTTGTCACTAGAGCTGGACATAGAAGGCAAATCTCACTGTGTAAGCTTGGGGCAGTTATTATGAGAAAGGGCTTGGGCTGGCTCAGGAAAGTGCTCACTCAATAAATTTTGCTGGCAGTCTCTGCTCATGGGGGTTTGGCACAGCCACCACCAAGCCCAGCTGCTCTGCTGCTACTGCCATCCCTGGTGGGCCTGCTGGCTGCCCTTGCAGAGGTGGGTCACCTCTATTTCCCAACTGCTCCCACGTTCAAAGCTTTTCTTGCAACATAAACAGACATTATCAGTTTGAACTACATAAATAGCCATGTAATGCCAAGCAATAAAAATAACCAGGTCCAGTCTCTTTCCAATACGGATTTGGACTTCATATACCTTTTGAACTATACAAAATGAACTTTACTCCAAAATGAGTTGGCAACTTCAATGTTACTTTATCCTGTATGCAAAATATGCACATAAATTATCTTGTCTACATCCATTTGAGAATTATTAAATATTGTTAAATTATTTTTCAAAGGTATTTTATGAATCACAGCTCTTTCCTTCCTTACATAGATAACTCAATGAGTTTTAAAAATAAAATACACAAAGTATGTCCCCTGCCTCCAAGTAATCCTTATGAAAACTAAATTAAAATAATGAATTTGATGCAAAATACAGTGCTAAAAGGATACCACTAATGCAATTTTAAATTAAATAAATACTTTCATAGATCAAGTTATTTCACCATAGCAATTCAAAGTAATTTTAAATGCTGCATAGCTACATTAGGATTATCATCTTCAGCTGACTACAGCATTTTTGCCAGAAAAAAATTGAATTGAACAATTAATTAAAAAAAAATTTGTTTTTGGTCTGGCTGAGACGGAGTTAATTTTCCCCATAGTAGCCCTCAATAAGGTGTTGATAACATGCCAGTATTTTGGCTATTGCTGAGCAGCCCTTGAACAGCACCGAGGCTGTCTCCCCAACCTTCCCCCCAGTCATTCTCAATGGCCAGTGGGCTGGGTGTACACAGGAGGGGACACAGCGGGGACAGCTGACCCAAGCTTTCCAAAGGGATATTCCATAGCATATGATGTCTGCTCATCAATAAAAGCTAAGAGAAAAAAGGAGGAAGCAAGGGAGGGCCTTTGTTATTTATGACATCTGTCTTCCAAAGCAACCACTACATGTGCTGAACCCGTTTCCCAGGATGAACATTGCCTGCTAATGGGAAGTGGAGAATAGATATTTTGTTTTCTTCTACTTCTGCAAGCACAATCTTTCCATTTGCTTTATTAAACTGCCTTTATCTTGACTCACAAGATTTCTTTCATTTAATTTCCCCACTGAAGGAGCTGACTGATGGGAGGAGGGAATAAAGACAAAAGGGAAGAGAAGGGGCTATGCTGGCTCTTATGTTTGCAACCAGTCCTTGCTAGCAGCGGACTTTTGTTAGAGTGCTGTCAAGTGCATTGGAAACAAAGTGGATGAGAAAGCCTGGAGTGTTAGTTACAGATAGCAGAATATACAGCTCTCAGGAAGGAAGGGAGGCATCTGACCTTCACTCCCTTTTAGTGATTTTCATTAGAGTTAGTACTGGCTTTTGAATTAGTTATTACTGGCAATGAATTCTTTTACCACCAAGAAACTAGTTAGTTTAAAGCAGGGAAGATCCTGTCTTCCAGGAGCACTTGATAATCTCAGAAATGACTGCAAGTCCAGAGTGCTCCTGGGCAAGAAGGGTAATGTCCTCATTGTGTGGGCAGAGCAGGGGAGGAACGGGAAGTCAGCCAGCCTGTGCAGAGGCAAGAAAGTCCACCACAGTGGGGTACAGATGGAAGTGGAGTGGGTCACCTTACCTGACTACTTCAGCATGCCTCTGTCCCAGTGGGATACTGGTCAGATTAAGTACTGCACACAAGAAAAATCATGCAAAGAAAAGGTTTCAAGCTACCTGCATCTCTACTGGAGAGCTAGTTTGTTGACATAATTAATAGCAACATTAAGGATAAAGAGGAAAGCAATCTACATGACTAAAGGACACAGTTTGAAATTTGTTTTTCCAAGAATGAGATCACTGGTGTTAGCACTCTTTATGAGGAAGGATGGTCTAGTAAGCAAAGACAGACTATAGATTCTGCTCTTGACCATGTTGCAACCAATCAGTTGGTTTTGAGACTGAGAAAGTCACTGAAGACCTGATTTCTGCAAAGATTTCTGTCCCTCTTCTGCATGAGCTATGCTGCTTTTACAAGTGCCTTTAGTTGAATTACAGACAGAAATCTTCAGCTCCAATAAAGCCAAATAACTGTGCCTTCAAACACACCACCTCTTTGAGGAAATGGACCACTAAATGCTATGTCTTCATCACTCAGATCTAGGCTTCCCTCTTCATCTTCTGGCACTTTGTGGGTCATAAAAAGTGGTCCAACAACAGGATGGGCATAAGAAATCTTTGTCCAGAAACTACGCAAGTCTTCTTGGGGCTTTACTATCCACTTTGTCAAGGGGGAGCAGGGTCAGAGTAAACCATGATCTGCCTAATCTTCACCTTGGGAAACACACCCTACTAGATAATGGCTGTAACTGCTGCTATAAATTGTACCATGAACTGATAAATTTATGACTGTATCCAGCAGTGATAGTATGTGAAACTGAATTCAGAGTCAGGTTATAAGCACTTCTAATCTCAGATGTAAAATTAAGACTGCTTACATATTTTGTGGAGAAATGAAGGATCAGCCCAAGGCTTGTAAATAGCTTAAGATCCTCAAAATCCCAAAGAGTGCTAGTGAAAATAAAAACTGTTATGAGTTGCCACATGATAACCTTTTCTGCCCTGGATGTTGGCAGCTATCTGATAAAAGGCTTGTCACACATGCTCCCTAATGGAATAATCTCTGATCCCTGGTGGTCCAGGGCCGGCAATATTGAACAAGTAGTGCATGAGAAACACAATGATTCTGATTTTGCTTCAGCTGTTTTTATCTTTTAATTTCTCCACCTCAAACAATGTCAGAGGGTCAGGCAAGCATCACACTGCCTACAGAGAGATAGTGACTATTATAGCCATAGATTATCACCTTATTAGTTTTACATTTCTAAACAATATCAGGAGATATCGGACATCTCTGGAATCTCTGACCTAAACTCTGAAACATTATTTATAGCACCAACTAGCATTTCTCAAAAAGAAAAATCTTAAAAGAATCATAAACACTTTTCAGTCATGTAGGTTACAAGGCAGTGTTTTGCTCCCCATTTTCTGAATCAACCGACTTAGCACAGATAAGTATAGTTCACTAACAGTTCAAACTACCAGAAACTGGCACTGATGCTGAAAAAAGCAGTTTGCCCTGCCTCATCTCCAGTCACTTCGATCCTCTCTTGCACCAGCCTATATAATCATGAGCAGTGAACTAGACCAAGAATCCAGGCTAAAACAACCCCCAAACTTGTAAAATAATTAATTTTAGTCCTATCGATTTAATGTGCTCAAGCCATTCATCAAACTAAAGAATAAAAGATGAAAACTGTGCTCATCAACTCTACTTGAAAAGAAAACAAAAGAGCAGGGTTACAACAGATAAAGGAAAAAGACCACTTTGTTACCAATATACAAAGCTTTGGTTTTTTGTCCATTCACAGAGTGCATAGTGCAGAGGATACAGTGTTACCTGCAAGAACTAAAGGGTTTTTACTGATGAGTTCTTCACACCGCCTGGTACTAGGTACTAGACTCGTTGAGTTAGACTATCAAAGTTTTCTCTTCTCAGAGTATAGAGAGGCAAGCACTGCCCATCAAACACCAGATTGGAACTTATACGCCCTGGGAGGGATTTAGGTTTTGCAGCTCTAAGCACTGATGCCTTGGGCAATCACTTCTTCAAATACCTGCCCAAGCAACATCAGCACTTTAGGGGCACAAAGAACTTCAGCCAGGGACCTACATTCAGGCAACTGCTTCAAGGTGATGTATCTTGCTGCAGATGGGCTTTTTTCTCTCCATTAACGGAATCTCCATAAGCAGACATGGATTTACAAATGCCAGCAATTGTCAGGTGAAAGTTTGCTGTTTGTTTCTCAGGCATCTGGCTTTCCTGACATCTTAGGTACATATTTCCTTTTGTACTTTGTAAAGACAGTTTCATTGAAGCAACTTCAGGAAGGATGGGAAACATCAGCCCTAAACCTACAACTTCCTTTTTTATGCTCCCAAAATGTTGTAAGAAGTGCAAGTCATCTTTTAAAGGCCTATAAACAGAATCTCTACTGTGACAAGTTTGCCAAAGAACCATTCATTGTACCTTTTAGGCTGTCAGACTAGTTTGTATCCATTAAAGTGTGCAGTAAACACCACTGCCTTGTATTGAGAACTGAACAACTGTGTTCCACCTAATCTCTGCATATTATTCCTGAATTGCAGCAACCCTACAATTTCTAGCACTGGTTTTCTCTGCTATCTTTGCTAATCTCAATAACTTCTGAAGTATTTGTTTCTTTAAAAGTCTGAGAAAATGAGTTCCTGGGGAGTGAGATAAGTTCTATCTGACCTATTGACTCACAAAAAATTGGAAGAGAAGAAAAACTGGATCATCAAAATAGAAGAGGTCTGATTTATCTATGTGTTACTCCCAAGTTATGTATTATGCCATCTGGATCATGGGACTTAAACAGATGCAGCCTGGGTGTGACATGGAAGGAATTAGACCTTTTGTCATTTGGTCTCATCCCCTTTACTATATAAAAGTAACTTCACTATGCCCTTTTAAAAAAATATGGAAAAGTCTGTATCTTAAGGAATAAGCAGTGAAAATCTGGGTATTGGTGAGACATGACAGACTCATGCAGACTGCATGCCTGGAGCTAGACATAGCATTATTTGAATTTGCATGGAAAAGAGTACCAAAAGCAGCACTTTGAAGGAAATAAAATGATCTGCTCTCCTGAATTACATTTGCAAACACCCAGTTTCAACATTTACTCCTAATTTAAAGCTCCATCCAATTAAAAACCAGACCAATAATTCCTAAAGAAATTCTTGCCTTCATTAGGTTTCTAGTCTCACCAGTGCCCTAAGAAACAGCAGTACTTTTGGCATTACACTGCTCTTACTCCAGTATTACAAAACTGATTGATACAATACATGGACTGTACTGATGATGATAGAAATGCTTTTTATCATATAGTATTTCCTGATTTTCAACAAAAACAGAAAAAGAGACTTCAGAAAAGAAAAAAAACCCTCCAAAATTACTTCCTCTGCCTTTCCTCCCACACACTGCTAGCCAAACAACAGTATTACTGCAACATCACTTCAAAAATATTTACATAGTACTAGTGGGAAGGCAGCTAAGCTGTGATACTTGTACATGCCGGAACATTTGACCAAGGTAAAAAAACAAATAAAGTTGGCAAGTTTCTTTTTAGTTAATTCTGTTATCTATTCCAACTAGAACAAGCAACAAATCAGAACAAATGTTTGTGCTTTTGCAGAAATGGAAAATAGCAAACTTATTTTCTAAGGAAAGGAAATAGCTAGTGGGAAGACAATAATGTTTCCAACTAGTGAGCAAGTGGAGCCAACCATCAAATTTCCTTTTCAGTGCACAAGAGTAGGTTCATTTAATGAAGTACAGAATTCATATGGTGGCATGCATGTCATTCTTTGGTAGATGAATATCACATTATTAAAGATACCTTTAAGATAATAGATTTTGCCTTAATCAAAATTGCAAAGATAATGTAAAATAAGCACCTCATTTGGAGAGAGAACAGCTGAGCCATTGGCTCAATGTGCAATTATTGCTAACACCTATTTGCTTATGGATAAGAGGAACAGAGGGTGGCATATGTGACGCCAATCTCTGAAGATGCCTCTGAGGTTATTTGTGGAAGAGATGCTAGTAGCACTGATATGCAGGGCAGAAAATTGCCAGAAAGAATGCATAAGCATACATGGATAGTAACACAGGTTAATGGGGAAGAATAATTATGGATTTTGGAGGGCAAGTTCTTTGAATGATCATGCAGATATAGGCAATTTGACTGATATAATGTATTTCCATTTCAAAAAATTTCTGATGAAGTTATGTATCAGAAGAACTATTCTATCGAGGAACATCATAAAAGATATCAGGAAATAAAAATGAATTTTCATTGCTACCTCAAAGTTAAAAAAAAAAGGTTAAGAATAATTGATTATTTTCTTTTACAGGGCACGGATATTACCTGACAGTCTCATGGATACATGTTCAGTATACTAACAAATGAACTGGAAAATAGAAGAATAAAAAGGGGCAGAGTTTTCTGATGATATTAAATTACAGAGGTTAATAAAAACAAAAACTGACTGCATATTGCTGCAAGAGGACCTCATGATGTTGAATGATTGTAAGGTAAGCAGGAAAATATAATTCAATAATAAATACAGTCACTAGCTTGGGAAAAAAAACCCAACTAACCAGCCTCATGTATTCACTACTTCCTACAAGAAGTGTAAAATTCAGTTTTTCCCAGTACATGAATTACAGACAAAATAATAATTCAGAAAATTTACAATAATAAAAAGGTGTTGTATCACATACTCCAAAATTGAACTTTGGAACTCACTGATACAAGACATATTGAATATCAAAAGAACAAATGAATACAAATGAATATAAAAGACACAACTAAAGGCAAAAAAGACCCTTAATTACAAAACTGCAATAAAATGCCTGGTTTCAATCTGCCTGCACAGTAAACACCTCAAAGGAAGCTGAGATGGCTTACTATCTGCTTACCCTGTTCTTACACTTCCTGAACATCCAACATTGGCCACTGCCAAAGAAAGGATAAAGGGCTATAAGTACCTTTGGTTCAACCCAGTGCAGCCACTTTTTATGTTGTGTGATGATCAAGGGCACTGCTGGCACACAAGTAATTTAAAACAGAGGCAGAAACCACCTGCATTTTGGAACAATACACTGATTCTAAAGTAGTTTATATTTAGGTATTGGGAAAGTAAAACAAAAGCTTTTGAGAAAACCCTCTGATGGATTTTAACAGACTTTGATTGTAGGCTACAGCATCACCTTGTGAAAAGCCTCCCCCCAAAAATATTGCTATTATTGGTTAGAAATAGGATTTAACTAAAACTCCAGGGTTGAACACTTGAGCTTGCAGAGAATGTAGTGTGGAACTCACTGGGCATAAGCAACAGGCAAACTAAAAAATCCTAAAAGATTACTTCTAAAATAAGCAATAAAGAAAATGCTGTAGTAGTGGCTCTGATGCCTGGAATCCATCACACGTTACCCTCAGATGAATCACTCTTTAGAAGTGCCTGCTTCTTTCCATTGATTATGAAGGTGATCCAAATGACTAGTTCAGATGTAGAAGTTTTCACAGTGGTCTAAAATCAGGTTAGATGAATCTCACAGCCCTGGGGTCTCATTAACTCAAGTCTGACTTAACTTTTATCTGTATCTGCTTTGCAAACCAAACTCCTCCATGTAGTGCAATATTTACAAGAATAAAACATTTGATATGCATGGAACAAACAACTTCAAAGAAATGCACAGACAACTTTAATGATAAATAGTAAATTTTGGGTTGCTGAACCTGTGAGTCAGATAATGTTGTAAATATGCTGTAGCTACTTATTACTGGGCTGCCTGTTATTACGGCTTATCCCGGCTTATCAGCCGAAGGCGCAGAAATAATGAGAGCCGGAGTCCGAGCTGTGTTCTCGTGTTCAGAGCAAAGGGCGGAAGGGGGGAAACCCACCTTAGTTTAATTCTTATATACACTTTTAGAAATCACAGATCATTGGAGAAAGTTAACACTTCCGTCTCTAACTCCAGTGGTTAAAAGAAGTGTCCGTCAAAAGGATCTGTGTCCATGGGAAAGGAATGTGAAAAGATAATTTTTACAACAACATAGCTATGTTTACAAAATCTCGTCCTTGAAACTGTCTAATAAAGAAAGCTAGCTATTTTTACAGTGAAAATTGGGCAACAGCTACTTACATCAGTTTTAGGTCGTGCTCCAGTTGACACTTGGAAAGGTAAATGATCTAGATCCTGGTAGTCTCCTCTTCTGTTTTTCCAAGGTCTCTTTTCTTGATGATCTCCATAAAAGCTTGTCCCTACTTGAACAGGGCACTGCAAGAGAATTTTAAAAACCCTATAAATAAAGGCAAGTCTTAAATACTTTTAATGTGCACTCTAAGACAAAAAACTTCGGAATTTTATCTTTTTTAAGCCTTTTTTTCCCCTCTGATATAAGGCAAACATTTGGCTTCAATCTTTTTTCCTTAGAAGCACCTGTTGTATCATTTTCATATTTTGCTAAGTTAGACATCCAGCCATTATGTGAAGTCATTTCCTTAACATCTAACATACACTACTGGAGAACACCTTCCTAAATAGCAAGGAACTGAATCACTTTGTAGAAAGAGAAATGTTTTTATTAAAATTATTTAAAACTATTTTTAATGTTCTTTCATGTTTACTTTTGTATATTGAACAGAGACCCAGCAAATCTCTATTTTCAAATTACAGACTCTGAACTTCCCAAATCCATTTTTCCTTATTCCCCCAAATGTGGGGAGTTCTCACTCAATTGCTCCACTCCCACACCATTTTTTAAAGGTGCATTCCTAACTCTGGGCCCACACTGAATGTCATACCAGGAAGGAACCAACTGCACAACATTCCCCCATGTAGTCTGGTTTGCCCCAAAGGAATATCTGGTTGGGTGAGCAAGAAGTAATACATGCTTCAATCCAGCAGAAGTCATACTGCGAACAATGAGGGAAACAGGATCATGGGTGCACTGCAGAGCAATGTCGAGCTGTTGGGTACAATCATTCAAATCAACCCATTTTCTGTCTGATGTGACAAATTTGCTGCTGATCTTTAACAGCCACTACCTAGTTCCCAGTTAGTATATTTTTTAGGGATGCAAAATGAGGAGGCTTCAAAAAGGTGACAAAAGAATCAGTGTGTGGCTCAAAAAATGTTTGAACACAATATACTACTGCAAAAGAATTCAGAGAATGTGTAAGTTAAAGTTTTGTTCAATGGAAATCATATCTCTAATATAAGATGGGGTAACTGTAATCAAACAGGATTTCCCTGTCATTATTCATGAATAATAAAGGACTAAAACTGAAAAAAATGTGATCTCATTCTTCAGATCTCCTGCTTTTTCTGTACTGAAACTGAGTACAAGATACTAACCGTCAATGAAGCAGGTAATTAAACAACAGGGAAACACAATGTTTGCAACAAGAAGGATTTATCTCTGATGTTTCATTTACAAAGTGCCTCCTTCTATATTGCTAGGAAAGAATATTTTTTTTCCATAGGAAAGGTACAGGTTTTAGAGGTGTGGAACTTTTAAATGTGTTTTTCCAAAACTAGCAGTTTTCCTGTTAGTACATTCAGACAGTACAGGTTTTTGCACCGCACTTAAGTCGTGTATTTGTAGCATTGGTGAGAGAATGTTTCAGAAAATAATTTGATCATAAATAATTATTTTTAATATCTTTTCTGGATCAGATACTGAGGAATCCAGTCAGTGCTACTTCTCCATACTGCCTGCCAACAAAAAAGTAACCACTAGTAACTCATGGTTTACACAGATGTAAAGACAGACCACCTATTACCATTCATGCAAAAGTTATTGTGTTTCTGAAGACACCGTCAATTTGTTCACCAAAATACTGCAAGACTCCCTACTCTCATCCAATAAGTCACATAATATGTCTTCATCCTGTCGATTTTCATTAGCAAATATTTAGCCTTCTGCTGTAAAATTTTTGTTCAAATAAGTATTATTAGTAACAGCTACCTTCAAAACAGGAAAATGCAAAGAATAATAAAATATCAAAAATTACTTCCATGAACAGGTGAAAAATTCTTTAGTAGAAAACTTACAGGCTCAACGTAGTGATTAAATTACAAAATATATTTCTGAGATGCAGCATTTGCCATAAGAAATAACTCTGTCATCTGTTAAAAATTGTCCACACCCTCAAGAAACCAACTTTCAGAGCAGCAGGTCCAACAAACCATGTTGCCACTCATACAGTACTCACCCGCTTTGGAGATCTTGGGTCTCCAAAGCTGGCCTTACATCTTTGAACACTTCACCCAAAACCACTCTTAATCATAATTTCTTGCATCAGCACCTAGTTTATATAATCAAAATAGGATAAAACTATATGAAGAACACAAAAGTGGTTCATCATTTCATAGAAGCCAAATTTACACAGTTACTAGCAAACATGTTTAAGATAGGCCTTCTTTCTGTTAACACAGGCTTTTGGTGGGAGGGTACATCCCAGGAAAAAGGTGTGCTGAAAGTCCTGGTCTCTGTACTCAAAAGTTGTCTTGCCACTAGGCTTTGGTAAAAGGAGTGCAACCATCTGGAATGCTGGTGATGGCATTCTCTATGCAACCATTTTTGATGACGCTGTTTTTATGTCTCAAAGTGCATTTGAATATCTATTTAGATTTTTCTGCTGTCTACATGCTACATGCCCTTCACTGAATACTTCAGCAAAGGATTTGAAATGGTATCCTATGATCTCCAAATCACTATGGAAAAAGAATGATGGCTAACCAAATCACGGCTTTTGCCTTAGTAGAACAGGCACAGCCAATAAAACAGTGAGTGTCTGGATCACTGGCTAACAAAACCAGACTGTCTCACAATGGGAACTGTTTAAACTCTGATGGCTGTGATTTCACATTCAGACAGAAAAGCAGACTACACTGCCACTGTTTTTTGACAGAAGACATTGAGCATTCTCCTGCAAGAAGACAGAACATTGTCCCATTATAGGCAAATTAATTATGAAATTAATTCAGTTGGACAGAGCTGGTTCTGACTTGCTGACATATACAGTAAGAAAGAAATGAGAGACAGACAGCCATGGTCACTCTGTTACTAGGACTCTGCAGAATATGGAAACACAAACTACAAATTCCAAGATTCTAAACATCCCACCTAGAGAGCCATGAACATTTACATTGTGATGATCCACACAGACGCTTACTTTAAGAATTTACTTTTACAAAATAGAGTGGCAGTGACAGCAAAAGCATTCAAAAAACTCACCTTCCAGGAATTTCAAGCCAACAGAACATTCAGAGCTGCAAATCCACACAATTCTATCTTAAGAACCAACTTTAATCATAGCCTGAAGCAGTGTGCAAACAGTTCTACTTCTCATGCTGTTCACTCTCCAGTTTCTTGCTTATATAAAAATTACTTACTTATTCAAAAATTACTAAAATAATATCATTGCTCCTTAATCCCATTTGCCCTCAAAATAAAAGCTTGAGAAACTGTTTGTCATCAACTGATGACACCTGTCATCAGTACTAACTAGAGTAACGAAGCTCTATAGCAAATATTCAGATAAAAGAAAGAAAGAAAGAAAGAAAGAAAGAAATTAATTCAACTCTTAATGAAGATAGTGTCTCCCTTGCTGTTATATCTTTAAATAAATATAGCAAGTATTAATAGGCTACAACTTAAATTAACAATATTCTATTCTGAAAAACCATCCCATGCAATCAAAAACCCCTAAAAATAATTTAAAAAAATAAACAAAAAAAAGAGTTTAATGATTTTAAGCCATATTGCTTCAATTTACAAATTTCATCCCATCACGTTTCTGGTTATTTGACCATTAGTTGTCTAATGAACTTAGAGATTTCATTTTACTGAGTGAAGACTTTAACTTCACCTTTACACCTGGCTATCTCAACCTATTCAGAAACACAACTGGATCTGAAAACTGTGGCTTGAGGAGCATTGTAGCTAAATGTCAGAGAACATATCATATGACACACACACGTTCTTACCAGCTGCTTGTGCCTTTTAGCAGAAGGAGTACTGGAAGGAGAAGAGCCAGCACTCAGAGCTTCTTCAATATCTAAGTTCAACTGTTCCAGTTTCTTCATAAGCCATGACATAGAGTCTGGCCATTCAGATTCTTTTTCTGGTTGGGTCTAAAAAAAAAAATCAAACATACGTGAAATCTTAAAATATTCAAGCAGTTTGTAACTTTAAGACTCTCATTTTCTTTTCCAGTCCTCAAGGGAAAAGCTCACCAGTTCTTTCCCTGACCTTGAGCAACTTTTTTCCATTTAGAAAGCTTCAATTACCTCTCCAATCCTGATTACATATTCATAGTAGTTCTTCATACTCAAATGACCACCCTCCAGTTCTGTATATCTGAATGGCTTTCTAACACTTCATCTTGGGTGACCCACTGCTATTTTGAGCTAAACAGAAACAAGACCAAAACTAAAGCAACTTTAATGCCTCCTCCTTAAGCCACTTCTATTTTATCATCTGTCCACTGTTTGCTTCTTATCAACACAAACCAGAATACTGAAGGTCATTTTGTGCACCATACTGTATTCCTTACTATAATTCCAGACTTGTCAAATCTTGCAGCTTTCTTTTGCCCATATGGTGGGAATACTTGATTGGTCACTTTGTCACCTGGATGCATCTTTCCCTTTTATCTGAAAAGCTTCACTGTATAACAAAAACTTTAATTCACCATAGTGTAATTGACAAAGATACTTTTCTCACACCATAGTTTCCTCAAAATCCTTTCCAGTGACTCTCCTTAAGCATCTTTTCATGGCAGTCCCTGTGCATACTGCCTTGTTTTCCTTACTCACATCACTTCAAATGATCCATTAAAAAAAAACAGTAACAGTGACCTCCCTGTCATCACAGGCAGTTACTGCTACTCAGAACAGTCTCTGTCCTGCAGCTATTTCAGTTCTTTCATCTTTGTTACTTCCACAAACAATACGTATCTTTACTTCGAGGATAATTCCACAGTGAGCATGAGCAGACAAACAGTAATAATGCACTTTCATCCTGTCATAATCCTAAGAGCATCGTACCAACACTCCTCAAAACCTATGGGAGCTGAATGATTATTGTTGTTACTCTTACCTGATAAATCTTTATGGTGCTTTGTTTTCTTAGGAGGGCTCCACAAGCGGGACAGAAAGATAACTGTAATTTGCTCACGATTGTAGAAAAAAACCCTTTACAAATAGAATCCAGGAGACTCATTCCACTATTACATTCACATATATTATTACTAATGGAATTACTCATCTTCTCCGCAGTAACCAAGAATAAGGTCCCAAATCATCAGACACTGAGTCCCATATTACCCATAGATGCATGTTCCCTTCAGAGGGGCTAGTATTATCTTCATTGGGATTGTTTCAAAGCACAGAAAATTAAACATCCTAATTTTTAGTTTTCCAAATCTTTCTTTGGAATATCACAATTTTTTGCAACCTCTGAGTAATTTTTCAGAAATGCTATTTTAAGTGCTAAGCAATATTTAAACTCTATAGCTATTAAAATTATTTAAAGAGATATTTTGATTGCTTCCCAATGTCTTCCCAACTATTTCCAAGTAAATCATAGGATGTTCCACAGAAAATGAGTATCAAAAGACACTTCCCACATTCTGACTGAGATAATCTAATACAGGAAATATGCATCTTGATCTATGTCTACAACACTCATTTCTAAACAAAGCAAATATTTTCCTGTGGTTATGCTTCTTCACATACTGATCCTTCCAATACTAAAGAATGCTCAAAAAAGACTCAACAAGGACAAAACACGGAAACCAACCCAAATTACACAAACAATAATGTATAAAGTCTGTGAAAATCCAGTATGAGTGTTCTATTCATAACACAGTTAAAATGTAATTTACAAAAAAGGAGCTGCAAGAATGTGTTTTCTTACTTACCAATGGTAAACAACTGTGAAGCAACAATCACACAGGGAAATGAGTAAAGTGTGTTTGATTTCTGTGCTTTGCAAAAATTGTACTTGGCAGGTGACAAACACTGAAGGTTACATTAGAAGTTTGGATTTCTGAGCTCAGTAAGAAACAGAGACAACTTCCACAACTACAAATCAGACCATTTTCTGTTCCAGAACAGAAAAGAGCATTTTACGGGGTGTTGGAGAGGTGTCTCTAATTTAGCATTTTCCACAGAAAATACAAAGATAACAAGTCATGAAGATTTTAAGAAAGGCTTCAAAATATTTCTAAGACACTCCAAATGTACACAACAGTACACATGATATTGCATTACAATAAAAAATACAGCTCCATGCATAGGGAAGCACATTTTGCCTTTATCTCAACAAATATTTACCTCCAGCATTCATTAATATTCTTCCAAACAACTGTATGAGCCAAACCCTCTTATTTTCATAAATGTCTTGTTTTAATGCAACAGAATGCAAACCACAGTTGTTTCTTAAAAATACAAGTCCTAAGGAGTTTCACCAAAATATAAATCTCCTAGCATTCTCCATTCAGTTCTTTTTTTTTAGTTCAGTAAGACTTTATATTGTGTCTATTAAGGGGATGAGGAAAAAGATGGGATTTCATTATCCTTGAAGATAAAGCCAAATGGGCCTAGTTAACAAATGCCATTCACTACTTGGAAATTTGGCACAAAAGGACCATTTGGAACAAATGCTGATTGGCCACGTATTTCAAAGGTTGCCTGAAATTCCTGCTAAACAGCAAAAACATGATGCTACTTACATTCAAAAATATACAGGCTGCACAGTAGGACTTCTAACCAGTGAATAAATTTTGCCTAATCCATTCATGAGGAACACAGCTCCCCAGTGTTCAGCCCCAGTAACTAAGTTGGACGCTATCAAAGTGCTCAGAAGATCCGAGTATCAGTGTTTCCTGCCCATAGCAACTGCAGAGGCAGTCAGGTCAGGGCTCCTTTGGAAGCTTTTGTGTCTTGCCCTTCAGAAAGAAAAAAATTTCACTTTAAATTATCTAGAGAATCATGGTCTGGTTTATTCATTGTTTTTTTCCCTAAAAGGTTACAGGGAGAACATGCCTTTCCATATATTCTCAAGGTCTCCTTTCTTTGTTGGAGTCATAGACATTCAGCAATGCATAGGAATGCTGTTACCTTTTGAAGAACCTTGAAAGCATTGAGACAGAAGTGCATTACAGAAACACTTTTTACATGCTACCTTAGAGCACAGAATCACAGAATCATTTAGTTTGGAAAAGACCTTGAAGATCATCAAGTCCAAACATCAACCCAGCACTGCCAAATCCACCATTAAACCATGTCCCTCAGTGCCACAGCTACACATCTTTTGAACACCTCCAGGGATGGTGACTCCACCACTTCCCTGGGCAGCCTGTTCCAATGCTTGACAACTCTTTTGGTGAAAAAAATTTTCCTGATATCCAGTCTAAACCTCCCATGGCACAATTTGAGACCATTTTTTCACGTCCCATCCTAGAGAGATGAGCATTAGTAGAACGTGAGACCAGAGAATCCCTCGTCAAACAAATGTTTCAAGGTGAAGCAACATTGTCTATGAAGATCATGGCATATGTTAGGCCAAGAACAACTTCTTGGCCTTGAAAGTGAACTCCTTTGCCATACAGATTTCTCAAGTCCCACATACTTGTATACCAGATTAAAAAAAACCCAACTAATCAAAACAAGTATCATCCTCTGTGGAAACCAGAAAACTAAGTGGTATGTGCTTCCTTAAAGCAGTAATAAATGCAGCTATTGTGCTTAAGATAGCTATTGTATAGAAGAACTATCCCAACTTTTTAAGATTTGCTAAGATGTATTTAGCAATCAGCCAAACATAAAACTTAGTTGTAGGTTGCTACTTCCTACAGCAACCATAGTCTATTTTAGAACAGCTTAATGACTTTGTTGTATGTACACATTCATATGTATCCTAATTCTGCACTCACTTGCACAGCTGCGATTTCATTAATACCAATAACAAATTAGAGGTAAAACAGGGTGCAAGATTGTGCTCCACTATCTAAACACCTACATGCTCTTTTCTAACACTGAGAAGAAAATATGTTCCAGACATTCAAATGTTTGTGCCTTTTGGACCAAAGGCTTCTGCACATTGTTTTTCAGCTTTCAAGTGTTCCTCACTAATCATCCTCGGCAAAAACATCTGTGATAAAAGGCATATTTGTTTCAATGTTTTGCTCATGAGGCTTATTGCAATAGGCATAATAGCTGCCAGCAAATCTAAATTTAAACTGAAAGAATGTGGCAGAAATGAACAAGTCCATATAGAACACTCAGGGGTCAGGGTTAACCTCGCTGCCAGACCTCATCCTATACTGGAAGCAGAAAGGCTTTCCAAGTGAAGGGTTATGAGAAAATTACACAACTCTAAATTTATCTGATAATTTGTGGCTTTCACTTCAGAACTTCAATAGGTCCAATTGTTCTGATAATTAATGTATTGTACAACTTTGAATAATAAATCAGTAACTGACAAATATAAAATATCAATGCTATTTAACCCTCCTCCCTAGTAAATCTGCTCAGATAAAAATTCTCTCTGATGTACAGCCTAGATCTGCAAATAATGATTTTGTGGAACAATTTCAGGGAGCAAACATCATATTCCGCTCTTGCTGCACTGATGGGCCTCCTCTCTTCTTAAAAGAATCTTTGTGTAAAAGAAGGTCTCTCAGCTGCTGGTGGCTTTGCCTACAGGGACTGGGGGAGGAAGGCAGATTGATTCCCTATGCAAAATCTTTCAAAAAAAAAAAAGGTACTTAGAAGACAAAGGACTCCTTTATTCCTAAAATAGATTTATGTGTGCCTTCTATATTGAAGATAAAATATTTCAAAGGGAATTTTCCTTCATATCCCACTATAGTGTTGCTTAAATATTTACAGATCCATTGGATGGACAACTAACTTGTGGCACCTTCATCCTGGAAAGCAGGTAAGTAAACTCAGCAGTTAGCAAGCTTTCCACTTCTAAGAACTGTATGGTTATATATCTGAAATTATCAAGAAAGTATTTTCAATCTCTCAAGTGAGCAGGCAAAGCCATGCACATAGGTAGGTTGCTGGGAAATTGAAAGTTCTTCAAGGACATCACATAGAATGCAGAGCAATCTGAACCCTTCTGATCTCCAAAACATTCACCTAAGATGGGTTCTAAGGATCCCAACAGTTGTCCAGAAGAAAAGCTATAGAAATAATAATATGAAAATATGTGTTAATTGGTTTTAATGGAAACATCATTTCAAAGATGAATCCTTTTCCCCAAAACTTATTATATTTACAGTTTTTAAATACATCTGTGCATGGAGCTTTTTTTTCCTTCTTGTCCAACCATTTTCTCCTTTGTGGTTTCCTGCCTGAGGGCATGCTTTCTCAAACTACTGATTTCTTCAGACAAGTTTTCAGAAGTGACACAAGGCATACCTGTATGAATGATGAAACTTTCTGTGTTTGATGCTCTAGAGCAAACTAAACTGAATTTTAAACACACTTAAGGTTGTTTCTAGCTTTTCTCCATTTTCCCTTATAGTGGCACCACACATCTGCCTCAATTTTCTTTCACTAAGCTCAACTGTGCATTTCTACAATTTTATGAGTCTGTATTTAAGCACACCACCATGTCTTTGAACAGTGAATACAGTACAGTATAAAACATACTGTGGAAATGCTAACTTTGAGATATAGAACAATAACAATATATGTTTGGGGTTTTTTAATGATTAACAGGAGCACAACATGGGAGAGAAAGGAACCCAAAGAGAAGGTACTATGAGAAATAATGTAACACAGCCCTTACCTCATTTTATGTATTTGACTGTTTGACTGTTTGAAGTCAAAGCAGCTCAGAAAGGGACTGAATTATTTTTTCTAATGACTTTTAATATTTAGACAGTGTACTGACAAATTTGACCTTTAATTTGTATTCAACACATTGATCTTGCACAGTGATAATGTCCAGCGTATAGAAGAAAACAAAATCCTGAAGTCCTGTGTCTCTTTTAAGGGCTTTTCCATCACTTTTTAAGGAGCATTGCTCTAAGATCGGCAGAGCAGGACAGAACCACTTGTATCAATGGAATCTTCAAATACTAGTTTATGGAAATATTTCGCAGATAAAGAAACCTAAGGTAATTCCTAGAACTGAAGGCCACAAGCTGCATCAGCATGGTGCTTGACCAAAGACCAGAGAGAGAGAGACTGGAAGCAGAAAAGAAAGGAATCTAGTTGAAAGTTTGGGGCAAAATATCTTGGAAAACAGTTGCACACGACTGCAGAAGTTTTAAAGTGCAGTAACCCCGACAGTCTAGTATGAAAACTTTGTTGCAGCTTCATTTTGTTTCTAGTACAAACATCTAGTGGATTTTTATCTTTTGGGCTATTGGACTTCTCATTTTAAAAAAACAGGACAACTTAAAATGGCACCTAGTTGATTTTAACATAAAATTGTAATTTGGGTTTGCTCCAATGATTAAATTTTCCTGGTTCTCAATGCCTACAGCATCTCCACCTTCTAACAAATTATGATGTCAAGCAACACCAAATTTCACAAACAGGTTATTTGTCCAGCCTGTACTGATGACACATGCTACCGAACTGGCACCCGCCTGGCCAGACAGGCTGTCATAAATGACATCTGCTCCTATTTCAGCACATGAACTATCCTCTTGGGTTATTCCATCTTCAGCTGCTTCACAACAGATGCCAGCTCATCATTTATCTATTCTACCATTTCCTCCACCTTGTGAGATGGAGGAAGTGAATTGCACTTCTAGTACCCCAAACACTTGCTCCAAGCAACAGTCAAATTCCTGATGCTGTCTATATTCATTCTGTTTGGCACCACCTGCAAGAGTGATTGTACCTGCACATCACAATTAGTGACAACGAATGTCTAAATAGCTTACACATGTAAGTATTATGACACATTTAAATTTCTTCACCAAAAATAATTAATTGCAAAATCCACTTCTACCATGACTCCCTTGGGAAATGTAACCAACTTGTGTCTGTTCACAGCGGGGAGCTCCCTGCAGTGCTTCCTGACTAGTAAGTGCTAGATTTCAGACTGGATTCCTTCCACAAGAGTGGGGAATTTCCAGCCACAAAAAGTTACAGACCAGAATAAATAACTTACGCATCCGTCACCCCAGTGTGGTCAGTTGCACCTTTTGAGATGGGGTACAACTTAATCTGCTTTCCTAAAAAAGAATTCTCTCTTCAGAAGACCTTGTGGTTAAAGCTGTCCAAGCTGGATAAAAGCTGGGCTCAGCTTCACCGTTGGCCTACTGTATTTTATATGCATTAGGGGGAAGGGGATATGCTTCTGAGTGACAGAGAAGAACCAGAAGATACTGACACTTTAGAAAACAACAGGGAAACACCTGTAAATCATCCAAAAGGAATTAGGGAGGGCTCCTCCCAAAAGGTGCGGCAGCCCATAGCCCAGTTGAAATGCCTCTATACCAATGCACACAGCACAGGAAACAAGCAAACAAGCAAATAGAGTTGGAAATCATGGTGCCATTAGAAAATTATGACCTATCAGAGAAACATGCTGGGACAGAACTGTAGTCAAAGGCTACGAGCTTTTCAAAAGAGACAGGCAGGGAAGCAGGGGCAGGGGTTTTGTGCTCTGTGTTAAGGAAGGCAAAGACTGTGAAGAGCTGCCCCTGAGAAACAGCCACCAACAGGCTGGGATTTGGAGCAGGGGCAGCACTGCTCCCCACTTGGAGCCACAGGAGCCAACGTGGGTTGCCCTCCCCTCCCCGTCAAGGTCCTGCTGTGAAACAGCACACACAGGCGGTTTATTTCACTGTTAACTGGGATTTTGTTTGGTATTCATTGGTAAAGCAATAATCTTGGTATTAGAGCAGCTGAATTAAGCAGGGGTTTGTCTGCTTCCTTCGCACCGCAGCAGCAACGAGGAGCAGTCACAGAGTGCACCGGGGCACAGCCTGGTGCTCGGTGTGGGGGCACCCAAAGGTGTGAGAGCTGGGAATCAATCCCTGTGCTGGCACCAGGGCTGCCCTGGCAATCCAACACACAAGCTGAGTCATTTCTTCTAAAAATATCACTGTCAGCGTTTCCCTGAAGAACTCTGGAGCAGATTGTAAAGATTAAGACAGTAAAAGATAAAGACAGAGGTCTAGTAAAACCTGGCAAATTCCTAATTGTAAAGAAAGAATCTTTATCAAGACACCAAGTGCCAGAATACTTTTATTTAAAAAAACTTGTGTAGGTAACTATAACCTTAATACTTTTTGACATTAAAATACCAACATTCCTGTTTTCCTTTATTGGAATTTAAAATACTCATCTCTACAGTGAAAGAATTTCCAAGAAAATTGGTTATTCTCCAAGTAAGTTGCTTCTTTGGTACCTACATTAAAAAACAAAAATGAAACACAGAAAAGCACTATGGATAAATACAAAACTGCTAAAATGACAGCAATATTACCATCATATTTATGACAAATTACAGACAAAAAACAAAAACCCACCAAAGAGGATAAAAAGTATGCTTTTTCTAAAATTCACAAGCATTAATGGAGTTCTTTCAAATCTGACATTGTTCCCTGGCCAAGTTCTTACAATGTACTATTGAGAAGATACATGCACGTTAGCAAGCCACCTGTATACAGAAATCTGAAATTAAAGCACCAAATAAAGAGCAAAAGGCACCTTCTGGAATTCAAGGGTACTTAAGGACAAAGAAGAGAAAACCTGGCAGAAGGGATGCTGTTTTTAATAACTAAGGATAGGTGGTGATGGGACAATGGACAGAGCATGAATTTATGAGAGGACAAGAGAACAGATGATAATTGAAATAATGTAAACCTTCTAAATCATATCCCGAACCAACTTTCATCAAGCTAACAATTAAAAGAGGCAATTAATCTCAGGCCCAGGAAAGTAATTAGGCATGATTCCCAGGTTTCCACTGAAAGTTTGACACTAAAGCATCCAGGTTTAACCGCCAGGCTCTGGTATTAAGCAAAAACAATTTGGATGCCATCTCTGCACTTGCTGTGATGTAAGTATTTCATGATACGTTTGAATGCATTTTAAAAAAATCCATGACTCTATGAAACCATTCCTGAAACTCTTGAAACTTCTAGAGCAACAAAAGTAACAGAAGTTATATAGCTCATATTGCTAACACAACTTCAAAAACTTATGCAATGTGAAAATCACATTTGTCTTAGATGCAACTACAATTGTTAAAACATCCCAGTATGATCTCACATTGCTTAGCTTCATGACAAGTTATACTTACTTGTTAAATAACAAAAAAAAATTTATGAAAAGTTATAGCTTGTGCATACATGTACAAGAGACTCATCTTGTTTCCCCATATTACTGTGAGGCACTGGAACACATTTCCCAGAGAAGCTGTTGGATGCTGCATCCCTGCAAGCGTCAAGGCCAAGTTGGACGGAGCTCTGAACAACGTGGTGTAGTGCAAAGTGTCGCTGCCCACAGCAGCAGGGTTGGAACTAAATGATCTTTAAAGTCCCTTCCAATTCAAACCAGCGCACGACTTTGCAGTATTATACCAATGTAATTCCACAAAAATTCTTCTGGTTGTCCCAAAATAACAAGCACTTTCAAGTCTTAGAACACCTGTGTGGGTATCTTCACACCAAATGAGACACAGCATGTGCGTTAAGTGGTTTTTGGCAGGCACACTCATAATGCCACATCAGAGTTGGACAAAAACCTGATTTTGCAACAGCAGCTCTTGCAGCAGCAGGGAACCTCCCTGGGACTGGGCCATGAGACAGCAGCACGAAAGGCTGCACAAAGGCTTCTTCCTCCAAGAATCACAGACCAGAGAAAGAACAAAGAAACGGTGTCTCCAACAAAAACGAATTTGCTACCATTATGATCTACAGGCTACCAGACTTCTCCCAGATCCCTACAAATAATTTTAAAGTAGAACACTTTGCAAAAAAGAAACAAAAAAGTGCTGTTTTCCCACATTCTTGACTTGGGGGAAGCATTCTTTCACAAAAAAAAACCCAAAACCAAAGCCCACCACCACCAAGAAAACCCCAAAACGTGAAAACAACCCCATAAATCGTTTGCACACGCTTGTGCTCAGGGGCACCGCACTCCGGCGCCGGGCAGGGCAGGGGCGAGCACGGCCCGCCAAACGGGGCCGAGGGGGGAGCGGCAGGGCGGGCCGCCGTCGCGCTTTGGGGCACACGGGCCTTTCACGCCGCCCATGCGGCCCCAGGGCCGGGAGGCGCGGGCAGTCCTGAGGCAGAGCCGGGGAGCGGGGCCAGGGCGGGCGCAGGGGACGGAAGAGGAGGCGCGGCGCGGCTGCCGAGGGGCGGCCGCGGCTTC